>JAUCMX010000009.1:15525569-16080569 GCA_033459395.1 Hemibagrus guttatus | reverse complement strand
TTTTCATGCTCTCGCTGTGTCCCAGGGATTTCCTCTGCTTCTCCAGGTTCTCAGGTTTCCCCTCCATGTCTAAACACAGGCGTTGTAGGCTGATTGGCATCTCCAACTTGTTCTGGGTGTGTGAGTGTTTGTGCGATTGTGCCCTGTGGTAGACTGGCGTCCTTTTCAGGGTGTACCCTGCCTTGTGCCTCAAGTCTCCAGAAAGAGCTTACAGAGCGTGTCCAGAATCTGAAGGTATCAATCATGAGAGGAGTACAAAAGAAATACAGAAAAATCCATCCCAAATTGACAAAAGGTCAAAAACTTATCAGGGAGGCTGCCAAGAGACCTTCAGTGATGTTCCTGATGTAGAAATTTTGTTCTAAAAAATAAAATATCTTGTATGCCAAAAGACAGGCTATTCATGATGGAGTGAATCTTGAATTCTAGTCTATTTTGGCATGAAAGCTATATGCCTCTGTTAGACAGCTGAAAGTGAATGATTTCACCTTACAGCATGATAATGACCCCAAGCACAAATCCAAGTCAATAAAAGAATGGCTTCAGAACACAATTTTTTGATGGACCAGTCAGAGACCAGATATAAATCCTATCAAAAACCTGTGCATGTTATCTAAGTCAAGCATACACTGATAGGCTCCTGAGTGATACAACAGAAAAGCATTCACCCTGTTGACCCATCACCATGGGTTCGAATCTCAATGACATGAGCTGGCCGTGTTCTTAGGGAGGGAAGGAGGGAGGGAGGAGTACTGGCATACTCGCTTTCTCTTCTCTTTTTGCCACTATTGCATGATCAGTTCAAATAGGTTTGGTCAGTTGGCTTTAGTAGCCCCAGAGGAAGCCTTCCTGGTTGATAATAAGAGATACCTAAGTAGAGGATAGGGATTAGGAAAAAATGGGGTACATTTGATTTCAAATTTATAAACTTCAAATATTATCCATTTACCTTGAGAGAATGTAAGGGATCCCATGTGAACATCTCTTAATGAGACAAGATACAATATAAGAGGTAGTTTGTGGAAGAGGCTGCACCTTCCTCATATTAGTTTATTAATATTACAGAGATCGAAACATTGCAGATTTATCTTTTGTTTTATTCGGGCTAACGTTTGAGTGATAACTGGTGTAACCGTACTCTGATGTTTTTGCAGAGCTCCTACGCAATGTGAATAACGTATGTCAGGACTGATAATATGATATAAACATCACTAGATATTGTGGCAGTGTAAAATCATGTAGGAACTGTAATATGTTTATAATGCACAAGCTTTTATTCTCAACAATGTCTAGCCAGCTCATGTAATACCATGCTTGGTAACATCAACCTCAGAGATGGTCAGCACTGCAAAAGAGTGCAAGAGAGTTCTCATTTTACTTGATATTCAGTAACGTGGTCACGTCGATGCACACAATAAAAAGTTCCTTTGTGACTTTGTCAAATGCGTGTTCCCAAATTGCATGCCGCAGTACTGATTAGTATGTCAGTGCTTCAGCGATGTCAGTACTGTGTAGAAATTTGCAGCAATCCATATGGGAGAAGGGGCCACAGTCACAGCAATATCTTGCTTGCAATAAAATAGTCAATATTCTTAAAAAGAAAGAAAAACTTGTTTAATCATAGATTTCAACATTGAGTATACAGACCAGGATGAGTATAATTATAAATATAGATTAGTATTTCATCAATATTGTTAGGAGATTAATTTTGGCTTCAACTTTAAATACACCAGTGTGTGCCATGTGAGTTAGTTCATCATATTTTCATCAAATATTGATATTTTATTGCTGAGAGAAGTTAATTGAAAAAGAAACATTGTTTTGTGGTATTATGGCCCATTATCTAACAAGCTTAGCCTTTTAGGTAATTGGTTATTTAGTAGTTTATGTGAGAAGTGCTCAAATATTGCTTCTGAGCATTATGAGTAACATAATCCCAGCCCCATCCCCCAGAAATCAAGGCTGACTTTCCCAAAAGCATTGCAAAGTTAAGATCATCTTAACATGGAGAGAAAGCCGGGTTCACCATGAACCCCCGCTCTACCATTTAACAATGATCTTTGTGCTGCGATGCTCTTAGGAGACTGTGGCATTTGTGAACACTGAGCTTTAACATTCAATATGTCTGCCTCAGTCAACGAGTGTATGAAAAAGGAAAAGCATTTATGATAGAAGCAGGTTTTAAAAGCTGTATTTGCAGGTGAACCAGTGACCAGTGAATCAGGGTTTGCTCAGGGATTACAGGGAATTAATATGTCTAAACAGTTCTGTATTGGGGATTGCATGACCTGGTTGCTTTTTATCTACAGTCCATTAATTCTATAAAGATTCCTGACATTTGGCCAGTTTCTTTAATGGAGCATGCATAGAGTAGCAGAGAGCAGAAAAATCAGCGTTCAAGGAGTTTTACATTCCCATAGGAGCAAAGTATGAAATGCCGAAACAGAAGGCATTAGATTCTACCCATTATCATGCACCTTTAAAATGATCATAAAATAAAAGTGTGTACATTTCAGCCATGCCCACCACAGTGACTTTCACCCATAGATTGTAGTGGAAGTCTTGAGAAAATAGGCAAGGGCAAGAGTAAAAAGGTTAGTTTTATTGTACTGCTGCGTAACGGAATCTATTGCTCTGCAAGAAATCTTAGAAAGTAAAGGCCTCAATCATTCATTACACTTATCATTGGCTACTTACTGTTGTTTATGTCAGCTAAGCATTTTATTTTTTCAGTTGACCTTGGTTAGCTGCACCCTCTGTTCTGACCGTGGCACAAGTCAAAAAATTTTCCATTATAAGATCTATGCCGACTTCAAGATGCAACATAAAGGAAAGACGATACAACTGGGTATACTAGATCTGAAAATTTTTAACACAAATAAATGTGTTAAGAAATTGGAATAACAAAATCATAACATCAGTTGTCGGAGGTGTCAGTCAGTCAGTCACGCATGCAAGTAAACTTGAAGTTTTAAGGTCAAACTAAACAATAAGCAAAACTGGAGGAGATGCAAACTGTCTAAGTGGAAGCACTGCAGTTAAATCAGCCACCAGCAACAAGCCTCAACATCAATCACATCAACCTGAACCTGGAAGAGAAAAAGAAAAAGGACAGAAAACACACACACCACTAACTGGGTCGTAAACGCATATAACGTTTAGGTTAGGGAGTTACTTTTTTTTTTTTTTTTTTTTTAATTAATTAATGAACAACATTTTATACATTTATCGTTAATGTTGTGAACAGTCCACTACACATTATAAGTTCCTTCCAGTTATGACTTACCTGATAGCAGCTGTAAACAGATGTATCCTCGCCAGCTTCACTTGAAGGTCGTAACACAAGTAAAATGCAGCTTATCATCTTGACAAGAAACCACAAATTGGGTCTGAATTCTGCAGTCTCTCAGCCGTACCTCTGACTGTTAGACCTTCCAAATATATGAAATAAATGTATCTTCACAGAAAACATCAATGCATATCCAATTACACACGTTAATCGGTTTAGTGCCTACCATACAAGTCCCAGTGTAAGTTGTTGCTACAGAAATGATAAAGTATTAGTATAAACACATTAATATAATGTGTAATATAATATACCTATGGTTTGCCTCTCTGTTATAAAATTAATCAGCGGCTTCTGACCAAACAGAATCGAGTATTCAACAGTGCTTCAGTATAATGCTATTTAATAGTGTAGTTCTAGAATGTGCCACAATCAGGACATCAAATGGTTTGTTAATTGGTAAAATCAATATTACGTGACTTCCAAGAGCGAGCAGTGGATGCTGTGGTCTGGTGGCTCAGTGTGTAGAATCTTTTCATTTTAGAGCTAATACACTACATTTGGGTGTAGCTGGGAATGGAAAATTGGTGTGTTGGGGTTTGGGAATGGAAAATTGATTTAGCGGTGATTTGTCTTTTTAAAAAGTTCTCCCAAACTTCACCTGAGAGGATGAGTTCCTCTCTGGGGCACCTCACTGACCCTCCCACAGCCCTTCCTCTATCAATATGCAACTTCTGGTACAGTGGACAGAATACTAATATACTGCTGTGCTCTTTGAATTGCGATGTTTCTATGAACTCCGTGGCTTATAAAAGCTAGGCTGCAGCATGAAGTTTACTTTCATTAGCCTTTAATAGGTGGTGACATGTCTGAGCATCACAGCTTCATTCGAGGGGCACATATCACAGCCAGCCATGAAGTAAAGGCCACATGCAGGTAAAAGGCCTTGTTCCACCTTTCTTATGATAAATGTTAAAAAGTTAATTGAGTAATCATTCCTGGATGGTGTTCCTCCAGGGAAGTTTTACAGGAACTACTGCAGTGTTAAAAGGTTGGCTCATTCCCTGAAGCTCATCACTGAAAAGAAAAAATGCAAATCTTTCTGCCACAGCTGTTTCTATGCCTAAGCAGTGGCTTCAAGGGCATGATTTATTTGATCCAGAACACCCATCAATGTTTCACAACAAAGTTTGAAATAGTTAATTAAACACAATTCTACCCTGAACTGCTGTGCAGACGGGTCAAAATTATGATGCTTGTTTAAATTGTTGGTTTGATTTGTTCTAATGAATGTTTTACATTTCATACTTGTTTTTATGGGTTTGCTGTGATGAAACCTTTCAGAGCTGGGTAGAGTACTTTAGGAAAAAATGCAAAACAGGAAAACATAAAGCATATTTTTTTTTTTTTTGAAGAAATACTCTTGGCTAAACACAGTGGTTTCAAATAAACTAATGTTTTGTTTAGCCAAGAGTATTTCTTCAAAAAAATAAATATGCAAATAAGTATAATTTAATAAATAATATAATATAATATAATGTACACACCGATCAACCATAACATTTTGAGTACTGACAGGTGAAGTGAATAACACTGATTATCTCCTCATCATGGCACCTGTTAGTGGGTGGGATATATTAGGCAGCAAGTGAACATTTTGTCCTCAGTTGGCACAGTTGATGTGTTAGAAGCAGGATAAATGGGCAAGAGTAAGGATTTGAGCGAGTCTGACAAGGGACAAATTGTGATGCCTAGATGACTGGATCAGAGGATCTCCAAAACTGCAGCTCTTGTGGGGTGTTCTCGGTCTGCAGTGGTCAGTATCTATCAAAAGTGGACCAAGGAAGGAACAGTGGTGAACTGGCGACAGGGTCACAGGCGGCCAAGGCTCATTGATGCACGTGGGGAGCGAAGGCTGGCCCATGTGATCCGATCCAACAGACGAGCTACTGTTGCTCAAATTGCTAAAAAAAAAAAGTTAATGCTGGTTCTGATAGAAAGGTGTCAGAATACACAGCATATACATGCATCACAGTTTGTTGCGTATGAGGCTGCATAGCCGCAGACCAGTCAGGGTGCCAATGCTGACCCCTGTGCACTGCCGAAAGCTCCAACAATGGGCAACTGAGCATCAGAACTGGACCACGGAGCAATGGAAGAAGGTGGCCTAGTCTGATGAATCACGTTTTCTTTTACATCACGTGGATGGACGGGTGTGTGTGCGTTGCTTACCTGGTGAACACATGATACCAGGATGCACTATGGGAAGAAGGCAAGCCGACGGAGGCAGTGTCATGCTTTGACCAATGTTCTGCTGGGAAACCTTGGGTCCTGCCATCCATGTGGATGTTACTTTGAGACGTACTACCCACTTAACCATTGTTACAGACCATGTACACCCTTTCATGGAAACGGTATTCCCTGATGGCTGTGGCCTGTAGCAGGATAATGCACCATGCCATTCATTCATTCATTCATTGTCTACCGCTTATCCGAACTATTCTCGAGTCACGGGGAGCCTGTGCCTATCTCAGGTGTCATTGGGCATCAAGGCAGGATACACCCTGGACGGAGTGCCAACCCATCGCTGGGCACACACACACTCTCATTCACTCATGCAATCACACACTACGGACAATTTAGAGATGCCAATCAACCTACCATGCATGTCTTTGGATTGGGGGAGGAAACCGGAGTACCCGGAGGAAACCCCCAAGGCACGGGGAGAACATGCAAACTCCACACACACGGCGGAGGCGGGAATCGAACCCCCAACCCTGGAGGTGTGAGGCAAACGTGCTAACCACTAAGCCACCAAAGCAAAAATGGTTTAGGAATGGTTTGATGACAACAACGAGTTTGAGGTGTTGACTTGGCCTCCAAATTCCCCAGATCTTAATCCAGTCTAGCATCTGTGGGATGTGCTGGCCAAAAAAAGTCCAATTCACCTCGCAACTTACAGAACTTAAAGGATCTGCTGCTAACATCTTGGTACCAGACACCACAACACACGTTCAGTCCATACCTCGTCAGGTCAGGGCTGTTTTGGCAGCATAGGGGGACCAACACAATATTAGGCAGGTGGTCATAATGTTATGTATGGTGTATGTCTGGTCAATCCAGGTCTTGGGGGAGATCCCACGCCCTCGCCCTCAGGAGTGCACACTGACTTACATTAGGAGTTGGTTTTCATCTACCATTGTCACATCATTTTATATTAGTAAAGATTTTCAACTAGAATATTTCATTCATCGTGATCCAATGTGAGATTTAAGTGGTCTATATCACATTGGTTTGCGATGAATGAAATATTCTAGTTGAAAATCTTTACTCCTCTTTAATCTGCACTCCTGAGGGCATGCTCCTGATGAGATGGCGTGGGATCTCCTCCAAGACCTGGATCAGGGCATCAGTGAGCTCCTGGACAGTCTGTTGTGCTACATCGGATGATTTGATACATAACATCCCAGACAGTGTACTCTCTGCACACACTGGCCACCTGCAGCCAGATATTGTCATGCAGCAGGAGGAACCCAGGGCCCACTGCACCAGGTCTACACAAGGTCTGACAGGCATCGGTATGAAGTCATCAAAGCCACTAACAGTAGTAAGGGTACTCTTGGCTAGCATATGGAGGTCTGTGCAACCCCCCAAGGATATTCCTCACCAGACCATAACTGACACACCGTCAAGCCGTACATGCTGGATGATGTTGCAGGCAGCATAACATTCCCCCACAGCATCTCCTAACTCCTTTACGTCTGTCACATATGTTTAGTGTGAACTTGCTCTCATCCGTGAAGAGAATGAGGCACCAGTGACAGATCAGCCATTTCCGGTGTTCTATGGTAAATGCCAAATGGGCACAGGTCCCACTAGAGTATGTCAGGGCCCTCATGGAATGAGTTTTATCCTAAAAACGCACAAAACTAGAGACAAATCTCTCAGGAAGGATAAGGAGAGAGCAATTGTCTGTTGCCACCATCTGTAAAACCATTCCCTTTTTGGGGTTGCATTGCTGTTACCTCTGCAATGCACCTAGTGTCACTTTCATTTGCACTATAGCAGTTTAAACTGAGTTTGTGTGTGTGTTTTACTTTATACCATTTTGTAATGCCTGAAAATACATATAGTGTTATACAATATATGTGTTGTAAAGACTGAAAAACCCACTGTTGTCAGCAAGAAAAAGTCTGTATTTTTATTTCTGTAAACAGCATATTCCTCACCCGTGCAGTTATTGCTTTCTTAAAACTGATGCAAAAGCATGAAAAACAACTAGCCAGATGTGATTGCAGTAAATTCTGTGCACCATTTGGTTAGCTTTTTTTTTTTGTTTTTTGTATTTTTGCACACCTTCATCATTAATATAACTTCTCACTTAGTAATTTACCACATGAATGCTTTTTGTGATGCATGAGTAGCCAATTTTAGTAGCATATTACTTTCCTATACTATTATTTGTTACAAATGCAGCTCATTTTGTTCAGAAAAAAAGGATGGGGGGGTGATGCCTTGCTCAGCAGGTCTTACAAATTGGTTATTCTTGGGTCTAAACAAAGCTGTTTTCCCATGTGTGCAAGTTCAATTTGTTTCAAACTGAAAATAAATATATCAATAGAGAGAGAAACCTGATGAACTGGCTGGCTTTCAAAATGTCAGCTTGTAAATCTATATATGCAAATGCTACGTAAAGCACTTTGTACGAAGAGTCGTGTGTGTCTGTCCTATTGGTCTCTGGGCTATAAATTAAATATCACCGGCTGCCGTTCTTGCTCGTACTGGTGTGATTTGGGTCTTACCTTTTTTATCTAAACTTCATTATTTTCATTTGAGAATTGAATTAAACAGTTGATTAGGCTGCTTATTGGCATACATTTTAACCTTCACAGTTCTTCAGCAGTGGGAGACAAAATGATGTCATATCGGTGTAATCAATATGTAAACCAACATATCTGTTACTCTGTTCAGATTTTGAGTGCACATCAGATATCAGAGGTTCTCCCTTGATACATGTTACATTCGGAAGATCTATGCTTCAAAATATAAGCAAATCAAATGAATTATTCACATTCCAAATTTCAATTTATAGTCTTAGCGAAAACATGAAAACATTAATTTAGAAAGTTTTCTTTAAGGCTTTGGAATTTTGCATGATGTGCAGACATGGGGGTGCACTCTCATCTCTCTCTCTCTTTCTCTCTCTCGCGCTCTCTCTCTCTTTCTCTCTCTCTCTCACCCCAACACTCATGTCTCTCTCTTTCTCTCACACTCAGTCATCTCTCGCTCCCCCATATTTTCCCATATATTCTCTTATTCTCTCACCTCCACACTGTCATCTTCCTCTCCCCATACACATCTCTCTCTCACTCACTCTCCCTCCCTCCCTCCCTCCCTCTCAAATTAATGCCAGGCTGCTATGACGCTCCTTATGTTTCAATAAATCATTTTCACCTGCTCTGAGCTTTGTTTAATCAATTACATATTTTTTTTATTTATTTTTAGGTTGAATGTAGTACCTTTTTGTTTAGAATTGTCTGTAGCCATTTCTCATTTATTTTATTTAATAGACAAAAAATGCACATTGCTTTGCATTGTTCATGGTTCGGAAATTAAAAAGGAGTCTCTGCGGTCCAAATTTTTCTTCATTAAAATTGTATTAAAATTATTGAGACTCAAATTGAATTAAAATGTGTATTCAGTACCGTTTATCGAATTGAATCATGACAGTTGTGTATTGTTTTAACCCTAGCTTGTTGGCTTCTTTACAATTACAAGTTATTAGCTAGTAATGAAACACAAAAGATAATTAATGTCTGAACATTAACCAGAAAAGGGAATGTTTTATCAGCTCCATCTGCTGTTTTCACTCATTAGTTTATTACTGCCACTCTGCTCCTCCCCTTCTTTGCTCTATCTCTCCCTGCACTCCTGCCACAGCCAAATTAGAAACAAGGCACAGTGATTTTTTTTTTTATGTATTCATAAATTAAATGTATTTTTAAATTAAATAAAATGTACTTGTTTTGTTGTCAGTATACCAGTCCACAGTGCCAAAGTATCCCCTATCCCCTATATATGAGATATGTCTAGTATGCATCTAAAAATACTCAGTAATGAACATTGTACATTATTAATGAAAGCTTTAAAAACACATCATAAACAAATTTTGTGCTGATTTATTTTCTTATATAAAAGTTTTAAGATTTAAGTTTACAATTTAAGTTTAAAGGCCCCTAAAATGAAAGCATAATATAAGGAGGTGTTTTTTTGTTGTTGTTGTTGTTGTTGTTGGTTTTTTTTGTTTTGTTTTTTTATAGTTCATCATTTCCAGGCAAGCAAGTATCTTTTGGCCAGTCATATCTATGTACAACTTTGTCATCAACAACAAGAATGCAGTTCCATCTTTAGACGCTGTCAGGGCTTCTTCATCAGAAAGAGAGTGTTCAGTTAGCTACAGAATCTAATCAGAGCTAAGAAGCCATTTGGTAGTGGATTAGCATTCAAAATGTCTTTCAAGAACCCTTTTGGTTTATACAGAGTGTAAGCTTTTATAAACACTGACATCCTGAAATTGGTGGGCTGACATTTAAACAGGGTATTACTCCCCTGCGTGTTCTGTTGGAGTGAATAAAAACAATCATTTTATTATTTATTGTTCTGGCTGAAATTATAGTAAGAGCAGAGAAGTCTTGTGAAGCAAGAAGCCAGTGTGGAAACTGCCCCTTATCAAACAAAACAAAACAAAACAAAGGCATACATCGGTCTTGGAAAGATAAACCAGGAATCAGATCAAATAGCACTTTTTCAGTAAATTGCTTCGCTCAGGCAGTCGACTTGCTGTCAGGACTTTTCAGATTCTGGATACTACATAGAGATTGCACAGGAGTGGAAGGTTGCCAGGCGTTCACTCTCTCACTGGCTAATAAATTGATCCAACCTGCAACACGCTTCTTAAAGAGTGTAAATGCGTAAAGAGCAGCAGCGTAAAGAGGGATGGAAATAAAGGGCTTGACGTGCCTGGCATTTTAAAGCAACTCAAGTGTGTTTTTTTTCACTGAACACTGTTCTGTCTTATACAGTACACATATTAAAAGTGCAGGTCCTGGTCACGCTTCTCATGCTGCCTCAGTGCTCTTCAAAGGGTTTCCTTGCTTTTGTCCCTTTGTGTGCTCGATCTGTGATCTGCTGCAATAAAGCTTTAAAGCAGGTCCATTGTGCCCGTTTCTACAAAGTGTGTTCCTTTTACTGGGTGTAGTGTCTCGTGGATTCTAATAACCGCTGTGCATTGCATTAATGTGACTATACCGTGACTGATTAAACAGCACTTAAGACACCCTGTGGGTTTTGTATCCCGTTAGCCTATTTGCAAAGCCATTCTTCCATACTGATTTCACAAATGAGTAGCCCATTCATCTGTGTGTAAGCAGCTTAAAGATTGTGTGAGTGTGTGTGTGTGTGTGTAACCTCTGCATGAACAAAAGTTGAGGCCATTGCATCACTCAAGTAATTGATCGAATCTGTCAATTGAATTCAGTCTTAAATGAATCCTCAGGCATTACTCCAGCCACGCTCTAGCACTCTTGTGTAGAGCGCAGTATGAGCCTTGCTGTAGCTATTACTGTGCCTTATAGGGCCTGAGCTTGCTTATAATGGATCTGTGTGTATGTGTGTGCGTGCCATATAAGAGCCCTCACATATCTGGGTTTTCTGTTGTCTTTCCATCCCCATTTCCATTCACTGCTCTTTACTTTGCAAACCTATTCACCCACACTGACTCAAGATGTGACTTTGGCTCACACATCTGGCAAAACTGGCCCAAATCCCATTTACTGACAGATTCTTTTAAAATAATAATAACAATAAATTTAGCCTGTTTTTACTATGTTTTAATGTGGCTTATATCTGACATTAGTCTGGACAGATCACATTCCTAAACTCTGCTTGCGCAAAGGAATAATGTGTTTTGTGATGCGTTCAAGCTCGGTGTAAAATGGCACGTTGTTCACCCACAGCCACTTCTTTGGTTCGCATACTTGGTTTCTTTTAAATATTGCTTTTAAAATTTTATCATTCCTTTGTTGCTACAGTAAGATTCTCATATGGCCTTGTTCAGCTATTTCTTTTGAGATCGCTTCAAACACTGAGTAGTTGTGATTATGTGCTGTCTAATTTTGCTTCATCACCCCAAATGTTCATGAGGGCCGTTACTTCAACATCCCACTAATGAAATCCTCCTTCGTTGTTATCCTCCATCATGCCTTCCCAGGAGCATGAAATTATGATAATGTCGAGTAGGAAGTTCCCTCACATATCCTATAATCATCAGGTTTCAGTACCATATATTGAAATTGGCTCAAGTTGGAATTGAAAATGCTAGTCTGGTTTTGTTTGTGTTTGTTTTTTGTTTTGTTTTTTTTTTTGCTTTTTATACATTCATGCAAGTAATAAATGTATGTCACATTTGGAAAGAAGTCAGATTTGGGCCACTGCTGTGTGAATGTAGTCTTGGGCTTCACAGCAAGCATGCCTGAGAGATGGTGTGCAACACATTGTTTTGCCTTCGGTCATGTATTGATTGAAGAGCACTGAATTTTTAATGTCTTAAATTAGAACTCAGCAATTACTTTTGTGAACAGGGAGGCCAAGGTCCAGGCAAACACACAGAAGATGTCCAAAATATCCAAGGCAGCGAAAGCAGTGAAGAAGGTGGAAGTAGGTGGTGTGATCAGAGCTATTGTTCGATCAGGACAGGCGGCTCCAGGGCCTCCATTGGGCCCCATCCTGGGACAGGTAGGCAGATTTTTTTTGTACATTTCATTTTTCCCCTCCTCCTCCATTTTTCTATGCTGTCTATCTAAAAGACTAATGCTTCATAGCAGTATACTGACACTCCCTTATAGCTGTTTACACATAAAACACCTAGTTAAGTAAGAGTGTAATTGAAACTCTAATGATGCCATTAAGCTGCTGTCTGTCTTAATGACAATAACCGAGGCCTGCGTGCCTCTCTATAAAGGCACTTTTGCCTGGCCTCCAGAGTGTTCTTTCCAGCATATGGGAATCTGTTCAGCCTTGGAAATTAGACGAAATGAGTAGCAGTCAAGCGAGGCAATGCCATGTGTTTTAAACTGTGTCAAAACACGGTCAGCATCATTGCTTGAGCCCGTTCTTTGATGCTGTTTTTTTTGTGCGTGTGCATGCACACTGGGTGTGTATATGTGTGGTTGTAGTAAACTGTAAATAAATTGTCCACATCATCCTTTTAGCTTTAGGCACTGGCCCTTTAATCTCCCTCTCTCGCTTTTTCAGTGTTCGTCTTTTCTGTCTAACCAACCCTGACAGAGTAAACATATAGAGGTAGGCTGCATGTCGGCCTGGGAGCAAACTTAAACAAATGAGAGAAATAAAAGAAGGAGAAACAAGCAAGGAAGATGGAACGGACAAATGCAGCTGAGGTGAATAAATTATGATTCAAAGCAAAATTGCTAAGACCGGATGGAGTATGGAAACTAAAGGTAAAAGAAAACAAAGGATAAATAGCCACTACTGGTGTTCCACAAACTGTAACCTAGCTTGGCAGCAGTACACAGAATGTCAGCAAAAATGCACACAATACTTGAATGCTTAAATGGAAGAAATGGATATTTTGCTGCCAGATTTTTATTTTTTTTTCCGAGTAATGCTCTACAAAGAAAATATTTGCCATGGATAATAAGGCAAAGATGAACATTTAAGAGATAGACTGCAGTTCTGTTAATCCCCCTCTGTTCATCCATCTGAAATCTATCTCCAGTCAAGTGACACGCTTAAAGCAGTGCTGTTCATACATCGTAATGAATAACCCCATTCCCTCAATTTTTCTCAGCATGTTTTGTGTTATTTTAATCCGTCCTGCAAATATTAGCCGTAAATTACACATATGGAGCTGAATGTGAACACGTAGCCTATTGACAAACAAATCCCTTTCGAATTAGGTCAGTAAGAGTTATAGTCGAGAGTCAGGCAAGTAAACAGTGAATTAGTGACAACTGAAGGAGCTTGAATGAAATCTCTGTCAGTCCTTTACGCCATGACCTACTGTATCACCACCTCATAAGGCTTGTTCTTGGCATTTCAATCAGACATGCATGAGTCTTGTGCCATAATTACACAAGTAATCGCTCCAATTTTTGTACTGATAATTATTATAATAGCTGTAATAAACAGGGGATTTGAAGTGAATCAGCATTTTCTGCCATGTTCTCCCCATATATTGGTTTCATGCCATTTCACATGCATTTAAATAAGAAATAATAAATCTATTATGGGGGGGCATGGTGGCTAGCACGTTTGCCTCACACCTCCAGGGTTGGGGGTTCGATTCCCACCTCCGCCATGTGTGTGTGGAGTTTGCATGTTCTCCCTGTGCCTTGGGGGTTTCCTCCGGGTACTCCGGTTTCCTCCCTCAGTCCAAAGACATGCATGGAAGGTTGATTGGCATCTCTAAATTGTCCGTATTGTGTGAGTGAATGAGAGTGTGTGTGTGCCCTGCGATGGGTTGGCAGTCCGTCCAGGGTGTATCCTGCCTTGTTGCCCAATGGTCTGAGATAGGCACAGGCTCCCCGTGACCCGAGAATAGATCGGATAAGCGGTAGACAATGAATGAATGAAATCTATTATGGATGCCAATGATTATGAGGATGATGTGTATACACTGACAGTGTTTTCACAACAGGGAAACTTGATTAATAGGAATGACACATCTGTCTTTAAAAATGTCAATGCAAATCCCTCAGACAGTGTCCGGGGAGTCGCTGTAGTTCTTAGAAAATATGAGGTCATAGAGTTGATCAGGTTTCTCCGAGTCCGAGCTGTCTCATCAGTCTGTATCCAGACTAATGGAAAATTTGGTGCCTAACAAACATTTATTACTGTGGAGTACTAATGTTTCAGAGCCATGCTTCACACTGCACTTGTATTTTTATCCTCATAACATGTGTAAAAACATTTATTGTATGTCCATTGTTCAGGAACACAGTAATGTCAGAGGGCTGGCAACTTTTTTTTCTAATATGTAAAATAAAAAAAATGTGAATTAGAATATAGCAAGCGCTGATTAAAACATCTAGCAGGAGTATAGTGTATATAGCCAATGAATTTCTGCATGAATAGTCCTAATTATTCTAATTATCATATTAATCACTGCAAATTTGTGTCTAACTTAACGATATGGCTTCCTCCCCTGCTGTCTGGCAGCTTATAAAACAGCACTTGATCCAACACATCCTATTAATTTGCATTTTTATATATATATATATATATATATATATCATGCACAGACAGTTACTCATGCACCTTACTTAAACAATGAAATCGTAATGTGTGTGGGGGCAGGATTCAGGCAATTTCATTACATTTTAAAATGAACAATTTAAAAAAGGTTAAAATAAAAGACCAAGGGAGTTGTTAATTTGTTATGGTTTTCTGTAAGGAGAACATGCCAGTAGTTTAAAGCATAAGCTGACTGAACACTCATCTGCTACATTTACAGCACCATTAAATTTAATTCATAACTTTATCCATTTAAAAAAATCGGTCCAGATATGCAGTGTTTCGGAATAAGACGCTTTCTCCTAAGTGGGAGAAAATTCCGTTTTAGTTGACTTTAAACTTTTAATATTGTTAATTTTAAAGTAGTCCCATATTTATGTATTTAGTTTTGGTCTCAAATTCCATAGTGTTTTACCCGAACACGTTTATAATGAATAGCTCTATATTTATGACCGACTTCTGAATATCCATTTGTGGAATTTTCTTTCTTTTAAATCCTTACTATGCACACATAATATCCACTACTATACACACAGCCTTGAGGTATTAATTCATAACAAAACTGCCTTCTATTCATTGAATCCCATCCTCTTAGAATCATGTGAACATCCTTCTGGAAATGTAATAGAAGTTGCTTTCGGCTGCTCCCTGTTCAGGGTCGCCACAGCGGACCGACTGGTCCGCACAACAACTTGGCAAATGTTTTACGCCGGATGCCCTTCCTGACGCAACCCTCCCATTTTTCCGGGCTTGGGACCGGCGCTGCATCCAGTGGCTGGGGTTGAGGCATTGGCTGGGAATAGAACCCGGGCCTTCTGCATGATAGGCGAGAAACCTACCACAGAGCCACCAATGCCTCTCTTCTGGAAATGTAATAATGTAAATAAAATAGTGATATGAATAGATCAAATACTTATATTTTTCCATGTGTTAAGTGCCTGTTGGTCTGTCATGGCCATGTTTGTTTTATGGGTCTTGCAATTATTAAGCAGTGAATGATGTTTCAGTTTCATGCATTTTCCTCTTTTATATAGTTAGTAAATTTAAAAAGACTACCTAATAACAGACTTAAAACAGTTTTTACAGTGTTTATAAGCTCAAAATGCTGCATATTCGCTCATATGAAAAAAGTACAAAAGTGTATGAAAATGCATAATATTTATATTACTAAAATTTTAAAAACATTTGTGATTCATATTGAACATTTGTGATTTAAGATAAATTACATCTTGTATGTATATTTCTTGCTGTTAGGAAGCACAGACCTAATAGGGTGAAAATATGAAGAATGGATTGGCTATGGTATATGTAAGATTAGTCTCGGACCATAGTTCAAAACAATGAAAAATATAACTGATTCTGTGTAATTTGGTCTAATAGGGTAGAATGTGTATGATGGGAAACAGACTGTCATATATTAAAAATGAAAAGGAGTGCACCTTAGCCCACTGAATGTAATTCCTATTAATGAAAGTAAGGATAAAGATGATGAGAGGGCTGTGTTTTGTTTTGTTTTAATTAAAAGCACTACATATTAACATGGTAGAAATGAATGTTGGGAACAGGCAAAAATCATCACACGCACAAAATAAAATTTTCTATTCATGTTGCTGTTTTTCTTTTGTGTATAAACATGAAAAGCATTCTAAGTGATTCTTTGCAGTTAAATGAATTTGAAATTCATGAAATTGAATTTCTTTTCATTTCAGGGATAGAAAAGGCACTGGATAGCAGAAATGACTATTCATATGATGGTGAATTAAACAGGATTAAACAGACTGCAACCATCAATTAGAGAATGTGTGCTCAGAAGAATAGTTATTACTTGGTATTTGGCCGAAATCCAGACTGAAAGGATAACTGGTGACCAAAAATTAAGTCTGTCATTGTTGCTTATTCACAGTGGTGTTCTGTCCACCTAGAGCTCCTGTGAAATGTAGGCAGGTCCTAGGGAGCTATCAGCATGATCCAGCCTTGTATGGCTTTGGCCATGAGTGCGCAAGAGTGTGTTGTCCCGAGTGGATGAAATTGTGCCGCCCTGCCCTTGCTCCACTTGCCCTGCATCCATCCCCAAGCTCTGGTTTCTCCCTCCACCCTCGCCTCCTTCTCCTTGTCCCCCACCGCTACCGTTTCTGTGCATGTCCCAAGCTGATCTAAGCTTGACAGCCAGCGCCAGCACATTCTTCCCCACAAACACTGTGGATATCCTTGGGTCCCTATACCAGAGTACACCCACAGCCCTGAGCCCCAGTGTCATCACATTGATGGCAAACAGACTGAGCCACGGGTACACAGCTTCCCTGCGTGCTCGCCTCAGCCCTGGGAGTGCCAGCTCAGTGAGTGAGACACAGGGCAAGAGAAGCAGCAGCACGTAGCAGTAGAAGAAGACGACACCATCAACCCATAATGGGACCGCTGCACCACTCTGGGCCTCCTCCCACAGGCCAGCCTGCAGGTCCAGCACATCTAGAAGGTCTAGGGCCACCCAAAGGAGCCTGGCACGAACCTCCTGCTTCCTGTGTGCTGGTGTTACATGCTCAGCTCCTGTCAGTACTAGAAAGAGCGAGGGCAGCCCCACTGAGAGCAGAAGGGTGAGGGTCTTGCGCGCCAGTGGGTCAGCTGGCCGCCGTTCATGCCTGTAGTTCTGGCACACAAAGAAAAGCTTGAGCTCCAGCAAGGATAGGAACAGGAACCAGAGAGCACTGGCAAAAGCACGCCGTGGCGAGCGAGCTTCAGACGCAACGCCAGCTGACACAAAGCGAAGCGCCAGAAGGAAACCCAGGTCACCCAGCGCCACAGCTGTGCATGCCCATGCAGCCGGCCAAGCCCTGCTCCCACGCCCCAGCATGCTCTGTTCCAGGAGATAGAGGTCAAGCACCGCCATTGTGCTCACCGTCACCAGGGTGGACAAACACACCTGGGGTGAAGGTAACATGCCTGGAGCAGGAGAAACAAGGACATTGTTAGAATGCAAAGTTGTGTCAAGTATCAGGGGATGTACTAAGAGGTTATAGGGTTTATACTTTTCAGTATGGCTTGGCATACTAATAAACATAAAATTAGAATATGCTGAGGAAAGAGAATATTTACATGTTGGACTTGCCATGCTTCTGCTTCAAAATTATTCACTTGCATCCTGGTTGCAAGATAGATCAGATAAGCTATAACACACATGTATCCAATATCTGGGTAGAGTGAGTGTTTCAGTATTAATTTCAGTAATTATTTGCTGAAACAGGCAGTCGACTCATTGTCCCTGTGGCTATGTTTATTATTTCAGCTGTTTTTGAACAGGAGCCCAGCAGTTTTGCCTGTTATCCAGAATGAAGAAACAAACTGAAAATACATGTGCACTTTTAATACACACAGATGACATGTTATTCCATAACAGCTAAGATGGACTGCTCGATACTTATTTATACATGAGTACAACCTTCTCCATCCCAGTATATTTGCGCATTTTTCCATAAAGTCATTCAGATACGGATTTGTCCTGTTCTCACATCATGAATGCTTTTAATCCTTTTTTTTCTTTTCTGTCTTTGTACATCCTCAGAAGTTCTGCATAGATTGAACAATAATTACGGTGTTGCTGCCTTATTTATTGTTAATTAATTGTATTAAAATTGAGGTCAGGTTTGCTGAT
The DNA here is from genome assembly GCA_033459395.1 of Hemibagrus guttatus. Lineage (NCBI taxonomy): Eukaryota > Metazoa > Chordata > Actinopteri > Siluriformes > Bagridae > Hemibagrus > Hemibagrus guttatus. The sequence goes on along the minus strand of JAUCMX010000009.1, from coordinate 16,062,324 downwards.
AAAGCTTGTTTTCTCTGTGGCTGAGCTGCCAATATGTTCTAAAGGATAGTGCTATTAAAATGGCTTTTATTTGCAGGATCAATTTTTGAAACAATAGCATTTGCACTGTGTTGCAGAAACTTATAGTCCACACACACCTCTGCCAAACTATCACATGCTTGTTTATGTAATATACATTCTTATTTAAAGCAGTAGTTCTTCTAAGGGCACTGTTATTCTTCTTATTGACTTGTGTGAGTAAATGATTGCAATCTTTACAGTCAAATCGAATCTGTACATCCTCAGCCAATTGTGCTCTATGGCTAGTTGTCTTTGTGAAGTCCACCAGGCAGCTTTGGGTGTTAGGAGCTGCAATGATCAATAGCATCCTAATATAAAAATCATTAGCATTTAAGAAATATGGTAATGGCATCGTTGTGAATACATGGTCCATGGCTGAGATTAATTAAATCGGTCCTAATGAGAAGACTTGCACTAGATTACTATATTACACGCAAATACATATTTTATTTTTGAATAATCAGCTTGGGGGAAAGATTGGCTATGTACACATTTAGATTTATCACGTTATATGTGAATAGTATAAATTATATTATTATATTTATTAACAAAACATATTTGTTTTCTGAAAGAAACTGACAGAACCAAGAACTAAACCGTGAGAATCCTATTGTTGCGGGAAGGAGAGTGAGACAATGATTCATTCCCTTGGCTTTTTACAGACCTAATAAAATGTTAGTGCATGATGGTGATAGTTCATAAATAGGTCTCGGGGAATGAGTGAGGTGGTTAGTGACAGGATACGGAATGAGAGACAAAAGGCACAGGAGACTTCTGAGGATAAAAACATGGTATATCAATCCACAGGAACAGAAATTTATTCAGTCCTGGGGAACTGTAGAAATTAAATGCATTAATACATAGAATGGACAAGATGAAGGAAATGTTTAGTAAATGACCTGAAATTATTAGTCTTCTTGGTCCATTGTGTGATGAAAAGAGAGTCTGCATTGCTGATATTTGATTAAAAGTAGATGCTTTCAGCCCTGAAATGAAATGCTGGTTTCAAAACGGCTGTGTCTGAGGATTAGGGTTGGAAATAGTATGTCTGATAATCGCTGTATTATCAAATCCAATCCTGGTATGTCTGTTTGATGAGGTAGACCTTTTCCCCCCAGACACAACTTTCAACCTGTAATTCACTTTGATATAAATATAGGCATTTGATTGAAAATTCTCCAGGCACATCAATAGTGACTAGGCTTGCAATGTGCCAATAGACAATGTGCCCTGCTTTACCACGAGTATGAGTAATGGCGTGGAAAGTACACAGGTGATCGTGTGTCCGCAAGTGTGAGCTTGCATTATTAAGGCACAGATTCCCTGTTGGCCTTCCCTTCAGTACAAAACACTTGTCTCAGATGGACTGCTTACTACTAAGAAACTGAGATGTTTCCCCAGTTGTTGGACAGAGCTAGGTATCCATTTCAGCAACATGAACATAATGTCGTGTTGATTTGGTCAAGTCATATTCGCCAGCTATGTACTCGCTGAATAACACTGAACTCTTAAGCATTAAAAATATAGTCAGACTTGCCTTACTGCTTATATAATATCAGTGTCATAACCTGGATGCGTGTCCATCTCAGAGATCAGCAATGATTTACACGGAGAGGTGTTTTGTTTTTTTTACAGGTCAGATTAAAATAAACACACACTTACACATACCCTCTTTTAGGTAGTTTTTCTCTGAGTGTACATAACAGTGTTATTAACTGGGTCAAAATTTTCATTATAAACTTTAATTGTAAAGTTTGGGTTGATAATGTAGCAGCGGTTCAGCCACATGAGCTGAAGTTTGTTGTATTATTTAGATGAGGGCAGACTATTTACCAAACTAAGCATCTCGGTATCTGTGTATCAGTAGATTTGTATTTACCTTAAATCGACGGAATCAGATGTCGTGTTTTCAGTCGAATTCGTCCGGAACAGTTCGGTTGTTTGGCTAAAATGTCTCGGTCGCTGCGCCTCAATCTCACCACATACCGATAAATCCAAAGAAGCCATTTAGGCTATGCGAAAGAGCTCAATAGCTACATTGTCAAACCTCAAGCCGCCTGCTATTCCGGTCAGGTTTGTGGAAAATCCGAAGATTTTATTTTATACTATCTTTGCCCCACCCACCCACAAACACACACCTCAAACCCCACCCACCCCCCTCACAGTCCACGGACCTTTTCCATGAAACCGTTTTTTTTTTCTCAAAGCTCTTGCGAGCGCCTGTCGATCCGGTTTCAGGAGGAAAAGTCGACGAGTAGTGCTGGAGAATCGAAATCTGCAAGCGGCTCGGATGCTAAAAGTTTCATTCTCACGATAAGCCGACGAGGTGTGCTGAGTAGCGTGTGGAAAATAATATAATGAAGCGAGCGCATGGCTCGAGTTTATGATTGCGGCGTGTGATTTGTAGGCAGCCTACGTGCACTCGCCCTCCTCTCCTCCTCTCCTCCCCTCCTCACTCATTCCCCCATATACTTTCGTCTTTCTCTCCCCGTTTTCACTTCTGGCCAAGCCGCTCCACATAACAGGCGGGTTTGTTTGAATTGTCAGTGTATTAGGGGAGGGCAGTCACTAGTAAGCTGTCTTCGTTTGTTTAATTAGATTGATACTAATTCAGTCATAGACACAGTAACTGCCACTGCATGAGAAACGAGAGATCCCAGATTACTCTATCTTCAGTCATCAATTATTTCATATTCTAATTATTTTAGTACTCGAGATGTTGCCAAGCTCCAGCTTTTTTTTTTTTTTTTTTACTACCATCTTTCACTCATCAAGTTCCTAGCAGTTTTAGGTCCTGTTTTGAACATTTCTTTCTTTTTCCATAGGCATATTTGATGGTGAGTGACCTTTTGTTCTTTTAATTCTTGCAGCAGCTAGGAAATGAACTGATACTCAATCGTATTACCTTTTCACAGTCTTGGAATAGTGTTGAATTTATGAGAGGAGGTGATTTATTTTCAGATCGAATTTGCACAGCATCATAGAAAGAAATTGAGCATGATCTTGTTATCCGTTCCCTGCCCTCTTTAAGTGCCCCGCCATGCCAGTTTTTGTCTTTTTAACATATAAATTCCAAATGATCCTGACTCTCTCTCTCTCTCTCTCTCTCTCTCTCTCTCTCTCTCTTCTCTCTCCTCTCTCTCTCTCTCTGCTCGTGTGTGCGCCATTTTCTTTACCACCTCATCTTCTTGTGGTTGCAGGGGTCATTTGAGTGTGTGGTTTAATCAGACCCATGGAGAGAGAAAGGGGAGGCCAAGTCATCTTTCTTGTCACAATCATCTGTGTGCTTCACTGATTTTCACGGAGAGATTTTCTATTACCCAACTTCAATTTTTTTGGCCTGCCCCCCCTCAGTTGCACTCAAGCTTTCTGTCTTTAGTCCCAATGGGTGTCTTTGAAGGTCAGTGAGCTCTGTGGCTCTCAGCATAGGAGGAGAGAGAAAGAGAAAATGAGGGCATGAAGAAAAGGGAAGGAGGGAGTTGCAAATGTCCAGCATTGCACAGTCATCAGTTTCCCTCCCTGACGGGCACAGTGAAGTTTATAAGGACGTGAAGGATAACTCTGGAGTGCTGAGGACCTGGTTGCTGCCCAAATGTCCTCCAGCGCAAACAAGTCTCAATCCAACAGCATACTCACATACCCCATAGCCATCTGTCACACACAGTAGCAGTGAGCTGTCACCACACACACCTCATTTACACACAGATGGTCTACCTATGAAAATAAGGGAAGCCCAAAACAATTGTGTCTTTGATGTGTTGAGGCGGTAGTTTCTGAGTTCGTGCCTGTGCTTTGTCCAAAAGGATTTGTTTCAGCAGTTGATCCGAAAGGTTTTGTTTCTGTAGTCAGTCGGCCAAGTATTTGTCAAAGAACACTTTATGTCCAGTTTATAAAATATTAGATATTGATATTTTTATCAAGGCTATCAAACATCTAGATGTGTTTTAATTCAATCTTTAATCATATCCTCACTAAAGTACTTTTTGAGTTTTATTGCATGAACCTTGTTTGCTGGGTGCCTGCTCCAAGTTTGAAGTCTTGTGTTGGTGTCAGGGAACTTAATAGACTACAGTTAATCATCTGCATGCCACCCTGGTAGGGAGGAATGTGATAAGACAAGGAATATTGCAGTAAATGAAATTAGGAAAACAGGAATCAGGGTAATTAATTAGAGTGCTTCACATTGCACAGTTTAATTAACCCTGTCCCTGATTATACCCTGCCACCCTCTGCCAGGGCGATGAATTTCCCATAGTTACATACATAGCACAATTAATCCTCTTTCCTGTCACAAGTCCTTCATCATGCTCATGTATGTGTCCTGTTCCACACATGGTTCCTCACTCATTTTAAATGTTGCCTGTAATAAATCTTCCTGCAACTTAAAAATGGCCATTTTTTTCTGCTTCACTCTTGCAGTTTCGCCCATTACTCAACTGCCATATTTGGTCATTGTACCATAAAATCCTATATTTTCCTCTGTTAGTATTTAGCCTCTAAACACTGCTCAGTGCTTCTAACTGTTTCAAATACTAATCGAGTATTCTCTCCTTCTCTCAGTCAGGAACATAATTTTTTTTTTTTTAAATCAGTGTTACCTTGACGTTACATTGCTCTTCAAGCTTTTTAAATGTGATGCTTCAAGTGTGCATCATCTCTCTGTTATATGGGTGTTATATGGATATTATACACTAATCAGCCATGACATTAAAACCACTGACAGGATAAATGAATAACATTGATTCTCTCATTACAGTGGCACCTGTCAAGGGGTGGGATATATTGGGGAGCAAGTGAACAGTCAGTTGTCGATGTTGATATGTTGGAAACAGGAAAAATGTGCAAGCGTAAGGATCTGAGTGACTTTGACAAGGGGCAAATTGTGATGGCTAGTCGACTGGGTCAGAGCATCTTCAAACGGCAGGTAATGTTGGGTGTTCACCTAGTGAAGAGATGGCATTAAAATGGACTATAAAAAGAAGGCATGTGGTTGATACCACGTACCTAAACAATGTTGCATATCAAGTACACCCCTTCATGGCAGTGGTTTTCCCTAACAGCAGAGGCCTCTTCAAGCAGGATCATGCGTGTTCAAAAATGGTTTGCGGAACATCTGTGGAATGTACTGGGCAAAAAATTTGCATACTGACCTACAAAATCTTACAAGATTTAAAAGATCTGCTGTACATGTTCATATACAATGTGCGTCTATGTGCTACATTTATATAGCATGTGTACCCATACCTTTTGTTACCTTGTCTTGTTAAATCAACTGAAGATATACAGTAGTAGTGAAGGGTACAGTTGATTTACTGCAGAACAGTACAACAGTAAGAAGCTGCAAAGGTATATTGCATTTAATACACTGAACCCAGTTTCACTTCCATTCTTCTGCGTATTTCTTTGTGAATGTTTTGACCCATTAATATAGCTCTGTGAGACTCACTAAAGTAGCAGGCACAGAAAACTACAAAGATGTCTATTCTGAAGCTATCTGCTCTGTTTCTGAATAAATGCACTCAGAACTATGCACTGTGTACATTTCAGATCACATTTATAGGAAGTGCACTCAAAAATTCTTTCTTTTTTCTATTATTGCTAGGGGAAAAGAATATAACAGCAGATTGAGGAATCAATTTTAAACTGTCAACATTTTAGATGATATAATGGATTTTGAAAGTTTATTTATCTGATTTGGTTTGTTATCGTCCCCTGATGCGATATTGAGTTGCTAAACTAATTTGCCTTGGGATAACCTTAAAATGACAATGGAAAACTGTTTTGATGCCAACTTGGTTGTTTTTATTAAGTAATTTAAGTGGGGGTTTTTTGTTCTTTAAGTGCCAGTTTTTCCATAGCAGATGCCAGTTTTGAAGGTTGCAGTGATGTTACCATTATATATTATACGTTATATCATATTATACAGTGGTGTGAAAAAGTGTTGGCCCCCTTCCTGATTTCTTATTTTTTTGCATGTTTGTCACACTTTAATGTTTCAGATAATCAAACACATTTAAATATTAGTCAAAGATAACACAAGTAAACACATCATGCAGTTTTTAAATGAAGGTTTTTATTATTAAGGGAAAACAAAATCCAAAACTACATGGCCCTGTGTGAAAAAGTGTTTGCCCCCTAAGCCTAATAACTGGTTGGGCCACCCTTAGCAGCAACAACTGCAATCAAGCGTTTTCGATAACTTGCAATGAGTCTGTTACAGCGCTGTGGAGGAATTTTGGCCCACTCATCTTTGCAGAATGAAATGCGGTGTTACTTTTACGCCAGACGTAATGGGACACAGACCTTCCAAAAAGTTCAATTTTTGTCTCATCAGTCCACAGAGTATTTTCCCAATAGTCTTGGGGATCATCAAGATGTTTTCTGGCAAAACTGAGACGAGCCTTTATGTTCTTTTTGCTCAGCAGCAGTTTTCGTCTTGGAACTCTGCCATGCAAACCATTTTTGCCCAGTCTCTTTCTTATGGTGGAGTCATGAACACTCACCTTAACTGAGGCAAGTGAGGCCTGCAGTTCTTTGGATGTTGTTGTGGGGTCTTTTGTGACCTCCTGGATGAGTTGTCGCTGCACTCTTGGGGTAATTTTGGTCAGCCGGCCACTCCTGGGAAGGTTCTCCACTGTTCCATGTTTTCACCATTTGTAGATAATGGCTCTCACTGTGGTTTGCGGCAGCCCCAAAGCTTTAGAAATGGCTTTATAACCTTTTCCAGACTGATAGATCTCAATTACTTTCTTTCTCATTTGTTTTTGAATTTCTTTGGACCTCGGCATGATGTCTAGCTTTTGAGGATCTTTTGGTCTACTTCACTTTGTCAGGCAGGTCCTATTTAAGTGAGTTCTTGATTGTGAACAGGTGTGGCAGTAATCAGGCCTGGGTGTGGCTAGAGAAATTGAACTCAGGTGTGATAAACCACAGTTAAGTTATGTTTTAACAGGGGGGCAAACACTTTTTCACACAGGGCCATGTAGTTTTGGATTTTGTTTTCCCTTAATAATAAAAACCTTCATTTAAAAACTGCATGATGTGTTTACTTGTGTTATCTTTGACTAATATTTAAATGTGTTTGATTATCTGAAACATTAAAGTGTGACAAATATGCAAAACAATAAGAAATCAGGAAGGGGGCCAACACTTTTTCACACCACTGTATATCATGTTATACCAATATATATCTATCCCCATAAAGTAAAGATCTTGTTGCAATTAAACCTTTCAAACAATTAATGCTTTTATCAAAATTAACACTGACTGAAACCTCGCTGCAAATTGCTCTGCATTCTTGTCAGTACATGCATTTTGATCAGCTCTCTGTATCCTGTTCTATTCAAAGTTCAGCTTGTTCAAAATTCATCTGTAAGGATCAGTCCCTGTTCACATAGGACAGTGCTCATTAATTCTCGTGTTTATGCTTCACAGAACTGCTCTTTGTTGAGTTAGGCTGGAATCTTTAATGTGCTCTGGGAGAAAATTTGTTTGCACTGACTGTACATTTCACCACTGACGATCATTTCATATCACACATGGAAATATACAGCCTCGTAATAACTATCCATCAATATCTAAAACATCCCACATATAAAATTTGTCCATCAAACAGCAGTCAACTCCAGAATTATTGGCACACTGAAAATATGAGAGAAATATGAGCTTTCATTGAAGTAAATGTATTATAAGAAAATTTCATACGCCCTCAACCGAAAGCACATTTAGTGATTAAATTGTTCAAGAGTCTTCTCTTATAATGCATGTTGAAATTTAAAAATATGAAGCAAGGAGTCAGAATCACTGCTTATTGAGATGTCCTCTCATGGGGAATTTCCTCTTCGGCTCACTCCACAGGTTTTGTGCTTTGTTGATTTGTATATATTTTGGATTATTGTGTTAGGAGAGCTAACCACGACCCAACTGTGGCTGCTTGGCAGCAATACCCAGATTTCAATCTCTGAGCACTTAATTGTGTCCATTATGACAAGTTCCCAGGCTCCCAGGTTCCATTAAAAGCTACAGTCATGAACTCCAGGTGCTGAAAGCCAGGCTTTCTTTTGAAATGTGGTGAATAGTTAGTCAGAATAAATGTATCAGGAGTCAGGGACCCCAAAATGCTACCAAGTTCTGCAAATCAGTAGATATAAGCATTCTCATTCATGTCACTTATTTTATAGCCAGTACTGATGAATGAACCTCATAACAGTTTTGTCTTATTTCCGTTTCCAGTTAAAGTTCTGTGTGAGATCATGCTAATTAAACACACTTTTTGAAACATTTTTAAAACATTTTTACCAAGGGTAACGAGAATTCTGAAGCTGAGTTTAATCCAGCGAGACAGTTCAGTGAAAGTACATATTGCCAGACTATACTGAAATGACCTTTTTCTGAAAGCTCCTGTTCCACTGACCAGACAGGAGCTGAATGAAGGACACATTTACAGATATTTGGGGTCATTAGATATTATTGGTGCCCTTTATAAAATGACTCTGTTATTACGATCTGCCAGATTTTAAATAGTAAGACCTATAAATTTTGAGACTGCAAAGGTGGGCTGTTGAGACTGGTGGGCTTGGTCTTTTTGGTATCTGGTAGTTTGGTGAAGAATTAGGTTAAGCAACATTAATTTTAAAACATCGAAAATCTTGTTGTTGTTGTTTTGTTAATAACAAGAATTGGGGGCAACAACTTGATTACTATTTTGTGTTACATTTATTTAAGCGCCATTTTTTCTTGTTTTTTAATAAAAGGCGTAATCAGGGGGTCAAGTTGTCCTGATTAGAAAATTAGAGCATAAATTAGAGTTATTCATTAAAGGTTTTTTCCCCTGCCGAGGAGACCTTGACTGAAGGAGCAATATATTTAAGAGCACTTTACTATTTTTAAGGTCATTTTGAAAACATGGTTTTCCGTAAAGTGGAATGTTTATATCGCTTCTTTTGCTGTGACAGCATCTACTTTTATAATTTTATCAGGCATGACTGAGAAGAATCTTCTTTTTTTTTAAGATCTCCTGTCATAAAGGATACATTATGAGAGTCTCAAAATGATAAAGAACTTTAATATCCCTCTGAAGTATTGAGTAAGTTGTCTAGGGGAAGCTAAATGCTCCCATCAAGGTGATGTAGAGCAACCATTTTGCTCCTGACTACTCTTCTTTTATCAGTCACGGCGGGGGAAAATAAAGGATTTAATTGGACTGCTTGACATCAGGATGATTAGATCCCTAGGCTTTAGCAGGCTGGACTGTCAATTTGGCCAGAGCATCAAAGTGAAACCTCTATGCCCTTTGTATTAAACACTTGGCATCTCTATGAACCAACACCAAGCTTTAGAAAGAGTGCCAAAGAGACTGACTCTCCTTTTCACTTAGACAGTTTTCCAATCTTATAGTGGCCACACTTATGATAATGAAACATCTAGAGATCCATTATGGCTGCCATTGCTTGACTCGATTTGACTTGGTCTTGTGCCCCTAGTATGCTCTTGATTATATCATATCTCTAGTCTCAGTCCCCTCCAGCGACACTCACGTGCCTTTCTTATAAAACTGTATGCGGTTTGTCTTATAAATCCATTTTATAGTTAGAACTACCTTCCAGCTGCAGTGTTTCACTTTGCTTGTAGTTAAAAGGCAGATAGAAAGACTTGGGACAGCATTAGCATTAAATCCTAGACTTTACCAGAGGTAGATCTGATGAGCCTGTGCCAGTAACCACAAGCTAATTGGGGGAAAAATTGTATTTAATTGCCAGCCACTCCACCGCACCCCACTTGTTTACTCAGCTCTGTTGTTTTCAGCTGAATGAGAGTTAGCTTAGATGCCAGGATGGTTCACATGAGATTGCTGTTAATAAGCAAGTCAGCAGGGAGACTGAATTCGGGCGCTTTTGTTTTGCATTTTATTAGCACAAGTTGTTTTTTCCTCTTCTTTTTTTCCCCCAAATTCAAATGCAACACACCAGCCATATGCCATGAGGAAGATTACTTGGTGCCTGCGTCCAAAAGCATTTAACTCATCCAGACCAGTAGTATTTTCTTTGTGTTGGCATGGCAACGGCAGCACTTTTGTCATATTAAAAAAATGTCCTCAAATAAATCTTTGCTTTGAAAATAGTTCTTCTTAGGTGCATTATTGTGGTCCTGTCCAAGGCTATATGTTATTATCTGTTTGATGGAGGTTTTATTAGTATTTGATTGAAAGATAAGGTCAGCATTTTGAATCCCTTTTTATCTCATATTTCGACACCACTTCTTGAACAAAACTTTAGTAATTAATTAATGTATGTTGCTAAACAGGACTAAACATCTATATTAATGTTAGATTTTGAAAATGGCACTGCAATCACCTTGTACAGCAAAGGTGCTTTCGAATCAGTGTGTATTGGGGCTAGAAGAACAGGCTCAGACTTTTTAATGATTGCCTAACATTTCTTGACATGTCATGCTGACCCTAAATGATTTGGTTCAGAAATTCAGAGCCTACCTTTATCTTAAATCTGGCAGCAGGATTGAAAAGTGAGCCTTAGTCAACATGGTGCCTTTGGAAAGGTCAGCATAGCTCTCTATTTCCTGTAATTAAATTACTGATTAGTAGTGGCCTGTGAATTAGTGTCACAGAAAATGCACCCATGTTGAATAGAAGGATCACAGGGGAAATGGCAGCCAGTGCTCACTTAATGTCAGCTGTACATTTCACTCTAGCTGGCAGGGAGCAGTAACAAGGATCTCATTTATCACGTCTCACAGGCGTGATGACTGCCATATTCTAAAAACACTCACACACACATACACACACACACTCTCTCACTCACCCTTGGCTAAATGGACTCCTCATGTGCTAACACAGGCATCCAAGCATGCACAGGCACTTGCAGTGCACCAATAAGTTATTGAATGATTGACACTCACCATGCTGCCTTTCTTAAAGGGTAATTGGTATTCCTAAAACGAAAGCCACCAGAAGCTGACCGTCTGAAATATTCAGTCTATCAATTTATATTTAAGGACAGGTGATATCAGCTATATCATTACATGAATATCATATTAGATGAATACACCCTATGCATCACAATATATTTTTCAAAAACTGTTAAATTATACTTTTTTCATGTCTACAAAAGTTATTTAACACTGAAAAGTTATATAAGGAAAGTTAGTACATTCTAATCAGCTGCTTCTAATCAGAGGTTGCAGTTGTTATAAGAAAACTAATGATGCCTGCAATATATCAAGAATGTGAATTGACTTAATTTATCTCATCAGTATCATATCATTTTTCCTGCACCTATTCAGAATTTCTTTTTACAGAGTCTTCTGTCCTGTCTTTTTGTCATTCTAGCAAGGGATCCCAATTGGTGCGTTCTGCAAGGACTTCAATGAGAAAACCAAAGACCTCAAAGAAGGCATTCCTCTTCCCATCAAGATCAACGTCAAGGTAAAATGCGAACACTTTTTTTAATTAGCTTTTATAATTAAATTCTTTCTGCATTGTGCAGCACACTCTCCCACATGGCCCTGGTATTGTGGCAAATTATCACTATCTGCCTTGGCCCATATTCATTTATCCAATTTATATGAGTCCCTGTAGGTTCTCATGTATGATGCTAACCCACTTGTTATAAGCAGCCACTGATGCAGTATGAATGTAAAATCATAGATTGATGCTTGCATGGATATTATTTTCAAATGGAGTCATTGATTTGACTGGAATCAACTGCGGTGCAAAGACTTTGGAATTAGTAGCCGCTGCAATGCAATTCACATAGGTTTCACCTGGCCTGAACTTGTCTGATCTTTTTATTATAGTATATTCGCCAAAGATACTGTTATCATTTCAGCCCCTGGAGTTAATACTGGTAATGTACTCGCTTCAGTGCTTCGTGGAGTAATGGGAGCACCCTGAATGATTTGTGTCTTGGGTGCATTAGGAGAGCCTTACCTGACTCCTCTTATTTCTCTGTCTAATTCAATCCAATCCTTGTGTCTCCTTCTGTTCTGCTTATTTTTACCAGGCAGGTAAAGTAATATAATGGACAAAATGCACCCTGTCTCAAGCTCTAACATAAAGATGGATTTATGTGTGTTGTGCTGCATATGGAATTAATGCCAGGGTGGCAGGCTGCGAGACTCAATACTGAAGTTGTGAAGGATTCTTTTCATTTCTTAAGGGTTGCTCATGACAAACTTTAGGGGTTGCACGACTAACCAGAAGCTCCTAAAGCAGGTTCTATTTTCTTTTCTTTCATTTAGCAGTCCTCCAGTTAAGCATTCTGTCTGATAGTGGAAGCTTTTCAACTGCTGCTTTCTGTCTTTTTCTATATAAATGTACAATGTCTCTTAGGGAGACATTTTATGTACTTGGAAATTTAGGCATGTGCTATCATTAAGTAATATTTGCACTATTAAACCATGGCATTGTCATCCAATCCAACCTGCATAATCTGAAGAAAAGCGAAAAAAATATATAGTTTGCTGTGAATAAGCATTTGTTATTGATCTTGTTTTGCTGTGATATCAATCTGGGGCCTCACATGACACGCTAGAGTTTTTGATATTTTTTTCTTTAGATTTAATCCTCCTGAGATTTTTCCCTACTGATGGCTGCTGTGAATACCAAGAGGCAGGAAAAAGTCAGGTTCTGTTGTTTTTGTGGTGTTCAAAGCATAGAAACACTGTTTTACCAGAGCAGGAGATATTTTCAAAGGAAAAGAATGACTACAATCACTTTTTGTAGTCATGTTTTAAATGATGTTCTACTCTGGTTACTGAGGTACACTTAATATCCTGATTTTACTGTAAAGCTAATGATCGAAGTTAGAGGGTTTAGGAAATGCACAGTCTGTCTGGAAAAAAAAAAACCATGATAACCCAAGAGGGGATAAGAGTTCTGTATAGCAGACACTTTGCATATATAATCTGTTTGCAGACCATGTCTTCAGCAGTCGAATAAAACCGATAAGTCATGAAGGAAATCCTACAGGAACAGCTGATCTTTATTTAATCTAATTTAATCAATTAGAATAATTAATTTTGTTGCATTACACAGTGTATGCATGCTTGTTTGGTCCAAAATATTACTCCATAAATAGTAGCATGAGATGCCCAAGATTATTAGCTAGCCATGATTATGAGTTAACATTGCATCACCTGAACCAGCAGTGTGGTGATAAAATGCTCCCTGTCCCCATCACACGTGAAATAACACTTTCATTTTGTCTTCATGTTAAAATAAGACTAACACAGTGAGGTAGATTAAATAAATAATTTAACCACAGTATTCCTGAGATGATTTGTATGTATCTTTCAGTCTTCTTTCATCCTGCACTGCTCTTTCTTCCTCATTGGGAACACAGCCCCCCGCAGCACTATTACTCTTTCACGTGTCTTTCACTCGATGGCGATAAGTTTAATTAATTTTATCACCTAATATCTGGCATAACTATGTTTTAACTGACTAATTTTGCCAAAACAAATTTGTCTTTTTAAGTAGGATGATTTTTTTCAATGAGTTTGTGGAGAAAACTGTGCCATAATTGTAATAAATAAAAAAACATTTTGAACCATTTTAACCATGTTTCAGGAATAATATGCAAGATTCATATAAAGCGACTGCTCCCTCCACCATCTCCTTCCACCTGCCAGTCCATTTCATGCACACACTCACACATAATGGCAGCCTTCCAGGCATGAGAGAGAGTGAGAGAGAGAGACAGACAGGGAATATATATATATATATATATATATATATATATATATATATATATATATATATATATATGGCTTATTTCTGTAGTTAAACAGCACAAAGAGATTTCTCAAATTATTTGTCACATATAATCATCTTAATCTCCATGTTACCAGATTCCCACTGTGGAAATTGTGTTTTTATTCTTTTACCAGGTTTGGTATTATCCCTTTTCAAGGATCAAAAATAAAATCAGTGTTGCTACCTATGCCTAATATTTTAGTCCCCAAACTCACAAAATGCACCTGTACTCCAGTGTTCCCACATGGCAGGGACAAAATTAAACTTCCTTTCTCGAGGTTTTTATTTCCTTCTCATTTGGTTAAGAGCTACTTGTTTGTGGTGGTGTTGAAAGCATACGAGGTGTGATTCGCTGAATGAATCCTGCACAAAATGCAGCACAGATTGTCACCCAGTCTGAGCACCTGACGATTTAATTAGAAAATGATGTCCAAAGGCTAAATGATGGCTTATACCCTTCGTTTGAGTTTTGATGTTGGACTTGGTTTTCCCAGGGATCTGGTTTTGAAGTGCTTTAGGCAGATGCAGCAGCTCTTCTAGTCACTAAATGTGCTTTGGAACATCAGCTGAGACAGATCTTAATAGAAAGTCTGAAAAGAACAAGTGATTCTCAGCCCTACATACCAGCAATTGCCAAAAAAAAATTTTTTTTAATTAAAAAAAATTTTTTATTTTGTTTACTATGTCTATTAACAATGGAAACTTTTATCCTATTTAGATCCAAAACACCTTAATGATGTGATGATGATGATGGCTTCCTATTGTCAAATTCTGATTAAACATCTTATTTGTTTTTAATTACTTTTTTTAATGATTTAATTCTTTAAGAACATTGTTTCTACTTTATATTGATGTCTTATAAGAAAATGGATACAAAAATCACTTTGCTACATAAACAAACTGTGTTTTGGTCCATGGTTCATGCCTCTTATGCAAAGCCCGGAGCTCTGTGGCGCAGTAGAAATTCTTTTTTGTTGTTACTGCATGAGTAATTTCACTACTGGGCCGAATTTTTTCCTTTCAAACATTATGACCCTGACCATGGTTCACTGAAGCCTGGGGAAGCTGGTGAATGGCCATATCCCTCTGTGCAGCCTGCTGATCATAAACAACATTCATAAACATACTTTGGATGTTGCTTTCAGAAGCCGAGTGTCCTGCCAGCTTCACTCTGTCAGTGTGGAATAAGTCAAATTTAATGCTAGACTGAGCTGTTTTATAGGATGATACACTGAACACTTAACCAGGACATTCTACCTGCTGACCTTAATTGGCTTGATGGAATGAATATTCACAAATGATCGTGGCTAATCTATTTATAACACAGCGATTTAAAAAAAAAGTTAAATGCATTAGCATATTGTGTAATAGCCCATTACATCTAACAAATTTCATCTAACAGAATTAGTTTGAAGTCATTGATCTGGTCAAAGAAGACTTTTATATACCTTAATGTACACTTATTGTATTTCATTCTTAACAGCAGCATCATTTGTGAAATTTTGAGTTGCTGTTGCATTTGTCTTGTGAGTGATTTAGGCAACATGCAAATGGCTAGTGAAGAAATGTCCTGGCATTCAAGACAAAAGAGGAAATAACAATAATGATTAACAGCCGAATGCAAAGCAAGCCCTAGAGCAAATGTAGGTTTTTTTTTGTAGTAACATGGATTAAGGAAGTCAGAAGTAAAAGATTGGCTGGCTTCAACTAAGTAAGGATCATTTTGTGGCATTAATTGCCGATGTTGTGTTCAGAGTTTAGCTGAATGGCTACAGTCGATTCTGGCTGGGCCATGCTGCCATGTCGGTCTCTTGTGAATTCCCAGCGGTCCCATTAGGCTGTCTGCTCTGTGCTCATTGTCTTTGATCCACTCTGTGACACTTAATCCCTGCCTTAAAGCTTCAGTAGCAGCCTAGACTAGTGTGTGCTTGTGGTGTGCGTACATGTTAGCTTCACTGGACACATCAGAGAGTCTACAAAAGACTCTTTGAGGCTGTGAATAGCAATTAGATTTTTTGCAGGGCTCACCTGCAGAGTTTGAGCCCAGCATGTCACTAATAGCTGTATGTTTACATGCCTTGGTTTTAGAGGTGGACGAATCTTTGTAAATATGAAAAGGTTTTTTTCACGTCTTCACACTAGTGAGATTAAGCACTGCAGCTGTGCTGACCATGTTTTTAGCATATGGTCAATTTGTTATTGCTGTCATTCTGACTTCAAAACCCTTTTAAAAGAAATTTTATCTTTAATGGATGAACTATCGTTGAGAATGTCTCTCTTTCCTTTCTACAGCCAGATAGGACGTATGACCTGAAGATCGGACAGCCCACGGTATCTTACTTCTTGAAACAAGCAGCGGGCATCGAGAAAGGTGCAGGAAAAACTGGTGAGTTTAGCCCTATTATAACTAAAGCTGTGGTCATACATCGTCATGGCCTTCATGCAGCTCTGGGCCAGCCATTTGTATGCCACATTCCCAGCTTATGTTTTACGAATGGACAGACTGACTTCAGATTGCTTTTTTTTGATTGATGATATATTTATGCTGAGCCATGCCAGAAGAAGCAGCAAATTTATTCAGAGAAAATCCGTGGCAAAAAGGTGCTGCATGATGGAAAGAGAATTGTAAATGTTGCCTCATTTTCCTATGTTCAAGTCTGCTTCAATTATACCCTCTCTTAACAGCTGCACTTTTAATACTCTCTCTTCTCCTTTCCTTCTGACTGCTCGTAAGTTTTCTCTTTCTTCTTCTGCACCCCTCTTACTCTGGTGCTGTTCTCACTGTCATACTGTTACACTTTTATGCTTCTGCTCTTGTACTCTAGGGTCCCCCCCCCCCACTTTTCCTCTTCGTCTGATTCCATCTCTTCACTCCTAACCAGCTCTGTGCCTCTGCTGTTCCCACTAGGGCATGAGACGGCGGGTATGGTGTCTGTTAGGGCGGTGTATGAGATAGCAAAGGTCAAGGCACAGGATGAGTGCTTCAAGCTGCAGGACACGTCCATGCAGAACGTGGTCAAGAGCATCATCGGTTCAGCCAGATCACTCGGCATCAAAGTTGTCAACGAGTAAGAAACACAAATCTGTCTCTCACACTGTTGCACACTGACACCAAGGTCTATCAAATACGCAAGACTTTATACATGCAGCACATCTTCGCCACTTTCATTTAAAAACTAGCATTTGGTGAGTATTACACTGGGAAGATGCCTAGTCACACATTTTTATTCAGTTCATAATGCAAAACTTAAAAAAAAATTAAAATTAAACAGCGTATCTTGCCATCATTCCAAATTCTTCAGATTTCTGTTTCATCCTCATTTTAAAATTTCTGTGCTCCCTAGTGAACTCAATTTGCACCCGGTTTTCTAGCTGAAAAATGCTTTTTTATAGTCTGCATAATTAATAGTTAAATAAAGATGAGGAATCTTGGTGAGAGCTAGGTAATGGCTTTATGCACATATTTATAGCCAAAGATTTTTTTTTACCTCCTGGCATAGAAGTTTTCTGTTAACTGATGTACAAACAACCGTTTGAAATGGCTTTATGCCAGCGTGATTTATTAGCATTTGGAACGGGTATGAGAACGGAACCTCATTACATTAGTTAACTAGGTCTCAGATGTCTCAAAGATGACATTGTTGCTCCTGGCTGAATGAACCTTGTCACTAAAGCACAACCAGCCTGACTCATCATGCATGCATGAAAGACATTTGTTCTGCATTTCAATGAACTGAAGAGAATTTTGAAATTCTAATGTAATGCTGATGTATTTCTCACCCCCCCCACACTCCTTTTCTCTTCTCTCATTCTCCACCTCCTGCCTCTGTACCCTCCTCTCTTCTTGCGGTATGTCTTTCGCTTGCTCCCTCACTCCTCTCTTGTCATCGCTCTGTCAGCTTGTCACCCAAAGACTATGGCGAGTTTCTTCGACAGCGCGAAGAGAGACTGAAGGAGGAAGCAGCAGCTAACATGGAGGCAGCCACAGGAAAAAAGAAATGAATAATAATCCCACTGTATCTGCTTGTTATTTATTTTCCATGTCAATACGCCCCTGCATTGTGCAGACAACAGAATCCCCGAATTTACACAAGCCCCCCTTTGGTAATAAAATAAATTTATATTACCTCCACTGTGTTCCTAGTGGTTATTGGATCTACTAGTTCTCATACTCACACTCTTTCCCTTCCCCCATCTCTCTTGCTCTCTTTTTATCTTTCACTCTAGATTCTTTCTTTTTTTTTTCTTCGATTGCCCTCTCTGTGTCTGTCTCTTCATCCCACTCGTATGTCAGGTGCAACGGTTAGAAGTGGAGGAGTATGAAAAATTCAAGTATAACAATGCACCACTGGTCACATTTTTTAGGAACAAAATACTAATACAGTGTAGTACCCCCTCCTTTCTTTCAGAACAGCTACAATTCTTTTTGGCATGTATTATACGAAGTGAAACATTTCTTTAAGATTCTGGTCCATGCCAACAAGAGGTATTCATATGTGTATGATTTCTGTTCACATTCATCTTGCAAATCTGCTGCTGTACTACATCCCAAAGGTGTTCTATTACATTCAGACTGGTGACTGGAGGCCAGTGAAGATTGTTTAAATTCCTTGTCATGTTAATTGACTCAGTTTGAGACCACTTGTATTTTGTGTCGGGCTGCATTATACTGCTGGACCAAGTCATTATAAGATGACTAAATTGTTTCCAAAAAGTGACGCATGTGGTCAGCACAATATTCAAATAGGTAGTGGCACTGAAACGATGTTTGACAGGTATTAATGTGTGCCAAGAAAAAATTGCACACATTATTACACCAGCACTGCCAGCCTGAACTGTTGACTCAAGGCAGGTTGGGTTCAAGGATTCCTGCTGCTGACACCAAATTCCAACCATCAGCATTTTACAGCAGAATTCGGGATTTGTCTGACCAGGCAACTTTTCTTTTCCAACTTTTAACTGTCCAGTTTCTGTGAGCCCGTGTCTACAGTAGCTTCAGATTCCTGCAGTGGACTGACGTGAGAGGAACTCGATGTGATCTAGTGTTGTAACCCATCTGCCTCAAGGTTTGTCATGATCTGAAATGCTTCTCTGATAACCATGGTTGAGTTATATTCACTTGATTCACTCCATGAATTTTTTATTTCCTGTGCCATTTATTATATGGAGAATACAGGAGATCAGTAGTTTTTGAAATATTGCTAGTCCCACCAACTACACCATGGTCAAAGTCGCTCAGATTACATTACATTTCATACATTATAAGTGGCATCATTAAATGGCTGACAAACCACCCTCCAACATATTTATATCAGTTATATCCATCCATCAGTCCATTTTCTGTACCACTCCTCCTTCACAGGGTTGCTGGAAACCTTGAGCTTTTCCAGGGGACTCGGCATAAAGCAAGGGACACTCTAAAAACTGTATTATTGATCGGAGGTTTGTGAGTTCAAATCCCAGGTCCACCTAGCTGCCACTGCTGGGCCCCTGTGCAAGGCCCTTAACCCTCAATTGCTCAGTTGTATAAAAGGAGATAAATTGTCACTCTGGATGAGGGCATCTACCAAATGCTAGAAATGTAAATGTAAACAGGACGCCAACCTATCATGTGCACACTCATGCTATGGGCAATTTAGAGATGCCAGTCAATCTACAATGCATGTGGGGCCTCAAATGGTTAATGTTCTGGGTTACCTATTGGAAAGTCAGGAGTTCAAGCCCAAGCACTGCCAAGCTGCGACTCTTGGGCCCTAGAGCAAGGCACTTAACTTTCGCTGCTCCAGGAGTGCTGTATCATGTACCATGTGCTCTGATCTCATCTTCCTAAACTGGGATATGTGAGGAAAAGTATTTCACTGTGCTGTAATGTGTATGTGACAAATAAAGTCTTCTTTTTCTTTGGAGTAGAGGAGGAAACCCCCCAACAGACAACATGCAAACTCTATGCACTCAGGACAGAGATGGGATCTAAACCCCCAATCCTGTAGGTGCGATGCAAACATGCTAATTACTAAGCCACTGTGCGCCCCTTTTCTAGTTAAAATAGTATTCAAAATATAAAAGGTATCATGTATGTTTGGAGGCCCTGTTATGGATTTAAATTCAATTCTTTTGGTTCCTTATTCCTGATTTGCCGCCAGTGTTTTTTTGTATGGGTCCCAAATAAACCAGAGTTTTGCCTGGGATTAAGCATCTGCTGAAAAGAAAAAAAGTGCTGAAAATTGTTGCATAATGTCATGTATTCATGTAAGAGCCGTTTTCTTTTGCAAATATTACATAGCATATAGTGCTAAGAGCACAAAGTAGTCAGACACACAAGAAAGTCCTTTGATAAGCCTGTCTGCCACTGAGTATCTAGTCAGGGCCCAAGAATCAAAGAGCTCATAAAAACTGTTATATCACTTTCCACACAGTGCTGCAGTACAAGAGTAGGTGTCTATCAGAAGCAAGTGAAGGCCAGAAATATTTGTCTGCCCTGGGCAGTACATAATGGTTGTCTCCGTGTGATTCCAAAAAGATTGAGGTTGCTAGATTCACTCAAGTTCCCCATTCTGAGACTGACAGAACAAACACAAATATACTCAGTATCGCTGCACATCTGTAAAGATGGGCAAACATTCCTTGGTGAGTGCAAACACCTGTTAAGCTAGTTGTCCTTCTAGGTTTGTCATATTTCTTCCAAGTAGTTAAAGAAATCATCACCAATAATGTATCATGCTATCAGATATGATGAAAAATACTAGTGATACATACTTGCTGCTGTAGGTGTTCTCACAAGGATACTGTAATAGAAACTTACCTGGATATTGGATATAATGATAAAAGTTATCAGTCAGATGAAACTGTATTGACCTGCAGTAACCAATCCCTCTAAGAAGACAAGTAGACCCAGAACCAAGGGAGTGTGCATGCCCCCTGAGTATATATTGTGTATTAAAAAATCTACAATACTTTTGCACCAAGAAATTTTCACCAAAGGATAGATTTTTTTTCTTCACATAATTTTATATACAGAATGTTCCTTCCTGGTCTAAAGGTTCTATGAACTAGAAGTGCAATGGTTCTGACATGCAATACCCTGCGTCTTATGAGCTCCCTTTGGGCATTTTCAATTTCACCAGGAAAATAGAGTCAATCATAGAGGTAGGAACTGATAGCATGAATTGCCACAGGGTGGCACTGCACTAGTCACGCACAAGCCTTAGTGCCTGACTGCAAATTTGTTTATCTAGCATCTACAGTATATATGAATTTCACTAATATATCTCATATCATATTACATATACATATAATATAATGTATTATACAAGTATAAGGGTATGCAAGGCATATTTGACTAATGTGACTAGTGAACTAATATGGAAATGGATTTATGTGGATTGGACTGATGGACTGATCAACATGACAGATTTTCATAATGATACTGAAGGATTTTATCATGATTTTATTTTATAGTAGCCCACTCAATTGCTATTTAGTTTATAAAGGCATAGTTTTAGCTTACATGTTAGATTGGGTTCTGTATTTCTAACTAATTTATAAGAAGCTGTCACATTCTTGGCCAAAATCTATTAGCTGCACGTATTGAGACCCCATGATCAAATTGCTAGTCTGCCTCTGTGCATCCATCGATACTGATTTAACTTTCCTTCAAACAGATGCCGCTGAGCTAATGGACAGTCATATCAGACATTTCAGAAGTCTTAACCACAAAGTGCAGTGAGAATACACACACATGCCAAGACCTTCAACAAAGTCACAGTGACTGTGTACATCATATTTGTTCTATACTTTGGCCTTTCTTGACCACCACGGGTATTCCCGAGATGCATGACAGAGGCTTTGTTACCTCTGCTGGTCTGAATCATAAGGATAATGCCATAGTTGGACAACTGGCAACATTGTGCGCTATTGAAGAAGCAAACCTTCTGGGACAACTCTATTCTCACATACATTACACATTGGCCTTGCATGAACATGAGGGGAAGCTTTCCCTAACAGTAAAGCAAGCCAAAGAATTTTTTGTCATGATTCTCAAGATAGATTCTTTAACAGTGTTGGCTACCCTGTCACCTAAAAGTGTGGAAAACATTATAGCTTGCCAGTTGGCTTTGGACAGATTGCAATGTGTGGCACTAGCTCCTGCTGAGATTGCTAGGCTTGTTAACAAATTGCAACAGTAGTCCTCCTGGGGCCTGTTAGGAGTAAGGAAGTGGGTTATCAGGCTGTGGCTAACCCCCAAATATCACTGACGTAAGGCTTTTCTCATAAAAAGGGGTCCTTCTGGGAGCAGTGACCCATTAGAAGTAAAGTATGTCCAAAATTGTGTATTGTGACAGTACCTACTGATCATGTGTGTAGTATTAATACACGTCATGTGACCTTCAATGTCAGATTAACTAAAAGAAAACTTAAACTTAAAAAAACTTGCAACTGTTTTTTGTTTAAATTTAAGTTATCAATGTACTCAGGTGTTAAATAAGGGCGCTTTAACTACAAAGAACAACGTTTAAGCTATAGCTATAGCAATTCCACTCAGCTCTTCCATTCCATTGTTTGCAGACTGCAGAATCTTAACAGAAGCAGTAAGTAAGCTGGGTATTTCTCGCCTACTCTTTTATGAATACTGAGAATCCAGACATATTGCTCTAATGGTGTACTGTTTTTTGCCTACTATATTAGGGTTGTTCAGACACAGCTAAAGTGTCTTTCTCATGAACCACGGGTGAAGGGTGGTGACACTGGTGTGCCACAGAGATACAGGAGACCCTTTAGACTGTAGGTATATGTAGTGGCCATGACAGTGCATGACTGCACCATGGATGTTGTTTCTAATAAATTGTCACAGACATTCTGAAGTTAGCAGTGTGTCTCTATTTGCCATGCATTTTCAAGAACCTTATGTGGAGTGCTAAACAGAACCTAGTCTCTAAAGACATTTTTGACGTTTTGGATTAGTTTGGACTTTTGTGAAGCCAGGTGCAACAGCACCACCTATGGCTGTAAGAAAAATACACATCATGGTATGAAGAAGTAATGCTGGATGTATTCACTCTAGCCCAGAGAGTAGCGTAACGAAGCCTATAACTGACAGTCATGTCAGAGACACCATCACAGTGATTAAAAAGGTGCACTGTACATGAAATCCAATTTCAGAATTGATTATTTTCTCTTTCATGCCTTTGGGCAAGAAACTAAAAATAGATAGACACACCCTCTCCAATCAGAGTACAAATCACAAAAAAGGACAAAATCATAAGTTTTTTTTTTTTTTTTGATCTAAAGCGTTAGATGCTTTTCTATTTGTGATATTTGGTATTCTGAAGCATCAATCCAATACAACAAAAAACATTTAGGATC
This sequence comes from Hemibagrus guttatus, assembly GCA_033459395.1. Lineage (NCBI taxonomy): Eukaryota > Metazoa > Chordata > Actinopteri > Siluriformes > Bagridae > Hemibagrus > Hemibagrus guttatus. Next base: position 16,039,130 of record JAUCMX010000009.1, on the reverse strand, counting down.
ATGAATGCAGCTGCCAGCTGAAGGTGAATGTGTGTATGCTTGCTTGTAGTTTATTCCGAATCACTGTTATGTCACTGAGACCTTGTGATATAATGCCCTGCTCAATCCTTACAGTTATAAGAGCTACTGATATATAGGCCTATTAAATTGTACCTTCCTTCTAATTATCTGAATAGTGCATGCAAGTGGATTATCAAGTTCACTGTAGACATTATTTTGTCTGCCGTTTTCATGTGATTTACAGAGAGTATATGATAAAACACTGTGAACATGATGTTTCAGATGCACTTTATTTCCTTTGGCTTTGTGACTACCCATTCTCAGACCACTGTAAATGGCTTTACTTTGATGACCGTGCCAGCCGCTGTCACACACTTCAAAAGAGACCTTTGCATAATGTAGTCATGAAATCCTTTTGTCTTTTTCAAGGGGCCACTGCAGAACACACTGGGCCACTTACCTCACTGAACTCTCAGGAATGCTTTCATCAAAATAACCACATGAGATTTATTATTGGTTGAATCTCTTATAAAACCCAATTTATGTGGATATATCTCATGGTAAAACAAAACATTTCTATACATAATAAATGTGTTATAGCCCTCAAAATTCATTTAGGTGAAATGTCTGATCTTTTATTCACCTTATTTATTGATATTGTGCATGTGCTTTCACCATGGGGCAACATTCTGTCAGATTGTGCACAGTAGTTCTCTCTCAGCGGATAGGAAAAGTATATAAACAGGTCTGGTCAGCATCATTGGAGCCCATGTCTAAAATTATACACCAGAAAAGATGTTGTCTTCAATTCACGTTTAGTTTAGAGAAAGAAAACATAACCTGGGCAGTACTAAAGGTACTGGAAGCACTTGACAATTCTTTGACAGTGAGTATAATTTCTCATCTAGTTAGAATCTAGTTTCTTTAATCAAGCTGATGAAGGATTGTAATAAATCAGATGCATATACAGTTCAGAAAGTATTCACACCCTATGAGTCTTTTCCCATTTTGCTGTATTACTCTGATGGTGTGGTCAGGTGTCAAATATGATTGGAGGGAGTTGCAGAAAAAGACAAAGTCTACACCTGTGATTTTGCAAGACTGTTCATTGTGCACAGTTGTTCTTTACTTGACAGTAAAGAATATAAATAGTTTTGATCATCATTATTGGCACCCATGTTTTCAAATATAGCATGTATCATCTTTTCAGAATTTGAGTTTGGGAATGTCTAAAATTACACAACAAAAATCAAATAGAAGAAGAAAACATACCCTGGGCAGTACTGCAGGTATCTTCCCATAACTTAGTTCACAACCCTCAGCATGGTTGATAGCCTCCAAATGTTTCTGATTGCCAAGTTTCGGTAAGCACCTTTCTAGTGCTATATTATTCAGCTTCTCAACTTCACTTTGTTCTAACTCTTAAAGTTTTGCAGGATTCTTTTTACCAATAGCACATTTCTTTCCAATGGTTTTCAATTTAATCAAGATCAGGACTCATTGCTGATCAGTTTAATATAGTTCACTTTCTCTATTTGGGGGATTTTGGATGTATGTTTAGGGTCATTGTTCTACTGGAAGATTGATGACCTTCGACCCAGTTTTCTGACAGTGGGTGTTACATTTGTTGCCCTGATAATTCGCTAATTGCATGATTCCTTCAGCTTGTTCAAGGTCTCCAGTATCACAGGCAGCAAAGCAGCCCTACAACATTACGGAATCTCCACCATATTTAACTGAAGGTAGTGTGTTTTCATTAAGCGTCATTTCATTACCTATAAGCAAACCAGGGGACTGTATTTGCCATAGAGTTTACTTTTGTCTTTCAGTAGTGGGATTTAACTTGGTCCTTGTCCATGAGGCCCTTCTTGGTTTCGTCTGGAGCTTATGATATGAGTTGAAACGATCACTTTTTGTATCTCTAGGTCAGATTTGGATGTTATAAATGGTGTTTTGTTTTTTGTTTTTCAAAAGTTTGCTCCAGCGTTTCCAAGACTTTGGTCAGTTTTTCAATTACCACCAGGTTGTGGAAGGTCCTTGATGGTTTCATGAGCTATAAACTTCTTAATATTGCAATCTGTGGAAACAGAGGTGCCAGACAGTGTGGAGATGACTCTGTACCCTAATGAATTTTTATGTTAAGTAATTATAATTTTTCTAACTGGCTCAGACACCCCTCTTGTCTTCAACATTGTCATAAAGGAACAGAGAATGAGAATGACCTTTATCATAAGTATTATTATCTTGCTGTTGGTTAATTTAAGTTATGTGAGTACTTGCAATTCGTTGACATTGAGTGTAATTTCACGGCCAGTTAGAGTCAGGTTTCTCTAATCAGGTTTATGAGTTCTAGTTATAAAGCGGGTGCATATATAGTTCAGAAAGTATTTACACCCACTTTCAGTTTTATCTCATTTTGCTACATTATTCTGAGATGGTGTGGTCAGGTGTTAAATATGATTGGAAGGAACAGTTGTAGAGAAAGACTGAGTTATGTCTACACCTATGTGATTTTGCAATACTATTTGACTGATTCATTGTTACATACAAAAGTTCAGAATGTCTTCCTTTAAAATCCTTCCTTTTCCACCACGGCTTTAATTTCTCAGCATATTAATGAGAGCTCTTTCACCTTGACCTTGACCTTGATGTCCTTGAACAAATCAATGACGGCAAAAATGTAGCGTGCCTATTGCACTGCGTATTAACAGCTATACTAATAATAACTTTGATTAGTTAAGTCTTTGTTATAAAATAATATGAAGTTGTCCAGCCAACTGTGCTCTGTATTAAAGTGTCCTTTAGAGATCTCTAGTGGTAAAAAAATATATTTTCATGTGAAACTGTTTTATCCCTCTGTGTGTAACATCTAGACCATTAAGGGGCAAAAAGAAATGCATGTATTGCATTTTTATCCCATACAAGACCTAAACCTTAAGCAATATACACACACCCACAACTTTATTAGGAACACCAGTACTATCCTTATCACTTTACACATACAATTATCTAATCAGCTAATCATGTGGTAACAGTGCAATGCATAAAATCATGTAGATACAGATCACCAGCTTTGGTTAATGTTCATATCAACCCTAAGAAAACATTTTGATCTTAGTTGTATGATTGTTGGTGCCAGATGGACTGGATTGAGTATTTCTATAACTGCTTATTCCCTGTGATTTTCAGGAACAAAAGTCTCCAGAAAATGTTTCAATACAGAAAAATCCAGTGAGCCACAGTTCTGTAGATTTGAATCACCTTGTTGATGATTGAGGTCAACAGAAACTGGCCCGGCAAGCCATAGAAAGCTGATAGAAAGGCTACAGTGACTCAGATATGAGTGATGAGCAGAAAAGCATCTCAGAATGCACGACACATCAAACCTTGAGACAGATATAACAGCAGAAGACAACATTGGGTTCCACTTCTGTCAAACGAGAACAGAAAGCTGAGGCTGCAGTGAGCACATACTCATCGACTGGACAGTTGAAGACTGGAAAAATATAGCCTGATCTGATAAATTTTGATTTCTGCTGAGGTACATAGATTGGCACCAGCAACATGAATCCATGGACCCATCCTGCCTTGAGTCAGTAGTTCAGGCTGGTGGAGGTGGTTTGATGATGTAGGGAATGTTTTCCTGACCAGTTAATTAAAGTCACTAATCTTGAATGCCTCTGATTATTTGAGTGTTATTGCTGACTATCTTCATCCCTTTATAGGTACAATTTATGCATATTTGAATGTTTACTTCCACCATGATGAGGCACCAAAACAAAAGTCATCTCAAGCTGGTTTCTTGAACATGAATGTTCTTCAGTGGCCTTTACAGTCACTGGATCTAAATCCAATAGATCACATTTGGGATGTGGCAAAATGGAAGACTTTCAGCATGAAAGTGCAGCTGAAAAGGCAGCAGGAATAGTGCGATGCAGTCATGTCAACATAAAGCAGAATCTCAAAGGAATGATCCCAACATCTTGTGAAATTCATGCCACAAATTGAGGCTTTTGTGAGAGCTAAGGGAGACTATCCAGTACTAATATAGTGTTTCTATTTAAGTGCTCAGTGATTGTATATGGCATGTACAGATTGTTTTCTGTATGTTCATAGAGCTATTAGTTGCACATGTGTTAATTTTATAGGCCACTGATATAGTGATATAAACACAAGGATTGAGATGGAGCTTCTGCTGAAAGTCCCCTACCTTTTTGATACATGATTCAATGCTCCAGTGCTGAGCAAAACATCACTTGATGTGAAAAGTATAACAACACTTGAGGCGTATTGATTTCAGTTTGCATAAAAAATTCTGAAAATGTAATTAAAATTCAAAATCAAATGCCACTCTCTAAAAGCTTGCTTTCTTTCCTTTGTCCTCATTCCCCTCCCCTAACCTTCCACTCCCCTCCCCTCCCCTGGGTCTGTGGTCTGTATAAAGTACAGTATCCAGTTAAACACATATATATGTGTGTGTTTCTTCCATATTTCTGGACAAACAAAATAAGACCACTTAATATTTCTGTGCATGTCCATTGCTTGCGATAGCTCCACCTAGCTGTTGACCCACTGACATCATCAATCTATTGCATTCTTCTTTTGTGCAAATTTTTGTGCCACCGATTGTTTTGTTGTTGTTAATTTTGTTGTGGTTGCCTCACACCTCCAGGGTTGGGGGTTCGATTCCCGCCTCTGCCATGTGTGTGTGGAGTTTGCATGTTCTCCCCGTGCCTCGAGGGTTTCCTCCGGGTGCTCCGGTTTCCTCCCCCGGTCCAAAGACATGCATCGTAGGTTGATTGGCATCTCTAAATTGTCCATAGTGTGTGATTGCGTGAGTGAATGAGAGTGTGTGTGCCCTGCGATGGGTTGGCACTCCGTCCAGGGTGTATCCTGCCTTGATGCCCTATGACGCCTGAGATAGGCACAGGCTCCCTGTGACCCGAGTATAGTTCGGATAAGCGGTAGACAATGAATGAATGAATTTTGTTGTGGCCAGTCCAAAAGGATTCCATTTTTCCCTCGAAGAAGTTGTGTTTTTCTCGAGGTTTTTTTTTTTTTTTTTGCTGCATAATGAAATTCCTCCCAATTACATTGCTCTTACAATGTTTGCAATAACATTGTTCAGTAGTACAATAGTACAACACATCTGTTTGTGACAGGTGATAATACTTCATCATTTTTATCCTTTGCCAGTTTGCACATGTGTACTGTGATGTAAATACTGATGTAAATATGCTTAAATTCACACATTGCCTCTGCCGGCTTGCCTGCTTCTCATAGTGCATACTGACCACTGCAGACCGGCAACACCCCACAAGAGCTGCAGTTTTGGAGATCCTCTGATCCAGTCGTCTAGCCATCACAATTTGGTCCTTGTTAAACTCGCTCAAATCCTTACGCTTGCCCATTTTTCCTGCTTCTAACACATCAACTTTGAGGACAAAATGTTCACTTGCTGCCTAATATATCCCACCCACTAACAAGTGCCATGATGAGAAGATAATCAGTGTTATTCACTTCACCTGTCAGTGGTCATAATGTTATGGCTGATATGTATATGTAGATGCTTTCATGCTCATTGTAGGCACTTACAGTGGTGTAGAGGGTCCAGCATGAGCACTCTAACCAGTCTGCAGCTGATATTCAGCAAGATGTGATGCGCCTTGTATTCAGACACCTTTCTAGCAATTTATGCTACAATAGCTCTTTTGTGGGATCAGTCCAGACAGGATAGCTTTTACTCCCCAGTGCATCTGTAACCCTCGGGTGCTTATGATCCTGTCACAGGTTCACAGGTTGTCCTTGCTTGTTCCACTTTTTGGGTGACATGGTCTTTGACTAGTATAACCCCTTCATGTTTGATAAGCATTGCCTTATGTGGTGACATTCTGCATACCACGAATCTAGTGTTTTTTAATGCATCATAGCCAGGGTGAAAAGTTTCAGCCAGTGATTTATTTGCTTGTTTTATGGTCTTAGTGTCATACATATTTTCGTGGGTGGGCTGACCAAAAGGTCAGTTATAGCCTGTCATTGACTCGTGGCAATAGAAACATAGCGCTGGACCAACATTAACTAAATTAGACTGAACATTTTTAATTGCCTCACAAACCAAATTGTAATTAAAACTGCATGAGTCAATGGTAAATGTAACATCAACATATTTGTCACTATAATTGATCAAGTTTTTTTCTGAAACCCTGAAATTAAATTGTTGTTTAAACTATAACTATATATAGCTAACTATAACTATAAATATAACTAATTAAACTATAACAGGACACCAACTGTTCAGTTTTTTTATGTGTCCACACAGTGATGTACAAAGTGCAGAGCTCTGCTGTCTTTACACTCAAACTGTGTCTGTGATTGCTTTAAGGTGAAACGTGGGCATTGCACTAAAGATGCTCTTACTAACAGAGTGATTACAGTATTAAACATAGTGTTTAGTCTGATGGTTTCTAAATCTGTAACAGGCTGATTGTGTCTTTGTTTCTTTCTGTGATACAAAGAGAGTGTACTATTTCTGCCACAGTGTGGCATAGGAGAGCCAGTCTAGGTTTTTGTGCCGTTGTGCTTGGTCTTTCATCAGCATATGTCTATGCATAACTGGTGCTGGATCAAGATGCTCTATCATTTATCTTAACTGCATTTTGAAATTATGGCCTCAGTTAACTTCTGCAATGTATATATACGTATACGTGAGAAAGACAGAAAGAAAAAGAGAGAAGTAAAAATTACAAACATTATAGGACAGATAGGAAGGAATATGTGAGGTTTCTATGTTAGGTTATTTGCTTAAATTAATATCAGATGCCTAAACACACTTACCAGTACCTATGTGCATATGCAATATGGTGAGCATACCAATTCATTGTCCTCTGTTTTTCTCCCTCATGCTCTCTCTCTCTCCATATTGGGAAGGATGCTGTGAGAAAGGGGAGGAGGGAGCTAAAATTGGTACCCCTAAGCAGGAAAGCCCTTATATGGAATCTAACAGGGCTGTTGTGTGACGTATGCATAGCAGGTACGTTGTATACTGCCAGGGAAGGAGAAGAGGGGAGGGATTTTGAGCACCATTCAGTGCACGTGTGCATCAAATTGGGAAGTGGCTCTTTATGTGCGAGAGCCTCTGTGTCAAGCGTGTGCGTCACATTGAGTCAGATAGTGTCTCATCAGGAGTGTGCGTCAGTGCTGTTGCTGAGCAGTCCATGCTCCAGGGTAAGAAAGACAGAGAGTGTACTGGAAGGGAGGGGATGCAATGGAATGGTAGAGAGAATGGGATTGATGGACAGATGATAGTGAGCAAGCAAAGAGAAGAGGCTTAGAATGAAAATCCCAAAGAAGCAAATTCTAAAGACAATGATACAGAAGACATGGGCAGGTTTAAGAGCACTTTAATATAAATGCATTTGATTTTGACAGCCAAATACACTTATCAGCGACACATAAAGAACACTGATCCACAATGTCCATTTTTCATATATAGCATATGTCAAGTATCTTTTCATAATATACAATACAAAGGTCTCTGGTTATGTACATGTCTGTTGTTTGTACAAATTTACAAATGTTTACATCCTATTACCATACTTAAAACCTCAGCACATGCCTGTCTAGAGGCATGTACACCAAACATTCATTCTGTATAACAGCACACATACAGTATAATATATTTTTTTAACTTAGCATGTAAATAGGTAGAACGTAGGAATCAATCCTTTACTTGACCGTAGACAACTCTACGTTAGCATGTCGACACCATGGGAATTGAACCATTCTCAACCCATGTCGACTAGTAACTGAATAGAAATAGTACCCCATCCCTATTGTCCACTCAATTTTTTAAAACAAAAGTTCACATTGTTTTTGTTTTCGTTTTTTTTTAAAACGCCTCTCAAAAAAGAAGAATTGGTCATTCATGCGGTCATGTTCACCACTCTACACCGCACACAGTAAAGTTACGATGTTACTGTGGTATTCACTGTATAAATATGCTGCCTGGCTGGGTTCAGCAAGTCTTGGTTGTGCGAAGCATACAAGAGCAACAACAGATTGCAAGCATTACAAATATTGATGCTGCAAAAGTCCAGTGCATTTGCATCTGCCCATGAATATGGCTGACCAACGAGCCATTTAACACTAGCCAAAGCTTCAGTCCAGTGGGGTGCAGTCATCATCTGTTGTTCTCAGTGTCAGCTGGTGGCTTCTTCTCCAAAGGGTGTCTACTGGACTGATTAAAGAGTGCTGGAAACTTCTCTCTATTGCACACTGGCTTATATATGTTCACAGATTAATGAAACATTTGTACACCACACTGATACACAGATTTGTTAAAAGAACATAGCAGCCACAAACCCAAAGCTCAGTGTTGCCTGGATTTCTTATTTAGTAGTGCAGTTGGCATTGAAGAAAGCCTAATCTAAATATTGAAATATTAAATATAAATATTAAAGATTTCTATAGAAATTGCTAGTTATGATATTAATGGCTAGGTACATTTTCTATACATTGGGCTTTGTGTTTGTGACGCTGACATAATAAGTGTTGAGCTTTATACTGATTGTTTTTTTATCTGAGATATGAAGGTAAGATTTTATGTTCACATCTTCAGAGTTCACAACTTCAGAGTATTTTCACTACGAGTGAATACAAATGCAAGTCTGTATGTTGAGCCACGCTTGCAAAGTAAGAGATCTTAGTCTCTGATAAAAGCTCATGTTACAGTAAAGCAGAGACAAAAACTGACCTCCAAGTGCTTTCACAACTTGGTCAACACAGCTAGTGTATTGCATCATTGCTGAGATGGTGCACCATTCCTGACATATAAATTCATGGAGAAATACATGAACAAAATATGACTGACTCTTCTTTTCTCATTTGAGCAATATGAGGAAGTCTTTTTTATCCTTATATACATTATGTATATAATTATACAGTTAAATAATCTTCACTTTTTAGTAAAAGTAGCTCCATGAAATATGACAATATGCCATACTTAATGAAGTAAGTCACAGACTTATTTTAGAACGGAGGATCACTTCCACTCCCATCTGAAAGACAATGAGGAAGAAGAATAAAAACAGGTTATTAAATACTTTGTTCTGCCTCGTTCTATTACTGTAAGTATAGGGTTACAGAAAATTGTTAACGGAAAATTAACTGTTCGTACCTTTGTGGAAGCACTGTTGTGGCAGGTGACTTTGGAGTTGATACAACTCAGTTTGTTGCCCCAGGCCAGGGGTGATCGAGGCACCTGCCCCAAACATGGGTTCCAAGGCGGCCAGCTCCTCGAGGAGGGACTGGGCGCAGGGCAGACCAGGCGATGCGGGGCTGACAGGTGAGTCGACAGGCACCGGAGTGACAGGCGAGGCTGTCAGCTGTAGCGGTGGAGATGCCGGGATACTGGTTGACAGTGGTGATGACACACCCTCTGTCTCCATGGCAACTTCGCCTGCCGCCTTCCCATCCACTATGTCACCCTTGTTGACTGGTGACAGTGTGACCCCGCACCCGGTTGCGTGGTTAGAGTGCGCCGATTGGACGCTACAGAAGTGGCCGGCACTCATAGCAGAGACCCTGTCAAAGTGCAGGGGTGGATGCCAGCACTCAGGAGTTGGTGGGGAAGAGGGAGAACTGGAGGGAGAGGAAGGGGTGGAAGAGTTTAATGGTGAGGAGAGATCTTGGAAGATGGTCTCTAAGACACTCTCTTCAAACAGAGAGTCATCTTCTGGGAAGATGGGCAGGTCCAAACCTCTCCAGGATTTGACAGGATAGAATTCACCCAGCATAGAGATGGTCTCAGGTCCTTCTGAGTCAAGTGAGGGAGATGAAGGTCGAGGAGAGATAGGAGAGGGTAACAACTTAGAGAGGAGAGGATCCAGGTAGAAGCCCTCAGCTAGTGTGCTTATGTGATGGGCTAAAAGTGAGATCTCAGTTCTTTCTTTTTCTCTCTCCTGTTCAAGTGAGAAGAAAAACAGGCTCGGTTGTTTTCCAGGTGAGGTTTCAGGTGTGAGCAGGCCTTCAGGTGGGTAGGGGAGTGGCCCATATGGGACATCAACATACAGTGGACCACGTACTTCAGGCAGACTCATAACAGTGCAGTCCCCATCACCTGGACTGTCTGGGGTTGGAGGAAGCTTCTCATAGAGTGAGCCACTGCATGGTTCTGAAGGGAAGAGAATTTCTGTAGACAAAGCTGGCAGGGTGAGTGGCACCATGGTAGAAAGTGTGGTAGTTGGAGGACCAGGACTACCCTGAGGGTTTGAAGGAGCAGATGGAGAAAGAGTGGGAGCTACTGTAGTTGTGACTGTTGCAGTTGATGGAAGGGGTGGAGGTGTGGTGGCACCAGTGGGATCAAAACTAAATAGGGGTTCTCCAAAGGGAAAGCTGCTGCTCCCTAGCTGAGGTGTATATGGGGGGGTACACACAAACTCCTTAGTCTGCTGGGCCTGGGAGGTAGGCACAGGGGGTAAAGGAAGGGGTAATGCAGGTAGTGGAGGATCTACCTGAAATGCAGGAGGCAGGAGAATGTTCTGAGTGAGGAAGTCCAAATCTGACACAGTGGCAACTGTGTCGGGGGATGAAGCAGCTGAAGGCCTGTCCATTGATTCACTAGGTGGCTGCTGGAACAAGCTTTCTTCCTCCAGAGAGGACAGACTAGAGCGTGGACCACTTTCCAGTGGCATCGCTTCAATAGAAGAGCTTGCACCTTGTTCCTCTGCAGAGCCTGTGCTGCACACTGCCATGCTGAAGTCAAACGACTGACCCGACAGACCACTGCTCCCAGGTGTGAACACTTGGTCAGGACTGGATAATGTATCAGGACTCTGCAAGCTGAGGGTGTCTTGTTGGGAGGTGCTGCTGCTCAGCACCACAGAGAGCTGGGTCTCTTCAGAGCTCAGTTGTTGTCTCACTGCCCAGGCCTCTGACTCACTAGGGCATAGAAAATAAAAGTAACAGGTTAATGATATTCAGACTGACATTAATTTTACTAGATCTTCTCACTTTATCTACTATTAGATGTATGAGGCTTAAGCTTTACCTTATGACATAATTGTTGCTGCTGATAGGGTTCTCTCCAGTCTCCAGCTGCAGGACCATGTAAAGCCAAACCCATGAATGATCCCCAGCCTCCACACGAACCACCATTTCAGCTCTACCTTCTCCTCCTTCTCTCACTGTGTGGAAAGAAAAGAGGAAATGCATGAGTCATGACATTCCACCCAGTATGAGATTTTGAGTCATGCATCTTCTCTGTGGGTGTTTGGAAGTGCTTCTCTACTATAATAATGTACCTATGGATGGTTTCATATATTGTAAAGACAGTGATAACTGGTGGTGAAGTGACTTATGCTATCCCAATCATGAGATAAAACAACTCAATCTGACACTCACATAGGCTGCGATGCTGAGCTGAAGCATGTGTAAGGTCCTGTGGATGGAGTAGACTGTACCAGGAACGAGAACGAAGAGTCTCCACGTCCATACCCAGATAAACACTGACACTGTGGGGAATAAAGTCACTATTAGTGAGAATCTATAATATGTCTAGTATATTCTAATTAGATTATACCAATAATAATTGCCCATTTACAGGGCATCTAACCTCACCTATCGTGTGCATCCTGCAGCCTCATGTCACGACTGTGCTGTGAGTGAAAACACACTAGGAGGAAACTGCTCTCCAATGATGGGGTCAAAGGTTGTTCAGTGGAGGTGCTGGGTCGGGGTGGGTGAGGTTCCAGAGGTGCACAAAAGCACACCCACGCTGGATTGGAAGTCCAGTAGGATCCTGGTGGGGACTGGCCAGAAACTGGTTGCAAGCAGCGAGCTCGAATCAAAACAAGCTTATTGCCAGCACTCTGCCTTCTCACTGACTTGGAGGTGTTGAAACGGCAGCGGAATAATCGATCTAAATGATAAAGGAGGGGGGAAAATATTATTCATTATTCATATATATTCATGCTGCATACATGAATGACACAATCTCACTTAGACACTGAGGAATGTGCCAACACTTAAACCTTACCAGTATCAGGGGAGGTTGGGGGCACCAGGTTACTCCTCATAATAGCATGGTCTGTAGGGTCTATTATGTCATAAACACTGTCCCCTTGGGCAACCAAATCTACCTAAAAATGTATTGAGAATGTTCCATAAGGCAAATTGTCCTCACACCTCATACTTTCACTGATAAATTGTATAATAGGAAATTATAGAGGTACAGTAATAATAAAAATGTCTATTTTCGGACTCACCATTGAGTGTCCAAGGTGCTCAGAGACACTGTCCGTCAGGTAAAGTAGCTTTCCTTCTGTAGTCAGTAACAGCAGAAAACCTGGCATTGATTGCACCATCTCAGAAAGCTCATGAAATGAGAGGAAACCTGCACTTTCCTCAACACTGCCTTCTGCAGCTGGCTCTGAAAGAAATGTCGTACAGTGAATCAGTGAATCATTCATATATTCTCCAGACATAAGCACAACCCCGTTCTTTAGTACCATGGACAGCAACTATGAGTTAGCACCACGGATAGGAGCTCGCAATTTCCATAAGACATGGTTCTCTTGACAGATCCATATTTTTCGGGAGGTTTTTCCAAACAGTGTGCGTTATATTTAAATATATATTCCAGTTCATCAATGAAAAATCTGTTCAACAAGATCCACTTGTTGCTATAACTCACATATTGCGCATAAGCAAAATACTACAGCTCAAAATCGGCCTCTAATCGAATGCTTTACAGACGCAGCTAACAACAGGCCATTTAAAAATAGCAAAATGATATACAATATATTCAAAATAAAACATCATTTACCTTGGCAGAAGAAGACAGATTTTCTCGTGTATATGCACGCAAGGGACATGATGTGTAGATAGGAGAGCCGTGCCTTGTCCGCATCGGAGATAGGCAACAAGTCCCTCAGGTTCCTTATCTCTGTATTTATCTGGTCTCTCCGAGCTTTTGATGCTCCTTTAGTGGAACGGTACATCGTGGTCGATGTTCGAGGGGAAGCTAAAAGGTTATTTGGCGATGTATTTTTGATTGTAGCGTGACTGGAGGAAAGCCCCGACTGTCTTTCCCTGAATGCGGTCAGAGTCTAACTCTGTCTTGGTATGCTCACATGTCCGGCTTTTCCTCTTCGGTTCCGCCAAAGCGCCTGCGGACCGGAGGCTGGCTGAATACTTCCTCCGGTTCTCAGTCTTGGTCGGTTTGGCTGCTGAAAAGCCGTATCTCGCCCAGATATCGGGAGCCCGTAAATCTGGTGGAGTTACTATGATTGCCGGGTACTTATATAGGCTGGTGTAGGGGGGCTCCCAACGCGCCAAAACCGACGTAAGAAGGAGAGAGGGGAAGGGGGGTTGCTTTAGGTGATTTGATGTGCCTCATATCAATGCTCACAAGGCTGAAACTCTCTTCTCTCACCCCTCCCAACTCTTCCACTCTCGACTCTGACTCCGCTCCGACGTCAGCATCCCCTCTCCCTGATGATGACGTAGGCTTGAAATCGGGAGCCCCGGCGACGCAAAAAGCCAGATTTGGACAAAACCGAGCGGTGGGTGGAGTCAGAGTGTAAAACGTAGACGGAGTCACCGGGCTCCTGTGTGCAGGGAGCAGGGAGGAGGGGGGGCGAAGGGGGGTTTTTCTAAATGAACTGCAACGAATAATTTCTCACGTACCTCCGTTACTATAACTAACTAGAAAGTTCAGTTATGATGCAGAACATTAATCTGATCTTATTCCATTTGTCATCGTTGCATGCTCGGATAGATATTTGAAGACATGATGCTCACGTGTGCATAGAGTAACGTGTTGTTTGTTGCCTCCGTCGTATATTTACTTCAGGAAATCCTCTTTTCCCCTGTTACACCACTATAATGTTGAGGAAATTGGGGAAACGTCTTAATGGATCATTTTTGAGAATTAATCTATGCTTGATAAATCATGTGACGTGACTGAGACGGTGTGTATTATATACATTTTTGCTTTCTACCCTTATATGGCAAAGCTAGTGTGATCCTGACAGAAATGCAGTTGCATCTAGCACTGTCTAATTAGACTAGCGGCAAACAGCCAATAAATCAGTCCAAATATGACAACGAAAATGGCTGATAGACCATGCGCAAAACATGATTCACCTAACAACTTGAGTATTCAAAGAGTAACTTAAGTAAGATGATTTTGGCTTTGACATTGCTACGTAACGGTTATTACTTGACCTATAGAACTCCAAACACACATTAAATCTATTATCATTTCATTTATCAGTAGTTCCCTTCTGACCAGGCACAGTCTCTTCAGGTGTGTCCTTTCAGTGTGTTTTTTTTTCCCTTATCTCTACCCTTCATAACTGTCGCTGCCCAGAATACCTGATTAGCCAGTATATGAGTCACCAGTATGTCAGTTCTGTAAAGGGCGAAAACAATGATCCTGCCATTGGATTTGAATAGATCTCACTTTAAGCAACAGGCGCCTTTTTTAGGGATCCATATTTGGCAACTCTAAGTGACTCAGTTGTCTTTTCCGCAGTGAAGCTGCTTTGAGGGCCACCTCGCGTATTGCCCAAGAGAGCAGTGCGTGGCAAGATTGTTAATCACTCTAGTTCATTATTCATTGCTTTGACACTCATTCAAAAGGGTTATAGCCTCTCGGGTCTCATAGATTATACACAGATGGATGGATGGATGGATGGATGGATGGATGGATGGATGGATGGATGGATGGATGGATGGATGGATCAATGGACATCTAAGTTACAATGCTGTGTTTCAGACTTGTTGCATTAGGGGTGTGAGGCAGTAGACTTCACGTCGCTGTACCTAAAATAACCATACAGCGGTGACTGACACATTTCTCTCGGCTCAATGAAAATGGGCTTTTGTTATTTATAGACACAATGTTTGTGATTTGTAACAAAACATAAAAATGAGAACGTGGCAATTGTGTGAAGTCTGGGTCAAATAGTCAATAATAATTCAGGGTGCTGATTAGAGGATCTTAATGCAAGACTGAATAGTTTAATGAAGTGCATATAACAATAAGAACAATGAATTTAATCACAGATTTAATTCTTAGGAGTTTTATTTGCTACATATAAATAATAATATGAAAAGTGAAACGTAGACACTCCACTATAGCGTATTCTTCATCAGGCATTCAGTCCACAAACTGCAAATAAGACACTGCATACTATGTATTTCATAGAGAATATGATGTAC
This sequence comes from Hemibagrus guttatus, assembly GCA_033459395.1. Lineage (NCBI taxonomy): Eukaryota > Metazoa > Chordata > Actinopteri > Siluriformes > Bagridae > Hemibagrus > Hemibagrus guttatus. Next base: position 16,023,905 of record JAUCMX010000009.1, on the reverse strand, counting down.
ATGAATATTCTCACCAGGCCTGATTAAAATCTTCAAAATGTTTCATTTCACATTATTTCAAAATGTATTAGATTTTACAGTATTATAAGCTATGAGCTACTGCAAAACAAAAAAAACAATTTTTGGGTTATTTGGGGTTTTTTTTGGGTGGGGTATCTTTGGGGTTGGGACATGTGAATGTGGAAATTTTACATTCAGGCCTGCAGTAGTGGATGAGCACTAGTTTGGTTATGATTTCTGTGATAATGGCCATCATTGTCACATTTCTCCAGGTGGGCCTTGTGGGAGGTCAGGAAATGGAGCACATCAACACAGCTAAAGGTGTGAGTAAATGGTGAAAGAAGGAGATGAATGTAAAAGAAGCATGGAATAGATACACCAGGGAGTCTAGTGTAATATGATAACTCTGCCTTATAACTGGAACATCCCTGTAGACAGGAAGTCCATAGAATATTTTTGGATATAATTTTTTTTTCTTTTCAAACATTATGCTTAGTCATGGAATATATTGCACTATAGGAAATAATTTTTTGCTTGAGAAAATTATGTGCAAAAATGGCGGAAATAAATAAATAAGCACAATACTTGGTTTTCCAGGCACAAGTGAATATCTTAATATTATACTTCTTATATGATTACAATTCTGATTATTTATACATGTTTTAATGAGTGGATGCTTTTGTCCACTTATTGTTCATGTTCACTGTTCATGTTCTTCTGTGTCAAAATTACCCTTGCAAACTGCAAAGTTAATTCAGAAAGACCTTGATATTGCGCAGACTTCATTGTTAATCCACAAAAGTTCACAGTTTCATCAACTTGTTTCTGACTTTTGATTAGTAATTTAGTTGATAATATGGTTGGAATGCTGATCATGCTTCTGAAAAAAAGAGAGAACATACACACAAACACAAAAAAGGACCAATAATAACAAATATTAATTATGCAGAATTAGGAATCACAACAATGGCAGGCATATACTGCCCAACTCAGAACCTGAAAGCATTTTGAAAATGGAGATAGAACTGTAACATGCTCGACTGAGAAAAAAAAATGTTAGCAACCTCTTCTGCAGTTGAAGGATGCTTGTCCTCCATCTCAAGCTTCTTTCTCCTGGCTGGTGTTTATTTTTACCAAGAGAGAATCAAGGTCTTCACTCTGCTTCTTGAAAGAAAAGAGCTAATCTGTCGCCTAGCAACACCTCCCACTCCCTCCGAAACTGGAGTGAGAGAAGAGGACGGAAGAGAGGGTCTATAAAAGAGAGAGATAATGCATTGCAAAAGTAAAGTCGGGGTTGTAGAATTGAATGGAAGCACAAGATTATGAATGGATGCATGTATAAATAGACAGATAGATGTTCAGCTTGATAGACTGATGGATCTGTGATAGTGTGATGCTGCTGTACAGTCCAGCTTTAGGTGGACCATTATACTTTATAGTCACCACAGGAGTTAGGATTGATTAATTAATTTATATGTATATATGCATTTCAGAACAATATGCTCAATACTTCAGTATATTTATTGTATGTAAATTTATGGTGCATTATCTAGGTACATGTACTGCCAGGTCCACAGAAACATATACCTAATTTAAGTGAGCAAATGCCCACACACACCCACACTTTGCCTCTCCTTCTCTTCCTCAACTCCCAATGTTTCCCCTCAGCCCATTGCCTTGTTCTTCTTTTTTTTCAATGTGCAGTCTATTTTTAGAAGCTGAGGCACAGAACAGTAGGAATAGCTGGACTTTTGATTCTGGTGTCATTCTCTCACTCCCTCATTCTCTAGCTTCGTCTTCTATCCCTAAGGCTTTCATTCTATCCATACAAACTCAGTGAAGGTAGTTATAAATTAGGAGTCTGGCATATTCTTAATGTAGAGTTCCCATTCATGACTCTACAATGCTTTTTCATTGATAAATGTCAGGATAATGTTTAAGTATGTTGTAGGTTTGGAGACATACTGGGAAGCTAATGCAATGCTATAGCTGAACAATATGAATAATTATATATCCTTACTAATAATCAAGCTTTCATCAGCCTTTTTATATATATTTTAGATTTAACTGGCCTCTGAATTGCTGCAATATATGCCAGCACTAAGCCAGCACTCTCTCTTCTCTTCTCTCTTTTTCAGTAAGTTGGTGCTGATGCAAGGTTGCCATGGTGATGTGATGTAGATATATGACATCACAACAGACCTGCTAGCAGAAGCTTTTTTTCTCTCCCTGTCTGTCACTTTCTCTTTTCTCACATCTAATTTAATGCTTCATAGTTTATGACTATAATCAATTACCATTTTTTTAGCTTTATTCTTCACTATTGCATTTTTTTTTTTTTGCTATAATTCATGTTGCTGTTAAACTGAGATTAATTGTTGCTTTATCCTTCATAATCTCTGTAGTTTTAACATGTCTTTATAGATGCTATAGATGTCCACCTCATGTCTTAAAAAATATATGTATCTTGTTGCCAAACCCTAAATGGGTTAATAAATTGAGTGGGTTATGATTTTACTATTAGAACAGGATAGACTATGGACAGCAGCACGATTTAACCAGAGAGTAAGGGAACAAATAAACACTTCAGTGCCTGTTTTAGCTCCAGGCTGGTTTATGATTATTGTTTTTATCTTGCTCAATTTCCCCCAGACTCCTTCTCCTTGAAAACTAAAATACATTTCCCCCAGGTACCTGTCTCGTTTCATAGCCATGATATTTGTAAATCAGGTTTTGGTGTATAAAATTTCACCTACTTCAGATTTTAAGGAAACTGATGCAAAATCCTGTGTTGTAATTATTTAAAATAGGTGTTAAATGAACAGTGTCTAAGAAAGACCACCAGAGACTATTATTTAACTGACAATTTATCTTCCTCACTGACTCATCCAATACAAAGAAATTCACTCCACCCAGTGAGTTTACAATGTTAAACTGCAGAAAATGAAGTGCTACAGATGAAGAGTGAGAAGGAGGGAGGGATGAGAGATGTAGAGTAGGAAATTAAGGTATTACACCAAATGAATGAAAGCAAGAGTCTACTGTATTAGTTGGCCTGGTGTTGGTGGGTGTTTTCAGAGCTGGAGGATGCCAACAGAACGCTTAGAAGAGCTGTGACAAAATAGTCGACTCAGAATTGAGCTTGGCAGCTGAATGAAGGCTTCTTTGACACCTTATGTTCAAACACAGATGCATCCACTGAGAAATTTCCTGACACATTACTCACTGATTCACCATCAGGACATTCTGTCATCTCCAAACGGATTGTGACATTAAGTATTCACAGGAAACATTTGAAATGGCTTAGTTATCTTAAAGGAGAAGATTGTGCTCGTGGCTAATAATGACTATAAGCTTGTCGGGGTGAGTTTCCTTGATCCTGCTCAGTAATCACTGGAATTCTTTATTATCAACCATTCTCTCTTGTATTTGTATTGTATTCCTGTATGTAAGCACTGTATTTAGCCATATCCCAACTATGGTAGCCATATTTATAGGCTTAAACTCAACAATCATAGAGAATATCCTCTTGATATAGTTTGTATTCTAACTCATAAATTAGCGACAGACAGTTATATAAGACAATATATGCCTTGCTGTGTAGACAAGAAAGCAAAAACAGGATGTGGTTCAGTCTGTTGGCCTAGTGCACTATACAGAAATGGTTTTTAATTTGTGAGTAGGAGACACTCTGCCTTTATCCACCATCTAATGAATCTGCAGTACATTTTGTCAAATTGCATTAGAGCTATGAAAGTGTCCATTTTAATTGGACTAGTATTGCGCACTACCTTGTTCTTGCATTGTGTAGCATTTGGTCTCTGTTCTTTGTTTCCTCTGTTTCGAGTGTTTTTGCTTCAAATGGTAGCCTTTCTGCTTGATTGACTACTCCTTCATAGCACCATGTGGCAATTTTATGGTGACCACACATACAGAGAAGAATATTAAGTAAGCATTTACACCAATCAGGTATAACATTATGACCACCTGGCTAATATTGTGTCCCCCTTTTGGGTGTACATGGTCTGCAACAATGCTTAGGTAGCTGGTACATGTCAAAGTAAAATCTACATGCATGGCAGGACCTAAGGTTTCCCAGCAGAAAATTGCCCGAAGCATAACACTAGCATAGTGCATCTTGATGCCATGTGTTCCCCAGGTAAGCAATGCACACACTCTCAGCCATCCACGTGATGTAAAAGAGAATGTGATTCATCAGACCAGGCCACCTTCTTCCATTGCTCCATGGTCCAGTTCTGATGCACCACTGTTCCTTCCTTGGACCACTTTTGATAGATACTGACCACTGCAGACCGGGAACACCCCACAAGAGCTGCAGTTTTGGAGATTCTCTGATCCAGTCATCTAGCCATCACAATTTGGCCCTTGTCAAACTCACTCAAATGCTTACTCTTGCCTATTTTTCAACTTTGAGGACAAACTGTTCACTTGCTGTCTAATATATCCCACCCACTAACAGGTGCCATGATGAGGAGATAATCAGTGTTATTCACATCACCTTTCAGTGCTCATAATGTTATGCCTGTAGTTGTGAGGGTCAGGTTACGAAAGCTTTAACAGGGACAAAAAAATTAATTGCAATATTAATCAATATTAAAATATTAGCCAAAACTCTTTAAGCATGTTTTGTGACCCTTTTTGAATCACTCTCAGGCTTTTCATCCACACAGCACATGGCTTCCTTATTAGCTGTGCCATGTGAAGCATTAGCTTGGTTGTTTGATTCATCTAAATACAATCAGTGGCAGGCAAGGTAGATGACTCTTGTTGTCAATGTCATTGTAATTTAAACAGAACCATAATCAGGACATCCCTACAATAGTCAGAGGTCAATGTAATTCCCTTCACTAAATGGCTCAATTAAGGGTGACCAACATGTCTTCTCCTGTTCTGCCCCTTCAGGAGTGTCTCTTTCTGGCCTCCTGACTGCTCAGTAATAATGAAGATTCAAATCTAATTAGATTCATTATTGGGGGCAAACACTGTGATGTTCTACAGTCCAATTGAACAGGTGGTTTCTTCCTTGGTATTGGGTCATCTATATTTGGAGTTGTTATTGGATCCTTCATTAGCTTTTATTTTCAATTAACCTGGGCATTACACATTTGATAGAGTAAATCTGGGGTCTGTAGGCCAACGTCTTTCCCATTTGCTGAATCTTATTTGAAGTTAATTCTTATTTCCGATTCTTATTTCAGGTAATTAATGCTGCTGATGTTTTGGAGTGCTTGTTTAGATGAATGAACAGGGCAAAATGCCAAGACCAACTAGAAGAAGATACCGATATTATAACAGTGAATCACAGGGGTTGTTACTGTAGTTACTGTACTGAGGCTATTACTGAAGCTCTTCAGTGGTGTTATGTTTGTTGAAGGAAGGCCTGTTCTTTGGGCATTAAATAAGTTTATTTGTTAAATTCATATATTCAATATTTTTATTTTCTATCAATTCTCCACATTTAAAATTTGTGGTTTTAAACACTTTGTTCAGCATGTATGGAATTTTTCCCAGTCTATACGTTATCTTTGTGCCACACAGTGCAGGATGAAAAACATGGTCCCAGTTTCTGTTCTTGTCTGCTGGTAACAGCTGAGGTTCTAGCTGGGGTTTTGGCAGCTGCTTGTGGGTAGCTGTGGTGCTGAGTCTTTCGTTAAAGGTAGTGAGTAATCAGATAAGCTGTTTTTTCCCCTCTTACCTCTCACCACGTAGGAGGCTCACCATATTCAGACAAAGCCCTGGTGGATGAGAAACATTTTTTTCATTTTTCCTTTCTTGCCTCTTTCATAGCTAATATTGATAATATAGGGTTGTAGGTAATATATGATTCTCTCCAACATCTATCCATAGAAGCATGTGATATCTGATCATGTCTGTATGTGATATCTTGTCACAGTTGCAAGGTGAACAGGCTTGGACATAATTTACTGCTTTTAAGTAAAAGATTACTTCATCAAATTGTCTGGTATATGGCCTGCATGTGCATGGTGCAGCATAACTGCTTGAATCTGTATTTCCCTTTTCAGTTACACTGCTGCAGCCATAATGTTTGAATCCTTTCTTTTATGATACACCTTAGCAATGGCAAGCTGTACAGATGTCATTTGTATAGTCTACCATCTGTTCTGTCCATTATGTTCATAACTAGACAGGATATGTGCACAATGTATAAGGATATACAGAGATATCATCATCATAAATATTTCTTACTCCAGGTGTGTGTTTGTTGATGTCTGCTTTCACCCATCAATACACACACAAACACATGCACAGACACACACACACACACACACACACATACACACACACACACACACACACACACACACACACACACACAGTTTAGGGAAGATTAAACCAAAGGGGAAATCCTACCTGTTATGTATTTTATCTCTCTGTGTCTCTCTTTCACACAAAATTCCATACACATTGAAGCATGCCTTTAAACTGAGTGTATACACAATTTGTTGCTCGCAACCTCCTCCGCATGCGGGGGCTCATTGGCACGGCTTCTCCTGCCCACCTCTCCATGTGCCCACAGGGCGGGTACAGCACGGCTCGTTCCTGCCGCTGTACTCACAGTTGGGTGTGTGGTTTGCCGGAGATCCGACAGGAAGCAGCACGACTATGTCCCGTTCTCACCACACATCCTCCCCACCCAGCCACCCACTCTATCAACTTCACCTAATTTGTCATGCTCTCCTTTATGATGCACTGATCAGACTGACCTCATTGGTAGGATAGGAATATTTGGCTGATCCCCACAACAACTTGTATAGAAAAAAAACAGAAATTAATAAAGAAAGAAATTAATCAAGAAATTATTATTATTATTATTATTATTATTATTATTATTATTATTATTATTATTATTATTGTTGTTGTTGTTGTTGTTGTTGTAATTAATAATAATAACAATAATAATAATATATTATTTGTCATTGATTAGCTACTTTAGCAGTTATGTCAATGGAAAGTCCTTACAAAGAACTTAGACAAATGTGTGTGTGTGCGTGTGCGTGCGCGTGCGCGCGTGTGTGTGTGTGTGTGTGTGTGTGTGTGTGTGTGTGTGTGTCTTTCATATAACTTTAAACATTACTAAAGGAGTGTCTGCCTTTAGTGTCTTTCTTTAACTAACCAGATGAACACAAGATATGTAAATGTTTCTCACCAGTTACAGACATTTGTTAACATTTCTTTATTGGCTGCCTACACACCTCCATCATTATCAAGTTGGTGCTTTGGTCGATTAGGCTGTAAAACGAGCAGTGAGGTTCTCTAACTTCAGGTTTGTTTCTATTCTGGGCCTATGTGAAACTCCGTGTGCTACACTGCCCCCCTGTGGCGGACTAACGCCAAACTTTCTGCCATAATTATGTAAGGCTTTGCAGAGAATGAGTCATCAGCAGCGACAACTGAGGGAAAAGCATAGGTGTTTTTATATATGGGAGGATTCTGAGTGACGAGTGTGTGCCGAAGCAAATAGTTTGTGCACTTAGTGATTTCCCAGGCCCTTTTCTGTTTATCTTGGTGATGAACAGGCTAATATTGCATGAGGTGTACGTTGTAATTGTTTCTGTCTGCAACTGTTGGTGGCCACACTAGTGGAAGAGTCTATAACTGCGCCAATATTTTAGTTAGGTTCAAGTGTTGCCAATATATTGATTTAATCGCATTAAGACAAAGAAATGATCCTGAATGCTTTATATAACTTCTTTGATTGATAATTCCTGTTAGATGATGTTTGGACATCCCCTTCCAGAGGAGGCCTGGTGGGCAGTCGGCATTCCAGTTTATCCCAAAGGTGTTTGATGGGGTTGAGGTTAGAGCTCTGTGCAGGCCACTCAAGGTCTTCCACATCAACTTTAGCAAACCATGTCTTCGTGGATTTTGCATTTTGTACAGAAGCATTGTCTTGCTGGAACAGATTTGGGCCCCTTAGTGTTAGTGAAAAGATAATGATACCACATATAAAGATATCCGACATATTTGTGTGCTTCTACTTTTGCAGCCACAATTTCGGGAAGACATGTGTCATGGGCAGATGTCCACAAAATTTTGGCCATATCGTATAATTTATAGTGAATAGTTGGTTTAATTCAACCTGTATATTCCATGCCAATGTGGCAGCTCTATTCTGACTTATCTGTCTCTAATTCATCACAAGAAATATATACACTCTGCTATATACACACTGCCTCTGTTCAAGGACAGAGAAACTGGACATTTCATGCAGAAGTTCTTAAACAGCTGTGGAAGCAAAGTGTATCTGTGGCAGTTGGTGAAACCAGTAAAAATTCAGAATGTTTGATTATGTAAAGCTGTCAAAAAATGCCATTAATTCCATATTTTCTGGAGTTCTGAGAGTATAGATGAGTTGTTTCTATTTACAACAACTGACAATGGGAACAGAGATGTGATCAGTTTTGTGGGCATTGCTGTTGAAGTGTCTCTCCAGGCTTGTCTTAGGTACTCCAATGTACGTCATTTCTATCTCTTACAGAAGAGACAGTAAACAACTCAAGTTTTAATCCATGAGGAGTGATAGGTGATTAAATTGATTGTTTACAGCCTTTAATTTTAGTGGCTGTATCAATATATTTGCCAGCAAAACATCGAGAATGTTGTATGCAAGTCTACTACAAATTCTATTAGGATACAAAATTAATTCACTTCTGACAAGCATGCCTTTGGTGTTTTGTCCAATCTATAGGAGATGATGGGAAGCTTTTTAAAATGCTCGGGATCTTTGTGAAGAGTTTAATTACAATTTGAGCCACTGTTTTATTAGCGGGCTGAAAAGTGAGTACAAAAGGAATTCTTTATGTCTTAGCCATGGATTATGTAGAGGTCAGCACATACTGGCTCATAGTAATGCTAATACTGGGTATGGCATCATCTATGACCTTCTAAGCTAATTCACATTTATAAAAAATAATAAGTCTTTGCTGTCACTGCAAATATATTGCAGTATTACTGTGAGAAGGGAATGGATTTTTTTTTTTGCAGTGTTTGGGATGAGAAGAGTTGTACTGCACATAAGAGACAGAACCTGAAGGTTTATAATGGATCATAGTTTTCCAAGCAGAATCTTTTGAAATTCGTTATATGTCTTGAAAAAATGCTGTTATGCAGGAGTCAGGATATATGACATACGTTATATGTCTTAAAAAAAAATCCGTTATGCAGGAGTCAGGATGAACAATACTTCATGTATATTCCAGGGCAGGGGCCGTCAAGAAATAGATGGGAAGGAGAGGCAGACATTGCACCAGAGAAAAAGTGAAAATGAAGTTAAATGGCTTAATTATGATAGAAAGTGTATTTAATTGTGTTACTAAAGATTTATGACAACAAAAGACAATTATTAGTGAAATGAGGTGAAATTAAGCTCTTCCTTTCACATGTTCATGAATTAGGATTCAGTTTTACCAGGTAAAGCTTTCAGAAATCTGGGTAAATGTAATTTATTTATTGATTTTAATGATCAGAATACAGGTAAATAACTCTCTAAAAAACTGATTTTCAACCACTGGGGTAAAAACAAGGGCTTTTCTGGGTTTTTTAGAGGTACATATCCAAACTTTCTAAAGGTGTTTGAAATTAACTTTAAAGAAATAATAAATTTGGATAACTTTAGAGACCTAGATTTAACCTTTTTTCCTAGGAGTTTGAAGTGAGCCTACTGTGATCTGGACTCATTACGTCGCCATAATTAACTCAGCTGCCCGTTGCCAAGCAGTAAATGTTCCTCCTAACCAAGTGGGATCCCTTCTTAGACCTAATGCTATTAACAGAGTTGCCACAGTGCAAGGTTCTCCACCCTTATAGTTAATAACAATGGGTTATTTAAATATAATTTAGTTATGTTCTGTTTATAAAGAAATGGCAAACAATCAATGAAATCTTTCATCTCTGGTTGCTGAGATACTTGGGGAAAAAATGGCATATACTAAACTATTCATTTGTTTGTTGTGACTTTAAAGGTTATGTCTATACCAGTGAGATACCACAAAGTAAGAAATATAAAACACCCCAATGACATAGACTTAGTAAGTGAACCATGAAAACAAAAAAAAGAGGGCAAAACATAGACCATAATACAAATCAATTCAACATAGGGGTCTACAGCCAGAATGTTATGGTATTATCATATTTATTACAGTAATAAGTTCAACAAAAGTACAACATTGACAGCATGGTATGACAACTACACAAATGATGTGAATATTAGTGATCACTTTAAGGGCGAAAGGAGATATAGACAGGTAGATGTAGGACTGAGTGGTTACTAAAGAATGGTAATGGCACACAATGCACAGAAAGAAGTTTGCAGAGCTGCATATATTATTTGTACACTAAAGCTGCTACATATATGTGAGAAAAGAGATGGAAGATGCGCAGGCCATCAGCAAAGGCTGTGGTGAAAACTAATCAGTGGGATGAATTTGTGCTAAGAGGCAAAAATAGAAAGAAAACACATTCTCAAGTTTTAAAAAAAAAAGGATGACAAGAGAGGTATGAGAAAGGGCAAAAGTAAAAGCTTTATGGATTGTACAGCAGATTTTGAAACTGTAGTGCAGCTCCTTTTTATTTGGTATTCATACACAATGTGTGTGGTATGGCTGTGTATGCAATTATATTACCTTTCTGTAAGACCAGCTTCACTTGTGAAGTAGTAGTTGTATAGTTTGTTTTGATTTTTTAAGAGCTTGGCACTGCTCTTCCAGCAAACTTGGGGAGATGTTCTGCTAATTACGCCAACTCAGTCCCTCCTCATCCTCGATGGATATGTCGTCCATACTTCACACCTCTGCCTTTTTTATTTGTTAGCCCTTCTCCCCCTCCCTGCTCTATATGCAACTCAAAGTTAGAAAGCATAAGGCCCCACATAGACTGTTAAGCGAAGAGCTGAACTAGTCTGGTAGCTCACGAGGTGGTTGACTGAAACCATCTCCAAGTCCAGAACATACTCTTTGGGTCCAGTCACAGCACGGGCTAGCACCAGCATAGCACTAATATTGTTGATTTGCTAAAGGAAAAGACAACACATTTGGTTCAGAAGTCATTGGGATAAGACATAGAATAGTTATCAAATCACAAATACTGTGAAAGTGAAAACTGCCCAAGACAATAACTACTCATCAATGAAACTGATGGACGGACAAAGATAATGTAACTATATGACACATATATGGTTCTATAGTTTTCTCTGCACATTTATGGCTGCAGAAATCAAAATAAAAAGGTTTAGCAACAGTACAGTGCAGTGTCCCCCTGCTCCTTCAGCTATTAAAAGCTATAAACAGAAAATCTGGCACCAAAATAGAACTGCATTGTCCTCAAACTTTGGCACTTTTCCACTGTTAACAGCAGTGCCCCCTCTCCCTCTCCCTCCCCCTCCTTCCTTCGCTCCCTCCCTTCCTCCCAGGGCCATGTTCTCAAATGCATATTCTGGCTTCAATAGTCTAAATCCCAGAAATAGACAGACTGCAGGATGCAATCCAACTCAAAAGCCAAGATCATTAGGATAACTTTCAGAATAGTAGCCCCAGGGTGTTTTAAATCAATAAATGTGAATTAATTGCATCTCACCCTTATGTAGAAGTCTCCATTGTCATCTCCAGAGCGGATACGGAAGGTGTTGTAAGCTCCGGGGTAGACGATTGTGGCCTGGATCTGGAAAATGTCAGAGGGTACTGACCGTTCTGAGGTGATGCTCATATAACGGTACACAATGGAGAAGGGCAAGTCTCGACAGCCAGTTTTAGAGACAGGACACACACAGCGACTAGAGAAAGAGGGTTACAGAAGATACATGATTTAAAAGAAGCATGTGTTTTTTTTTTTCTTTGCAAATAAGAATGAGATGTGGAGCTGAAGGGACTCATTGTTAGCTACTACACAGTCTCTCACACACCTTCATTTGTCCAGAAGTAAACCAATACATATTCTTTTCATCAGTAGAGAAACTTAAGCCTTAAGAGTGTCAAATTTCACTTTCTCTAAAGGTTAGACACATTTATAACCCTGGATGCTCTCCATTAACCTCAAGATATTTCTTCAGAACATAAATCTTCTACACCACTTATTAACAATGTCAGGTTTTGGAAGGATGTAGAATATATTAAATGATGCTTTAAGGCAGTGTTAATTTCGTTAACAAAGACGATGATGTAAAAAATATTCGTTAACGACCATTTTTTCTGTGACTAAGACGAGACGAGACTAAGACGAAACTAATATCTGATGATAAAAACTATGACGAAATTTAAGACTTTCTTTGTTGACGAGACGAGACTGGACTAAAATGGTTTTTTAGGAGTATTGGACATTCAAAATGATCTCTTTGTATCGCCTAACCATCTTTAAAAATGTGTGTCCCTGTCACTGGACTGGATAAGGTGCGTTTGCATCTCAGACAGTTAGCGGGTAGGATAAATAAACTCCAACTGGCCTGGCGAGCTGCAGTGGCTTCAGCACCTGAAGCTTTAGGAAGAAAACGAAGAACTGATATATGGAAGCATTTCTGTTATAATTCCTCTGGGAAAAAAAGACATTGTGCACTGTCACAGAAAACAGAGAGAAGCCCTGTGGCTATAAAATAGGTGGAAAGAATACCACGAATCTTAAGAGGCATCTGAAGGCACGTCACCCTGCTATTTATGCAGCTTCTGTCACGGAAAGTCAACTATGTAGTCTTATTTAAGTACTTTTTCGTTACGTTAGTGTTACTGGATGTGTCCACAGGGAAATTCACTAGCAAGTTTTACGTTTTAGCTTTCTGTTAATTAACGTCAGTTAGCTAACCTTACTGCATAGTTCTGAGCCAGACTTTCATCAATGTACAATGCTTCATTATATATTGTACAACAGTTCAGCTATTCTGCAGCATTCACTTCCATTTCTAATGAAATCTGTATCACGTGCTGTAGCAAGATTATTTAGGCCATAGCCTATTTGTTGTACTAACTTAATAGCATGCAGATAGTAAGTTGTTTCTAAAATGACAGATGGATTTGGAAGTTGCTTAAGTTATTGCCCATGTACGTATGCTTAAGGCTGGAATACACTACATGATTTTTGCCCCGATTTTATCCCTATTTACATTCTGGAGAAGTTGACAGATTTCATTAAAAAATCAAGTAGTGTATGATGGTAACAGACTGTAGGTTTCATCCAGTCGGAGGATATGAAACATGTTTGCTCATGTTTTGATCCGATTTTAGAACGCATATTGTTTTCATCTGTCATGCGTCTCCTAGTAACAAGGCACACGTTTATGCTCTAGTTTGTTGTAATCAGATCTGCTAATGTGTGATCCTCAGTCATTTAGTGTATGTCCTCTGTGACTATTACAAAGTTGGTAAGCGTATGATCCTGGTTATTATACAATAAATACTCTTGGCAGACAAAGGTATGTTAGTAATATAAAGGTATAATAAAGGTATGTTCAGCTGCTTTTGAACATCTGTCTGTTTATTGCACATTTATATGAAGTTTCAGAAAATAAATGCTGTTTTTCCATAACAGCTAAAGAAAATGTTTTTGGTTTTTACTTGATACTTGAACTATAGACCACTTTTACCTATCCTTAATGTATGATCCTACCTTATAAATTAGCAAGGGCAGCACAGCAGGCTGATCTCCAGCTAAGAAAAAGGGATATGTAGAGTTGCACAAGTACTAAGAGTGCACTGTCAATATAGCTTGTTATCTTGATTCAAATCTCTCATAAGCTTAAGTGGTCTAAAGAGAGAAAAATTATAATGACTATTTTTGTCTAAATACTACATAAAAAATTAACAAAATTAAAGCTGGTATCTGCAGTTTGACTAAAACTAATAACTAAAACTAATAACTAAAACTAATGACTAAAACTAATGACTAAAACTAATGACTAAAACTAATGACTAAAGCTTGACAAAAATGCAATGACTTTTCGTCGACTAAAACTAGACTAAAACTATGAAAGACTGAAGTTGCTTTCGGCTGCTCCCTGTTCGGGGTCTACTAAAATGACTAAAATGTGACTAAGACTAATAACCATTTTCGTCTGAAGATAAAGACTAAGACTAAATCAAAAATGGCTGTCAAAATTAACACTGCTTTAAGGCAATCCACAGATTTGGAAAAGCTCATAGTGCAGTTTCAGAAACATAACATTATTCCTGACGTAAATGCATGTAAAGGCAAAAGAGAACAAAAGTGCTATTTTAATGAATGAGGGAATAAGTGAGTGCATGGAGCAGCTAAGCTAAACCCACTTCACTCACTTGTTTGATACTTGAACGTAGGGCTCCTGGCAGCGGTTCGTGTCAAAGCAATGATGACCGCCATGAATGTTCACACACGTCTGGCTATCAGTGCACTGGTGCGCTCCTGTCTCACACTCATTCATATCTACATTAAGACACATATACAAATCAAAAATGTTGTCAAGTAGCACAATTTTAATTGTCCAAATGAAAAAATAATGAAAGGAAGAATGAGCTCAGAGCATGCAGTATATATTGAGAGCCTGATGCTCACCTTGGCAGAGACGAGTCCCGAGGAGCTGATAGCCTTCTGGGCAGACACATGAGAATTTGCCAGGCTCATTTACACACTGATGCTGACAGAGGTAACTTGAGAAACTGCATTCATCAATGTCTGTGTAAAGAATAAAGAAGACACTAGGAGGTGGGCTAAAAAGTAGCAAAATGTAAAGTAGTCAGTAATATGTTGTTTACGTTACACTGTGTATTTGTTGCAGAGTGGTGTATGCCTAACCTTTGCATGCGAATCCATCTGGCCCCAGTTCATACCCCTGCTCACAGCGGCAAACAAAAGTGCCATAGGAGTTATAACACCTCTGACTACAGGGGGCGCCCATGTCGCACTCATCCACGTCTGAAACCACAAATCATGACACAGCAAACACAAATTACATGTACGTTTTAAAGTGCACGTTTCATGGAAAAAGCACAGTCATTATGTATTCAGAAACTTGCCAGTGTTGAACTTTGTTTTTTGTTCATTTAGTTCAGCATCAGCATCAGCAACATAAAAATAATTTTTTATGTGCCTCATGCAGACTATTTACCATATGTTTATAAATGCTAAAGTTTTAGATAGTGTTTATATAGATAGTTATTTAGTTAGTATTTAAATTCATAATGATTTGTGTAAGGTTATACAAAGTATTGGACAGAGTAATGGCAGGTTTATTTTTTTTCAATACACCAAGACACTTTCTTAGGATTTGCCCCTGTGTTTTGCAATACCACAGTAATTGTTCCCTTATGTCGCCACAGTGTCACTTACTCACCTTATTCGAGGTGTTGTGGCAGTTTGTTTTGACTTTGGCACACATACAGAGGAGCTGAAGGTGTGGGATGATATTGTACAACAGCATGTGGGCCTGGTTTTCCAAATTATTGTGTGTGCACTGTTTGAGTGTATGTGGAGGATGGACTATGACTCAGGGCACAGCATTGTTGGTTATGTGTGGGGGTGGCAGTGTGTGGGCACACTCACCAATGCAGGAGCGATTGTTGCCTGCCAGCTGGAAGCCAGGCTCACACTGGCAGGAGAAAGAGCCGGGCACGTTAACACAGCGGTGTTGGCAGTACCGGTACCGACACTCATCAATGTCTGACAAAAGTGAAAGGAGAAATTCAGGTGAACTACACATTCAGCTCAGTGCATTATTTTTCATTAAGACATTCATCAACACAATCACACTCAGTTAAATGTGGGTCATGTCGCTGTATCCTAATGACACTGCTTTACTAAATTAGAATTGGGAAAAAACTTTTTAAGAAGTCCACTGGGAAAAATTCACAAATGAGCATGAGTACATAAGTCCATTCAGTATGAACTGGGATTATGCCTCTTTAAAAATCTTGCTGCTTTTTACCGATGCACTCTGTTCCCACTTTGCGGTATCCATTCGGGCACTGGCAAGTGAATGAGCCCTCTGTATTGATGCACTCCTGACTGGGCTGGCAGTCATGTTCATCCCGTTCACACTCATCCACATCTGTGAGAGCATCAAAACAATTCACCATGCAGGTTATGTGAGCCACATTCGAGTTCACCTTTGATACTTACATATTTGCTGCTGCTCTGGTATTTTGTTACTGCAGCAGAGCGGCCATACTGATTTATGACTAACAGCTTGAAGGAATAAAGAAATGCTAACTGTGTGACTTTTTGTTGAGTGCTGAGTAATCCAACTGTGGGGTGCAGTAATGAGGGTTTAACTGCTGATAGCAGCTGGGAAATAGCTTAGCCCTCCAAATCCCCTCTACCTCCTGCAGACTACCCCCTGCCAAGTTTTGCAAAACTCCGAGACAACCTCTTTCTTACATACCACCTGTTTCTGAATTACTAGCTGAATTGTCCTATAAACTGTAACCCACATAAAACACTCTCCTACACTTATACAACCCTAACGTTATGTGTAATTTTTGTTCTTTTATTCATTTCATGTAAACAACATCAGCGTGCAATTATAAAAAATGGTGCCTTCACAATCCACACACTCACACTCACTTCTGCCACCTGTTCGTTAACACCCACATTGCGCCCCCCCCTCCCTAAAACACACATTTCCAAACATACTCACCCACACAGCTGTCTCTATCCGCCTCATAGCCGTTGGGACAGGGGTTGAAGGGTTCGCTTGAGGTGTTGCCCACACCAGTAGGGATTTGGTTGGGTGGCTCATGGGCAGGGATTACTGAGGCAGAGCGTGGGAGACACAAGTAGCCACCATAATGATTGAAGCACTTCATCTCACCCTTACACGCCTCTGGGATAGTTTCACATTCATTTATGTCTGAATGGGGGAAAAGGGATCAAAGAGTTGGAACTTCACTTTTTTTATAACAGGAGTCAATATAAAGCATAATATGTGCAATATGATCCAGAAGCATGAAGATGTTTTACCTTTGCAGTGTTGAGTTTGTGGATCCCAGTGATAGCCATCTGTGCATTCCTGAAGTTTCAGCAAAAAATAAGAATCATGAATGCAAATTCTTACATATTATGTTTGAAGACATACTGTGTGCTTATCAAATAAACAGAGAACAGAAAAAGAGTGGGAAACATTTCCCTCCCTCCTTACCGTGTAGGTGTCACTTTCTGTGGGTGGCTGTGAAATAGCTTGGTGGAGGAGCACAGAAAAGCACACACACAAAAATGAAGCACACGCGGACCACATCTTCACACAGAGACACTTTCACCTGCCTCTTTGAAGCTCTGAGAAAACGTACAAGTAGCGTGTCAAACACAGACACACGCTGGTACACGCTGCCAGGTCTTGGGTAAGGATGAGAACAACAGAGGTTAGAAATCAGACTACAGAATCTGGAGGACACAAAAACAGAGAGGGCCAAAGAGAACCAAATAAGTACCTTTAAGTCTGTAAAATTCTGACATTCAGTTCATTCGTGTTCATTTGTCACATTTAATTGAATCAGGTGATTTTCTTTTAATTTGTATCTCCATATTTTGTAAAGATGTTTAATGCCCTGTTTAATTGTTGCCACAGATTTCATATGTACTTTAAATGACCATTAACATCTAAATTGACCTTCATCACATAGTCACCATGTATGTAGCAACCTGATGGCTCCCTCTCGTGGCTGAACTGGAATTGCACACAAATAGTCACCCTTATATTACAATTGCATGGCATCAGCATCTTTTACATGCTGTACATACACACACTTATTAATATTTAACCAGACTAAATCTAACAGTTTGCCTTTCATGCTCTTAGACATTTTTAGCTAGAACATGTTACTGAATCAAAAGAGTCCTGAAAGAGCTCATTTAGAGTTTCAAACTTCAGTTACTGTTCTTGGTAGGAGAGAGGCCTGAGATTTCTAAGTAAATCTGTCAGCTTGAATAAGTCCTGTCTTTCAGGTCTCTTGCCTGGAGAATAAATAGAAAAGCAGCCAAATGCAGTACTTATAAAACATTTCTGTTTCTGGACTGTGTAGTGCAGTGCAGTGAGCTGGTTTGTGCCAGAGAGAAAATATCATGGGGGAAGATCATAACCACTGTCTTCCTGACGCATGAAAACAGTCACTCACACAAACTCTCAGATACACATGCAAAGAAAGCACAAGTTGTCTGGACTCCAAAACATGAATGTCTTTGTCAGACCTCGTGGTCACAGTTTTGAAGGCTTTGGTCTATGCGCTGGTATAGTAAAGCTGACTCAAAGTGATAAACAACTAGCCACAAGGCAACATGCACACGCAAACACACATTCTGATTTTGTTACATCAGCCTCCAAATGAGATTGCTTTGCTTTGGCCCAAACCACACGATTTTGTTCATACTGACTTACAGTACACACAAGGAAACCTCAAACTCAAACAAATCCTATTAAACACTGAATGCACCAGCAAATTTGATTTGTGATAGAATTACCTTTTACTCTGTTCCTTTGACAGACTGCTGTTTCTTGTGATTTCTCAAGTTGTGATTTTGATGTGCCTACAATAAAAGCTCTCCACATAATTCACATATTTGCACACAGTTTAAGCACAGCCCATGTTAATACTATTTCAGAGACATTCCTTCTAATGCACACCTGTATGTGGTGTGGTAGATGGGCCAGTTTATGAGCTATCAAAGTACCCAGTGACACAAAATCCTTTGGAAAGTCATAGAAGAGTCTTCTGGAAAAAATTTGATCTTTAATATGATTTCATAAAAATCATGATTATGTTTAAGTGATGTGGCTGTTCCCACACACAAGTTGCCAGCTTTATTCATCCAACTGCTACTAGGTATTCATTTGCTCTCTCTCTCTCTCTCTCTGACACACACACACACAGCCTCTACAGCAAGCATATAGTTTGAGAAAGCCCAGAATCAGCTATGGTAGATTATGGGGCAAGGCAGAACTGTGCCGGACACTGGTCAGAGTATGTTTGGTGGTAAGTGCAATTTAGACTACTGTGGCGTGCCAAGTGTCCATTGGTTTTATGGAACGCCGCTGCTGAGGATGTGGCCACAGCTCTACACTCGGGTCATCCGGACTGTGGCAGAGATTTCCCAGAGTCTCGCATCCTCAGGAAAGCCCCTTGAAGTTCACCAAAGAGAGCAAGCAGACCTACCTGGCATGGCCCTTTCCATGTTACATACCTTATGCTCTCAGCGGTGTGATGTTAAAGTTATTTTTCTTTATATTTCACTCATACTTATGAATTATAAAAATGAAATGGTGCATAATAGCAAACAACCGTACATCTGAGCATATTGAGTCAGGCTCTAAGACTAAGGTCGAAGTCAGATGGCTTTCACTGGTACACATTTGAGGAACACTACATGTATAAAGACAAAGGATTTTTTCCTACATTTCTCTGTATTTCACACACGCAATCACATCATCCTGTCTGGTGAGGTGTCTGTGCTCTGTTCTGTTCTGCTCAGCTGCCTATGAAGTTGATTTTCTGTCATGTTGCTCAAAACAATCTCAGTGTGAATGCGCTGGACATAGCTCCACCACTGATCACTATAAAACAGAGTAGGCTTTTTCAGCACTCAGCATCATGTGTGAAGTCTGCCATGATTTTTAATAGAAATATATGACTCTAGCCAAGGAGATGTGTTACTTGGTTCTCAGGTAATATTTTGAATGGGTTACATTACACAGTAATGCACAAACGTATTTCATTAGTTTAGAAATGAAACACAAGGGCAGGTTTGTTTCTTTATAAATGAAGATGCAGAGCACAAATGTTTGCAGTGTCTTCAGTGACACTGAGCCACAGGGCACAACATGAGTCTCTTCATTTAAATAAATGCTCACGTCAGCACTAACCCATATAAAATAATGCAGGCAAGTGTCAGTAATTACTAAAAATACATAAATAAAGGTCATGAAGCTCTTTGCAGTATAGAAGTAGCTTGTGTTAGTATAGTAGGCTACTGTTCTCAGCTGTGACGTCATGTGGGTATTTAATTGTGTGTGTGTGTTTTCTCTTCTTGTTATGGCACCTGTGTTTCTTCAGGGGGCCAAAATGTTTTTGTAGGCACAAATGCTCACACCACTAAGTACCTCGGGGATTTTTTGTATGCCCAAAACTTCAGGGAACCCAGGAGTTGTCTATTTAATACAGCAAGACTAACCAAAACGAGAAGCACAAACACACACAAGTTGTCCTCATATATTAAATCCACTCTTAAAAGCCAAAGCCACTGCACCCCACTTGTCTAAATGGAGATCAAACGAGAAGTGACATTTAGACTAGTTGTGAAATAGTAGCTGGAAAATGGTTGGGAAAGTTTTGCAATACTACGTACATGACGCATGATGTGTAACAACATGCTGATGGTTGGGTAATAAACACCAAAGGAATAATCACTACTGTCTGGTGCATCGCAGGGGACTAGCTGAAGATATATAAATGACATTACATGATGTTGCATGGTGATTATAGTCTGTGCTGGTTAATGGTTTTGGCTGAACAAAAGTAGCATGAGGCACTCAAGTCTGATCATCAAAAGAGAAAGTATGACATACAAAGATCTTTAAAGAGCCTAGGAATGATTGAAAACTGTCGGTTTCACCCTCTCTTTCTGTCTTACACACACACTCATACATTCTCTTCCTGTCTCATAGTCTGCTTGCTCTCAACCTCATGGCCTTCACTTCATTATGATGACCACATCAGCATTTTTGCATCAATATATCCTATAATCATCTATTCAGATTGGAACAGAATCATTTTTATTCTCTTTACTTTTCAGATACATACTTCATTTAAAAATATAACATGCTTACTTACAGGGCACTTTTTTTTCTTTTTTTTTTTTTTTTGGTCAAGATTCCGCTTTTAGAGTGTGTCTCTGGCTCTTCCTCTACACTCCTTTCTTCCGGCCTCTTTTGCTCTCTGTTGCTCCTCTCGGGCCCTTCTTCTTCTTCTACTGCCTTGTTCTGCCTCTTCAGTGCAAGAGTGAGGGAGTGTGGAGACAGACAGCTGGAGTGTGAGCGTGTTCACAAAAAAAAAAAAAGTGGGACAGCCCCTTCTGACCCCCCCTCTAGGCCCCCCTGTGTAGCCATCCTCCGCCCCCCTAGACACCCCCGCCTCACCCCCCAGGATGAAAATTCCTGGTCTCCAGCCCAAATTCCAAAATTCCAAATCTGTCCAATTTGCCGGGAGAACAACAGTGCATAGATTCACACAGTTGCACACATGCACATTAGGGCTGCAACGCACCTGGTTTCATTTAAACTTACCCCCCACAGTTTGCAACTTTCTCTCCATTTTTCCCCCCTCCCACCTCAATTCAACCTTCATCTCACCCATCTTTTTCACTCTACTCCACTGCTCAGTCGCTCCCTTTCATACTCCAGATATTTATAGCATGGGAGAGAGGCTGGTGGAATGTGGTCAAAAATTAGCAAGAGAAGGGGGGGGAGAGAGAGAGAGAGAGAGAGAGAGAGAGAGAGAGAGAGAGAGAGAGAGAGAGAGAGAGAGAGAGAGAGAGAGAGAGAGAGACAGAGAGACAGAGAGAGAGACAGAGACTTTTTGCACGTCTGCACACATGTCTGCTTGGAAACATCCGTTCTTTTTACTGTCCAAATATTTAAAATGGAGGACCTTACTGACAATATAAAGTAAGAAATGTTTAAAGATCATGCAGTTTAAAGAAACACAGATTACAAATTTAATTCATTAATACTATTCTAGGCAGATAGTCTGCTTTCTCATTGGCTTAGCCTCTTCTTTTGAGTAGTAACACAAACCCTATCCCAAATTATGGTCTAAAGCATTTCATGTGGATTCAACATGGATTTATTGACATATTTATCCAAATCAGTGCTTTACGATATGACAAAAGATAATTTTATGACATATCTACAGACATTTTTATATATAATAAATATATTTAATCATACACGTATTAAAAGAACAGCTTTTAACGATTTGGGGAAAGCAGAAATATTCATGCATTGGCATTTGCCTGAGGTCTGTGACAACAGTGAACTCTCACACACCATGTGTAACCCCCTAAAAGCTTGACAAATTGTTCCCCCCTGCGTAGTCCACCCTCTTACCAGGTCACACACACGACATCCATCTCACACATCAGGCTTCAAAATCTCACACTTATTGGTTCAACTGTTCAAATGACAAACCACATGGTTCAGAGATCAATCTGTGAATTCAAAATTATTCTAACTGTAGAATTTTAGAAAATGTCTAACAGTGTCTAAATCTAACAAATCTTAATGTTAGCAGTGAGGACCATTTCAAAAGCAATATTTGGGCCATACATAGTTGTCAGTGAGGATGCAGTGTATGGAGGTCTCATAGAATACTCTGTTTATTTACAAGTCATCCCATGATAGAGAGTGGCCAATGGTTGAAGAAATAAAGACAGGATAAAGGGAAGGGGGAGCTGGGAGGAGGGAATCCAGGAGATGGCCAGCTGTTGGAGATATTTGGGTAAGGATTAGAGGAGGAAAATGATGAACACCGGGATTTAAGGAAGACAGGGTCAGACTGTGAGCTGGGTTGGGATAAGTCCAAAGCAGTTTTGATTAAGGGAGAAGAGGAGAGAAAGAAACAACAAAGAACTGTTATTCCTCATTCGTGATACATTCTGAGGATGCAGCTTTTAATAACTCCCATATACCTAGTCCAGACTGCCTGGTGCCTGAGAACAAGAAAAAGAGAAAGAGTGAGACAGAGCAGCATAAAAAAATGTCATGGAGAAGCTATGTTATAGTAAAACCAAATAGCACTGGATTTATGTATTTGTAACTGCACAAACCACACAAAACCTCTTGTATGAGAAGTCCCTAATTCACATGGTTTGGGGTGAATGTGTCATCGCTTAGTATATTGGTAGGTGTTGTGAAAACACAAACACACACTCTACAGTGGTCTGAGTGCATAAATCACAAGACCAGAAAGAAGGTAACTGCATTCACTTGAAAACAATATGAAACACAGTGACCTCCACTGGTAAAACACTGTAAACTCCTGTGCAAAATCCTACACACTTTTGCCTTAGATATCTATTTTACATCTGTAAACTAGAACATTTACATTTTCAACATTTTCATTTAAAAAAAGACTATTATAGAGATGTGTTAATGCTGAAGGAAGTAGCTCATCAAGTAAAATGCCACATGTCAGATAAAACCATCATCAGGTCTGACTGAGAGAAACGCAAACCTTCTCCAAAGCACAGCAACCTACCATCTCATTTCCTTCTTCTAAAACTGCACAGTGGATAATTTACCCAGTTTCACCATTTTAAATGTTTCCTTAACCTATAGTTTTTTCTGTAAATTCCAGAAAGTTTCAATGAACGCACCGATATTATGCAATAATTTATTTGTGCCTTTTCAGACTGGTGGAGTCTTTTCAGCATGGAGAGGAAACAGACTATGTTGTATAGGAGTTCTTTATATAGAATATCAGTTTGCCTTTTTTTTTTGCAACTTCAAATATCTTCCTCAGTCCCAATTTTCTGTTGTTATTCGCAAAATAAAATATATAAATTATGGTAACACAAGCGTCTATCTTCTAACCCTGAAACCAGGGACTTGGAGTGCGCTGTTTTGTTCGTGCTTTTGCATCTGTGCAACATCTGTGAGCACAGGCCACCTTTAAGTAGCCGGTCCAACAAGATGAATGATGAAGTGTTTGCTTTGTTTTTTGTTCTTTTAATGCCTTCCAATGGCTATTTTCATGGTAGGATTAATGTAGGTAAAGTGAGATATTTTAGTAGTTATTATAGTATTATAACAATAGTATCTTATGTAATTTCAACTGTGTCAACTATATGAGGTCTTTTACTTTAATACTCAATAAGAGCTCCAGAATTTTCCTTGGTGAGTCATTTTGGATGATTCCTAAATATGTATTTTCTGAGTTAAAAAATTGTCACTTATTTTGGTTTTGTCCTAACATTCAAACCATTCAACCTGATCACAATCTGGCAATTGTTGGATATTATGGACATGCTTATCAGCAGGCCTTAATTGTGGGTGTGATGGCAGCCAAAAAGTTAATACTTCTTAACTGGAAATCTTCTCAAGCCCTTTGTTTAAGAGAGAATATGCTCTAAGGACATGTTCTTCATTATTTACACAGAACAGCTATGTTTTAGTAAGTCCAGCTCACAAAAACTGTTTGAAGCCACAAGAGGACTTCACTTCATGTGACAGAAGGTTAATGATGATATGTTCTGTAACAATCTTTTTCTATTTTCACTGTATTTTTGTTTTCTTCCATTGTGTAAAATTATCTGGTTTACAAAACAATTCTGAATATTCTTTTTAGATTTTTTCAATAATTCATTTGTTTGTATTGTTAATTGTGGCAGTCCTGTGTTTTCTTTCCTGTTTGTTTTTATAATAAAACTTAAAAAAATAAAAATTTCCATTGTCTGTGCCGCTTATCCGATCTATCATCGGGTCACGGGGAGCCTGTGCCTATCTCAGGTGTCATCGGGCATCAAGGCAGGATACACTCTGGATGGAGTGCCAACCCATCGCAGGGCACACACACACTCATTCACTCACGCAATCACATACTACAGGCAATTTAGAGACTCCAATCAGCCTAGAAGCATGTCTTTGGACTATGGGAGGAAACCCGTGCACCCAGAGGAAACCTAACCAAGCACGGGGAGAACATGCAAACTCCACACACACAGTGAGCGGGAGCAAGACGCTGGAGGTGTGAGGCGAATGTGCTAACCACTAAGCCACCGTGCCGCCAAAACTTCAAAAATCATAAATAAAATATTTTTTAAAAACTTCTCCATTCTTATAATCGCAACTTTTCGTATTACAGAATGCATTACATAATGTCTCTCAATGTACCTATGATCTTTGCACAGCACTGTATTTCACCAGAATGAAATGTTGAGAAAACTTCTTTACATGAGAAGACATTTCATTCACACATGTACTGCTGTCACAACAGAACACTTACTTGAAAATGTCTAGTATGTGTGCCGAGTTTGTGTAGTGGGTGAGGTAGAGGTTGACATCTGTAGATGTCCATTTTTCCGACCGGCAAGGCTCAATAAACTATGAAATGAACATAAGTGAGATCTCAAGTCAACATCAAGAGTATTTTACAATTCAAGAACCTTTGCTAAAGATATAAATATTACCTTTTCTACAAGATCAATGAAGAAATCGCGAACATCTTTTGTGTTCGTTAATTTGGCAGCAATGTTCACAAGGCCTCTGGAGAGATTCTAAAGGGAGATATTTGACAAATAAAAACTCAAAGCCTCTTTATGCTTCAAATACAACAGAAGACTTCTAAGTTTATTCTAAGAAATCATTGATATACCATTTAAGCACATACTGTAATGAATGCAGTACAGGTTACAATGACTCGTACCTTAAAATTGGCTTCCATCTCATTGAAGACTTTAGTCTTTCCTCGCAGAGCTACACATACTAGACTAAGAAGACAAGAAATTGCCTTCATTACAACACAAAATGTTGGCATTTACACATCCATTCCATTAATCTCCATCCACATCCCCACCTCATGCCAGGTTGCAATTTAATACCTTTTGTGCTGGTCCAAAAGATCCTTGTCTGTGATTAACATTTTGAGTTCTTTGAGGTCTTGAAGGAACTCTTTGTCTAGATCCACATCCATGTCCTCCACCATGTTGTCTTAGAGCAGAAGAAAAAGGTTACAGCAACAGTAATAGTTTTAAGGCTCTCAACTATTAATAATCACAGGGTGAAGCCTTCAAATAAACAAAAAATCCAAAGATCTATTTAAAATGACTGATGATAGATAGATAGATAGATAGATAGATAGATAGATAGATAGATAGATAGATAGATAGATAGATAGATAGATAGATAGATAGATAGATAGATAGATAGATAGATAGATAGATAGATAGATAGATAGATAGATAGATAGATAGATAGATAGATAGATAGATTGATTTCTCTTACCAACAGCTCCAACTGTCCAATTGTTGATGAGCTGCCCGGCACAAAAGGCGAAGTCTTGAAAACCGAGATACTGAAGCTTCTTCTTCCCTGTTTCAAAACGATTATTGGCAAAGAACACAATGGCCGCATAATCCCTGTAAAAAGCATTGGCAGTGGTGTCCAGAGAAAATAAGGGAGAGGAATTAAAGGGCAGAATCAGCAGCACTGCCAGAGTACAATTACATTTGCGTTTGTTTACTGCATGATTGTAGCTATAAATGCATCAATAATAATCCTAAAACATTAACAATGTCTCTTACAACTAGTTTTTTTTCACAGGTGAGCACTAACACTGTTTCGTGTTCTAGTACAGCTCAGATTGTAATTTTACAAGTAAAGTAATTTTAAGGATACTTTTGAGTTGTTGGTTTTTTTTAAAGTACCCATATGATTGCATAACTGTAAAAAGTGTTATCATGATAGATGTACCATCAATGAGTTAACACAAGGTATGTGCAGTATGCAAGTCACATTTAACTTAAAATTAGGGAGTCCTTGATGAACTTGAATGAACATAAAATTGCAGCAAATAGTCAGAGAGACACAGAAGCAGATCACTGAAGGCAGTTATCTATGGAAGTAAAAAAGGTGCTGAATAGCAGGTGGTGCAAGCAAGTTTGATGAGATAATAGCAACAGGTCGACCAAGGCTATCACATAACACACAGGGATTTGACTAAATGGACTGTACCTTAAGCCAATGAAGACACGAAAGCATTGTTTACGTCTATGTTTGCTTTTATAAGCAGTTATTATTAACACATCTCTATTAACAACAAATGGAAACACTCCTTACAAAAATTAACCATGTTTTTTAGTAGTAAAAGTGTAAAGTAAAAGTGTTTTTTTGGTGCATTGATTACTATTGGCAAAACCACGGTTTTACCAATATTATCAACCACTACTGTTTTTTGTGGTAACAATGGTTTTACTACAGTAACCATGTTTTTTTTTTTTGTTTCAACTGTAGGAAAACCAAGTTTTTTGGTTTTAAACCATTGTTCATTTTCGTAAGCAAATGTTCCCATTGTTGTTAATAGAGATACATTAATAATAACTGCTTATAAAAAACAAATATACACACAAACAATGCTTTCGCGTCTTCATTGGCTTAAGGTACAGTACTTACATCTTGGTCCATTTTGGCAAATCCCTCTGTGATGTGATAGCCGCGGTCTACCTGTTGCTATTATCTCATCAAACTCGCTTTCACCACCTGCTGGTGAAGCGGACAAGCAGCAGGTGTCGATTATGCAGCGATGTTCGAGTGCTCTTCCTGCGATACCCGGATGTGCAATGCTGAATTTCTTGGCGAATTTGAATCACTGAATTTGTGGAAGCGAAATAATCCACACCGAAATGTCCTGTCAGTTATTAAAGGTTGTATTTTAAAAATCTGAACATTTAATATTGAAATTTTAAACAATGCAATTTTGTGTCTCCACTTGAAAAATTCACACCATAATTATGCAACTATGTTGAATTGCAGAACCTTAAAATGCACGCACTGTTAATACGATGCATTTTTTTTTTCAATCTGCTATTCAGCACCTTTTTTTTTTAGCGACCAAATACATTTGTCGCTATTTTACTTCCGTAGTTAACCCTTCAGCCATGAGCATGAGCAACTGCACTTCTCTCTCACCTTGCCAACTGGTCAGGAAGTAGAAAGTGTTGCCTTATGTTTTCCACAAGGGGGCCTTTAAGCTCTTCCACCACTTTAAACACTCGCTTGAAGTTGTCAAACTAGAAGACAAACAATGCATCAAGTAGCACCAAACATGTATCCAATTTTATTTACAAGCTGATTTACTGTTCCACTCACCTGTCGCCTGCAGCTCTTCAGCGTAATGCCAGTTTTTGCACTAACATCATCAAGGTCTTTTTTTGTCCCTTTGGAGAGTTTCTTTCCAAGAACCTCACGAGCAAAGGCATCATCAAATGCATAATATCTGCTCAATCAGCAAAGACAAAAACTGTCAGGAAATGTTCATGGAACATTAAACAGATGATGTGTCCTATTAGGCATTTAACACTGCACACCTTTCAATCAGCATGGCTTGTCGATCTGGCGGTATCTGGAAGAGAAGCTGGTTAGCTAGTTTCGCTGGATTTTGCAGAAGCCTTTCACACATCTGGAAAGTTCGGAACTGGTCCATGGTGTCGCTCATGAGGACGTCAGGACTGGCTTCACATTCTTCCATCACACCTCCCTCTATCCTTACCTTCACTGCATCATTCACTAAAGAGAAAACACATTATGCTCCTAGCAAATCCTCATCACTAAGATTTACCATCAGGAATAAACTGAGCGTCAATCATGTGACACTATTTGCAACCTCTGAACTTACTTGGGGTGTACCAATACACTCTGATTCAGATTACTAAACTGTACCGGATCCATAATTTCTGACACATGGCCTATTTTACGCTGTAATAGAGATCTTGTGATCAAAAAGAAAACATAAACTGTCTTGAAGCATGATGTTTTACACATGATGGTGGTGATCAAGTTCCTCCACACCAAACTCACTCATCCATGTCTTTATGGACCTTGCTTTGTGCACTGGTGCGCAGTCATGTTGGAACAGGAAGGGACCATCCCCAAACTGTTCCCACAAAGTTGGGAGCATGAAATTGTCCAAAATGTCTTGGTATGCTGAAGCATTAAGAGTTCCTTTCACTAGAACTAAGGGGCCAAGCCCAACCCCTGAATTCAATGATTTGGAGGGGTGTCCCAAAACTTTTGCCAATACAGTGTATCAATAGATCAAATAAATACAAATAACTCTAGTTTTAGTCCATCCCCGCAGCTCTACGGGTGAGTAAGTAATATGTGTTATATTTCTCTAAACAGTGAATGTAGCTACCTGTATATCCATTCAGCCATAGCTGGTACACCTCCTTGTCCATGATGGTCGTGTTTCCCACAAATACGTCAAGCTCCACTGACATCTTGATTGATCTGAATGTATTTATCTAGCATAAAGGAAATGCGTTACACTTCTGAAACATATATACAAATGACCATGTGACGAGAGTTGAATGCCTATATTTTGAACTGTACACTCACCCGCTAAAGTGATTGTATTATTTGGTTATGTGGTCCCTGTTCATTACTGGGAAATGTAGCGGTAGCTCGCTAGTCCTATCAACACTACACTGTAGCTGCCATTAGCACGCAGTTGCTTGCTAACTAGCTCCAGAAAACTTGGGACGAACAGCATAAGCCTGAATACAGATAACACATATTAAGCACAAGCGATCAAATTAAACCACTGAAATATATAACTGGAGTCATCAACTGAGCTCGACATGAGCCAAATATCTAAAAAAAAAAAACAACCCATTTGGCTAACTGATGGGAAAGAAGAAAAACACTTCCGGGTCAACGAAAAAAAGGACACGCCTTCGGTCAATATGATTTGTTGCCTCCTACGATGGCTTCAGGCAACGAAAAATCGCTCCATGCAAATCAAATATTCCTGATATTTTTAGTTTTTTGTTTTGTTTTGAGTTTATTTTTTATAAGTATAACAAAATTAGATACATTGGCATCTTGCAATCGCTTTCCATACAAAAATTTTTGTAATTATTGAAAAAGCCTGAAAATATTGAAACCTGTTTACGTTGTATAATGTACACCGACCAGGCATAACATTATGACCACCTGCCTAATATTGTATTGGTCCCCCTTTTTGCTGCTAAAACACAACAAACTGCGATGCACTGTGTATTCTGAGAACCAGCATCAACTTCTTCAGCAATTTGAGCAACAGTAGCTCGTCTGTTGAATCAGACCACACGGGCCAGCCTTCACTCCCCATGTGCATCAATGAGCCTTGGCCGCCTATGATGACCCTGTCGCCGGTTCACCACTGTTCCTTCATTGGACCACTGTAGACCGGGAACACCCCACAAGAGCTGCAGTTTTGGAGATCCTCTGATCCAGTCGTCTGTTGCTCTGATCCAGTCATCTAACCATCACAATTTGGCCCTTGTCAAACTCGCTCAAATGCTTACGCTTGCCCATTTTTCCTGCTTCTAGCACATCAACTTTGAGAACAAAATGTTCACTTGCTGCCTAATATATCCCACCCACTAACAAGTGCCATGATGTGAAGATAATCAGTGTTATTCACTTCACCTGTCAGTGCTCATAATGTTATGCCTGATCGGTGTATACAGTCGTGTGAAAAAAGGCCCTTCTTCTGTTATATGTTTATAATAGTTCAGTATCATCCTCATCAACTTCTATAAACAAACAAATAACCTCATATGACAACAACAACAATAAAACTTAACAGATCTCATCTATTTTTCAAATAAATAAATATATGCTAATATATAATAACAGGTACAAGCACCATTATGCAATAATAACATGAAGTAAACGTGTTCAGTCTCTCAAAAAAATAAAATTGGCCCTCTCTTCTTTACAACATTGCTTCAGTTCACTGATGTTTAAAGGCATTTGTTTAAATCACAGTTCTCTTGAGATCCTGCCACTGTATCTTGATGGGGTTAAGGTCTGGACTTGACTTGGCCTTTCCAACACCTGGATTTTTTTTTTCTCTTCTTTGCCCATTCAGATGTACATTTAATAGACTTCTCACTGTAGAATGGTGAATTTCGAAGATGGCCTTATAACCCTTCCCAGATTAATGAAAAGCAACAGTTGCTTCTCTGAGGTCATGGTTGAATCCCTTTCTTCTTAGCATTGTGCAGACAAACACACCTCTGTGGTCCAGAACACCAAACTGCCAAAAATTCTAGAGGTGTCTTATTAGTTTCATTAGTTTCACAGTATTTCATTTGTAAAACCTGGCTGCTAATTACTCTCTTAATTATTGTGGATGTAGGATGGGCCTGGATAAATAAAAACAAAAAAACTGTGGAGTAATGTTCTTTTTCCCATGACTGCATATCCTTCATTCATCATCATTCATCACTTTTATAAGTTGAGGGTTTTAGTGGATTCTGACCCTATCCTAGAAACTCTGAGCAAGTTGAGTTGTCTTTATTTGTTGTCTTTATCTATATACATTACTGCACAGTGAAATACTTTCTTCACATATCCCATCCTTGGGGGTTGGGGTCAGAGCACAGGGTCAGCCATGATGCAGTGCCCCTGGAGCAGGGTGGGTTGGGGGCCTTGCTCAAGGGCCCAACAGTGGCAGCTTGACGGTGCTGGGGCTTGAACCCCAATCTTCCAGTTAATGACCCAGAGCCTTAAACACTTCTGCTACCACCACCCCAAGCATGAGGTGGGATGCCCATCCATCACAGGTCGCCATAAACCCAGAGTCATACACTCATTCACACCTAGAGACAATAAAATTTTTAAAATCTATGCACCTACTGGCATGTTTATGAAAGGTGGGAAGAAACAAGAGATGCCAGAATAAACTCATTTGGTCATAGAGTAAGAGCATGTCCTGAAACTTCACAAAAACAGTAACTTAAGCTCAGTCCCAAACCAGAGATCATGAAACAGCAATGCTACCCACTTTAAAAGATAATATAAACTATATAATAATCAAAATATATAATAGATGTTTAAATATACACTTATTTCACACTTAATAGATATACCTACATTGTATTTAAAGTCATTCCATAACTCTGAGATAATATGAGATAATAGATCTTATCAAATGAGCGTTAAATGTAAATTACAGCATTTACATTTTAACCATTTTTCACTGGTTAAAAGCATCTTTAGATTCCTTTAGACTACATTAAAATCACTGTCATATCCTGCATGTCCAATTTAAGTGATTTTTAAAGACGTTCTAAAGATATTTGTTATATAATATGTTTATTATATTTAGGCATACCTGAGGCAAATAATTAGGTTGAAAAGGTTCAGCTGACAAAATTATAAGTGGCCAGTGTTCCTGGGATAGACTCGCCTAAATATCCCAGTGTTCCTGGGATAGACTCCGCCTAATATAGTCTGGGATAGACTATATTTAGGCGTACCTGAGGCAAATAATTAGGTTGAAAAGCTTCAGCTGACAAAATTATAAGTGGCCAGTGTTCCTGGGATAGACTCCGCCTAAATATCCCAGTGTTCCTGGGATAGACTCCGCCTAATATAGTCTGGGATAGACTATATTTAGGCGTACCTGAGGCAAATAATTAGGTTGAAAAGGTTCAGCTGACAAAATATTGCTGCCAGTGTTCCTGGGATAGACTCCAGATTCACTGTGACCCTGACCAGCACAAAGCAGTTACTCAGATTGAGTGGGTCCGTGTGTGCAATTACTGACTGGAGCTCATTTGTTTATGTAGTTTGTCTGCCAACTGTAGTTGAATTATCAATGGAAAGGGACCACCACGTTAGTGTCACTGCTGACTAAATTTTATTTGGCGGACAATTCCCAACACTGCAGTGACAATAAAGTGCTAGAGGCACTAACGTGGGTAACACTGGTACAAATGTATCAGATAAAGCAGCAATGCTTAGTATTCTAACCTGTCAACAGCAAGCTGCCCTGTAATCTGAAACTGACCACTGAAAAAGGGTTAGAGGATAATTAAAACCCATTATTTGTGGAAAATGTGCTGTTGGCTCTAAATATAGTATACTTAAAGTAGGTGTTTGTAAAGAAGGGAAAATATGTATTGGTTACACGTGTGCCACAGCTGATACCAGTGCAAGACACACTATTTTGTTAGAGATATCTTAGCTCTTTTGAGAATAGTCTGCCACCAAATAATATCATATCATTTTTGGTCTGGTGGTCTATCATCATAATCATTAACAGACAGGGTAGATAGTTGCTGACAGACTGTACAAATTGCATCCATGTGGAATATGTGACTAATTCAAATGGTTAATGAGTGTACATCCTACTGCATAGTGTTGAGTTGAGTTATACAAGTGGTAATCAGACCTCAGACATAGTACAGAGTTATGAATGTCTCAACATTTGTGTGTGATTTGTGCACAGGCAGAGTTTACATAAAGCAAAGGCGTGTCTCAGTTAGGCACGTTCTGTGACTAACCCCAAATACCACAGATAGAGATTTCAGTGAGAAGAGTACAAGCCCTAACTTGCTGGCATCAGAAAGGTTTTTCTAACAAAAGGGGTGCACAGGGAATCCATACCCCATCAGAGATCACAGCTTGGCACCATGAATGACTGTGTGACCAGCTGACATTAGTGTTAGTGCCACAGAGGCATGTAAAGCAACAGGGTGAAGCATCAACCAACTTAGAACTGATTGTGGTCTATCTAACCCTCAAATTCTTAGCAGATCTGCGCTCCACATGCTTGTTTGCTCTGACAAAATGAAAATTCCTCAGGTGGCCCATCCCACAATGGCCTCAGTAAGAGTCACAATGGCATTGTGGACGCATTGTTGAGACACTGAGGACAATTGTGTAACTTATTATTATGTTTAAACACTCTATTTTTTTCATTTAGTGCTGCCCTTCTGAATCTACATACAATGTTTAAATGTTTCCTAGAAGATGAAAAAATAACCTTTAATAAATTTATACCCAAACCCAGTCACCCAGTCCTCTATGGGGAAAGATGGAAAGTGGTCAAATATGCAGATGAAGATTCTGGAAAAGAAAGGGAATGTGCAGGACCTGAAGGATTTTTCGGAAGAATAGTGGTCAGTTTAACTGCTCAGAACAAATAAGTGACTCATGAACATCTATTGAAAAACATACAAACAGTTGTTGATCACCCAGGGAAAAACACACAGTTTTAATAATCAAGGATATGTAAACTTGTAAACTAGTTCATTCAGTTATTATTGTGTCTTATGGACTATATGTAAACATCTGTTATGGGAAGCTTATTCAGGTAAGTACTAAATAAAAAAGAATAAGCCACATATACACTACAACAAAATTCTTTTCTTCACCTATCCCAGCTTAGGAAGTTATGTTCAGAGTTCAGGGTCAGCTATGATGTACCACCCCAGGAGCAGACAAGGTTAAGGGCCTTGCTCAGGGGCCCAACACCAGTAGCTTGGCAGCACTGGGACTTGAACCCCCCACTTTGTATGCAGTGACCCAGTGCCTTATCTACTTGAACCATCACTTCCATAAAAGCAAAATGCAATTTTTCTGCTCTCTCTTATCCCACTTTTATTATAAATTATTAACATTTTGCAGATTCTGCAAGGTGCATGTTAACACTTATGATTTGATGACGTATGTGGTTGAATTAATATTTAGATGATGTGTAAATTCCTTATTCAAATTAAAATAATAGTCACTTAAGTGTCAGTACAAGCGCTATAAAAAAGTAAAACCTGCAACTTTGAAACCTGCAACTTATACTCTACACTTGATTATTAACACTGTGTGTTGCTACTTGTTTTTTTTTTTAAACCATGGTTGCAAAGTGTAGACATTGCTTTTGCTATATTTTAAATCTTCAGTGTCTAGAAATTCAACTGTTTAATGGGCCCCAATATGCATTGCTGCCATATGGCATGGTTTACCAAACTACCCCATATAATAATTTTAACCGTCATAAAACACAATATATTTTTCCATGAGAGAATCAAAATTCTTTGAAATACTGGGTTAATATACTATTGATATAGTCCTAAAAATATTTTTTTCTTTAAATTTATATGAATAAACAATCAACATTTCTCACGCTCCCAATTCTCAATCACCAAGTCAGTCAGAATTAGCACAAGAGTGAAAATGGTCTGCTGCATGGCACATGGCACCCCTCACCCCACCCTTTTCACAGGGCTGTTTCCATTCCGGCCTCGGGCTACAGCTCCCTTTTCATCCTGTTAACACCCCACATTGTTATGGATCCACAGTAACAATGGAGCTGGAGAGGAGGGCGGAAGGATATGGCCACATACCATGGATTAATGTACACTGCAGTAATGCAACTCTTTCCTCCACTGTGTTTGTGTCTTTGTGTACATGTGCGCTTTGTGCATTGTCCATGTTCCTTGTAGAACATGTGGAAAGGAAAGAGGAGAGGAAGATCATGTGACTGTCATATGGGTCGAATAGGGATTGTGAATAAACAGCAAGTGTTGTTTTTTGAGTTCCGTTAGCAGATGGTCACATGATCATATTTTCATTTATGTCTAATGCAAACAATAAGATTTCGCATTCAGGTTACTGAGAAGAGGATGGGAATTTCGTGGAATTATGATGTCATTTGTGCCACGGGGTTGCCTACAATACACATTCTTACGGTAAAGTAAGAGCAAAGGGAAGGAAGGGAGAAGAAGAGTGGGGGGAGGGAGAGGGAGGGAGAGAGAGAGAGAGAGAGAGAGAGAGAGAGAGAAGCGGGTTGACATCAGCAGCCTCCAGAATCATGCTTGCCAATGGAGAAAGGGAAGCTCATCCCTGAAGAAACACCTAGAATTTTTCATATTGGAGTCCTAACTGGAGAATATAAAACACTTGTACTGGAAATAATTAAGCAGCTCTATTGCCGAAGGCTTCGGATTATCAGACATCTTTTTTTATTGCTGGTAAATCGCAAGCTCCAGCTCGGCGAGGCTGCCCTACATTTTATACTCTATTTTCTCTATGCGTTTTTTTTTATGTTTACAACGTCTCATGGTGATATCTTCAGGCGGATGGTTGATTCATCCATAAAGGCATAAACAAAATTTATCGACAGGAAATCTCCCGACAGAAATGCGGGAATGAGGTAAAGAGCCGAGGCGAAAAGAAAAGGCAGAGTGGCGGTCATTGCGAGCCCGAAAACAGCCGCACACAGAAGATGCACAATTAATCAAAACATCGTCTTCTACATCTCGATACTCAGGACCGTCACAGTATGTAACACTGTTTCTATGGTCTTAGCATCTCGTTGTTTACAGCAATCAAAACGACGTTAACATCGTCCACAAACCGTCGCATTGTAAAGAAATGAGACGGGCAATTTGCCCTGATTTTGTTCAGGTAATATTTACCTATAGATCAGTGTAACATGTGAAGATGTTCCACTGTGATTTTGTGCACTAACGTAATCAAGCGAGCGCAAGACGTGGAGGGGGAAAAAACACGGCGTTACTTTAAGGCCTGGAAACGAGGTGTGCTTAAAGAAAAACGCGCTGAAAGAGCCTGGCTGATATTAGGATACACGTGCCTCTTAAGTATGAGCAGATGAACACAATGGCATTGAGTTCCCAGCGACACTCCTGCGTTTTCCCATAATATGCAACACACTGTTTGGGATCCCTGACCGCACCTTTTTTTTTATATCCGGACAATCAAATCTGCAGGTTTACTTTTTTCAGGATACCAAAGTAAAAGTTACAGGCGAGATGGGAAGTGATGGTGAAATCCTAAGCCACGACTTGGCAAAGGTGTCTGATGAGGACTTGCTGGCATGCTCAAAAGAAGAGCTGGTGAGTCGACTACGGCGAGAGGAGTCAGAGAAGATGTCGGCACTCATTCAGCGTGGGCGCCTAATCAAGGAGGTGAACAAACAACTTCAGGGACATCTGCTTGAAATCAGGGAGCTCAAAGCCATCAACCAGCGGCTGCAGGAAGAGAACCAGGAGTTGCGTGACTTGTGCTGCTTCCTTGACGATGACAGGCTGAAAGTGAAGAAGTTAGCACGAGAATGGCAACTGTTTGGTCACCATGCCGCCAAAGTGATGCGTGATGACCTGGGTGGATACCTGAAGAAGCTGACTGATCTGGAGCGTCTACAGGATGGTCTGGTCAAGGAGAATCTTGATCTGAAGGAACTGTGTCTAGTGCTCGAGGAAGAGTGTGTGAGCAGGAGTGATTCCAGCCCAGGAGGGTCAACTGAGCTCAACCTGCCATGTATGGTGGCCCGGGACCTCGGGGATGGAAGCTCAAGCACTGGAAGTGTAGGCAGCCCTGACCAACTCCACCTGGTGTGCTCACCTGATGACTGATTCAGCTGACTGATCAGAGAATAAGAGAGGATAATAGCCATTAACCTTTATTCCTCTCAGAGACAGAGAAGGGCCTGAATGAAGTTGTATGGGCCAACCCAAAGGAGCAAAGAAGTTTACGATTTTTAGTTGTCATCAAACATCTCAACTGCTTATGCTAGACAAATAGATAGGCCACATTAGTCTTTTCTTTGCTTTTCCATTTAGACTGTTGTTAATTTTACTCCCCCCACCCAATGTAGATAGACTTTATTAATGTGAATGATCTTACTTTGCTTTGGGCAACAAGCATGATTGCAATAGTTTTTAGCTTTACTTTAGCTCTGTCATATTGTGTTTATTAAATTTTTGGAAAAGAAAGTAGTACAAAGTCACTGGGATTTTCCTCCCACTAGTCTCTTGTAAACGTGGTTGTACATATAGGAAGTAACTGATCAACTGGCAATTTACCACCTGTTTTTACTGCACTGAAATGTAAGGGGGTCTCATGTTTTAATGATGAACTAAACAGGGCTGAAACACATCCCAAATGATTCATGTTTAGAAACTGCATAGAGCCATAAAATGATCTCTTTGAGGTCATGCACAACAGCACTGAATCATTTTCAAGGGTCTCTCAAGACCTCTGGTTTAAAACGAATGGATTGCCAGTTATTTGGCTGTATAAATGTGCACTAAAAATGCAGAATTAGTACACTTTCTCACTGTTATGATGTACTAAAGTTGCTCTAGTAAGACTTGTTACACTAAACCATCTTGTTGACTACTACACTGGACACCAGATGATTTTTTTTTTTTTTTGCGTTGATAAATTTTATTACTTAAGTACTCACTGAACAATTTTTTTGTGTTTTTCATTGTTGATTTCATGGGATTTTACATAGCTACATGCTATGTTTACACACTGGCACCTGCACTAGGTACAATGATGTTTGTGAATTTGTAATATTGTATAATTAGTTTAATTATGTTAGTTAACTTTAATCTATAGATTTTGATTTAGATGTACATCAGTACTATTTTAATGCCTTTTCTTCCCTGTTTATATCATAAGAATATGATTTTGTGGCTTTGTTTTTGGCTGTAATCTTTTGGCCATGGTTGTTGTCAGTGGGAGAGCTTTAAATACACTTGATTGAGCTTGACGGAGAGACCTGAATGTGTAATAATCATTCTTGTCTGCTGGGAGACACAGCAAGTAGACAATCAATTTACATACAGAGTGAAAGTTGTATTGATTTGCTTATAAAAATGTGTTCGGTCATGTTGGAGGCCAAAAAGACAGAAGTATGAACTATTTTATGTTTTTTTTAGCTTACCAATTTTCCTAATGAAGTACACAGAGGGCTTTTGAGAGTATGCACTCACTGGGTCACTCAGCAGAAACCCTCTCTTCACTATCTCAGTCATACATGCACCAAGCTTTGAGTAAGCTTTTTAAGTAAGTTCTTTAGATTCAAGAGCTAACAGAAGACTTAAGACTGTGTTTAAATCAGGATAACCAGGGTACTTGCCATGGGTACTTGCAAATATTGCTGTTGTCAACATTGTTCTTGTGTAATCTATCTAACTTGTTTCCATCATTTTCTGAGTTATTTATTTCCAATTCTAGGTCATTTATCTATAAGTCAAACTGTGAAGAGGCAAGGTGAAATGAGATTAAGGATAGGTCTTTTCTTAGGGAACTTACTGGTAACATCACAGATTAAGTCAGAAGAGTGCAGTAGTGTAGGTAAAATGCATACAGACAATTTAATAATTTTTAAAAATACAATTTTACTTTAGCCATGTGATTGACTGGCATCATAGAATTCTCCTGCCTTGTGCCTCATGATAACATGATAAAGTGATCACTGTTATTGAATGAATGCATTTAAGGACACATAAAAATTAGAAATAAAAATAATAATGCAATACACGTGCACTGTTATAAACATTGAAAGTTAGGTAATTGCTGTGATATAAAAATACGTTGGCATATGTTTAGTTGTGAGTTAGTCTGGGAATACATCAGGATATCCTAGAAGGAAATCATGTTAACTCCTCCTTTCCTCCTTCCCCAACCCCTAAGAGTCTGCTGTACACAGTTTCTGTTTTCAATCAGCAGCTTCATTTTTATTAGTATTATAAAGAGGACAACTGTAGAAATCTTCATGTCAGCTGAAAAAAAAAAGACCCCAGGAAGAAGTAGGACTGCTGAAAGTGCTTTTTGAAGTACTCATGCAAAACAAAATCAACAATCTGTTGCAAATAATTTACACAATGCCAACAAATTTTGAGTTATTTTTTACTCTTACAGGTTGTGCAGTATAAAAATGGTTCTTCAATGCTAAAGCTTTTGTCTCGGTGACAAAAAATATATAGTTTACAATAAATACACATCTAATAAATTGTAAGGACCAGCCGTAGTAGTGGATCAAATACACTGTAATAATGCATATACTGTAGATTTCAATATATTAATTACTTTATCTTTTTTTTCATATATAACTTTGCTACTTTAGAAACAGACAAAAAAAAAACACAGCTAGCATCTAATGAAAAGTTGTATTATGTGCATATTTGTCCAAGACTGTTCATCATCAGTAGAACAATTTGAATGAATCACTGTAACTGAATTATTACTAAGATTCTCCAGACAGTAATATTTGTGATCTTCACATAAAAGTAACAAATATATCACACTAGACATGATGTAACAAAATAGCTTACAACATTGTACCTGTAAAAACATAAAAAATTATATTAGACATAGCTTTGAATTGCATAGAACACAAAGTTATAAAAAATCTGTCAGCAATAGTAAAGTAGTGTCCATTCAAACACAGTGAGAGGCTTTAATGCCCATTTTTCAGTATGTAGTCAGTTAATAATTTCAAATAAGAAAGGTTTTGGATAAAGTATAAATTATAAGTAAATACTTTTCTGTATACAATGTAGTTTATATCATAGTTCATAGCTATGGTTTTCTTAAGAAATGTTGAACTCTTAATAGAATATAAAAAAAACCTCTTTAATGTGCTTTGCAGAATTACTGATTTGTTCTTATTTAATCCCCCAGTGTAAGCGCTAAAGCTACACCGCATAAATCTGGAAACCATTTGAGGATTTATTGGATTGGAACCCAACTACAACGTGTGTCTCTCAGAGAGCTTCTGACTGGAACCACTTTAGGAAGCCAGGAACCATTAGCTGTTCAAGGTTTTAACAGACACAGTGCTAAAGGTACATGTTTGGTACAATCATTATAATTTTTAGTGTATTCCCAATTACACATATGTATGTCTAACCTAGTATTATACACAACTGTGAACTTTCAGAGCACCTTTTTCCCCATGAGATAAAACAGATTAAATGGTCAGGATGGTAGGGGAGTTGAGGGATTGATCTGACTGGTCCCCGCTGCTGCTGCTACGACGATGGGCAATACCACATGGCTCCGCGATCTGGGAGGGTTGGCACGTACCATGCTGACTAGTAGAGGAGGCAGACAGGCTCATTGTTTGTGATGAAGTAGGGGCACTGGTGTCAAGAGACGCAGTAGGATATGTGAAGATTAGGCTAGATGTGAACGGAGTCAGAGAAGGTGTGGAAATGAGGACCGGAGTGTGCAGGGAATCAGACTCTGGATTCATACTGGTAGAAGAGGTTGAAGTTGGAGGTGGAATGGTGATTTTTGGCTTTGGTTTCTCCTGTTTGTTGGGAATCTGGAATTTTTTAGAGGGACCCGGAATATCAGAATCTACTGGCTCAATTTTAATTCCACACAGGGTAGGAAGAACAGGATTAGAGTCAGAGTCTGAATCAGAGTCCTGGACTTTGCAGATGGGACGATGGGCCTCAAGAACCAGTTCAAGCTTCTCTTTTTCCTTCTGTAGATCAGCAATCTCTTTCTGCAGGCGAGACTTTTTGTCTTCCAATTGGTCAGTCTCCTGAAAAAAAGAATTTTCATAGTAAAATTTGTTCAAATTTTTTCAGTGAAAAAATCACTTTAGATTTAAAAAAAGCATCTACAAAATAAATAAGCGGAAATGCAGATCAACTTACATTCTGAAGTGAGTCGGTCAGTTCACGCCGGCGAGTCCTACACTTAGCAGCAGCCAGTTTGTTTCGTTCCCTTCTAATTCTGCGCCTTTCAAGTTCTTCTGGTGATAACTAAGGAGCAAACAACAATAATGTGAAACAAATATTTAAAAATATAAATATTTCAATCAAACCCGTGTTTTAAAACTTCATTAAGGTGGCTGATATATGTGCTTAACCTTGCCCTTTAAAGCAAAATGTAATAAACAGTAGAAAATGTTTCACCATATCGCTAAAAATTAACTTTCAAATTGTAATACTGCCATCTAGTGGATAGGGTAACATCCATTTCATGGGTACCACCAGTAGAGGCTGTTTTATTATTACGACTAGTTTACATCAGCATCCTTGCAGTCTTCATTTTCCCATTTCAGTATTCACTTTTGTCTCATTAAAATATTTAACTTTCTTGTTCAATTTCATGTGCCCTTCCTTCCTGCCCCATATTTTGATGACTCATCTAGACCCCTCACTGACTCAGGTGTGAGTCATATGATTTCACTCCAATGAGTCACATGATTTCCTGTCTCATTATTTCACTTGTCTCACACCCCAAGACTGAGACTTGAGGGTATGAATCAGACAAAACCATGC
Source organism: Hemibagrus guttatus (assembly GCA_033459395.1). NCBI lineage: Eukaryota > Metazoa > Chordata > Actinopteri > Siluriformes > Bagridae > Hemibagrus > Hemibagrus guttatus. The sequence goes on along the minus strand of JAUCMX010000009.1, from coordinate 15,982,325 downwards.
TTTCTTTAATACATCAACAGGTTAATTAAGGATATATTTTATTGCTGTAGATCAACATGGAAGTAGAAACAATGTTCATATTCACAGCAAAAACACTGGATCAATTTAAGCTGAATTAAACCATAAATGCAAAGTACATACACACTCACTCCCAAGGAAGGCCAAATGAATATGCCATGCCTTTTCCACACCTTTTGTGGATCAGTGTTGAACTTGTACAGATAGGTCATATGCACACCCTTCAGAGTCATTACAGGATATTACACATCGTCTGTTTCCACATTCCTAAGACATGTTTGCCAGCAACGTCTCCAGAATTTACAGGAGGAAAGTGGGAGAATGGATTGTAGTCATTTAAGAACGGACTGCCATGTGACTCTTCTAGATCATTCTCAATAATAGATTTATGGCCTTCATGGTTAACTACTCTAATAGTAATTGAGAATTGTGACATTAACAAAACTTACATGTTCATCATTTCTGCGTCTGGTGGAGCTTCCTGAGGGTGCTACAGCCCTGATTACGGCTGGTCGGAAAAAGTGTGACTGGCCGAGTTGAGGGTTCACAGATGCAAGTCTTGGTGGCAGGGGGTAAGGGTGACGAGGAGGTTGCTTGGATGGGCCTGGCACTGGAAAAACAGAGGGCTGCACCAGCCACTGTAGGTCTTGGTTTGAAGTTATGGCATTTAGAGTGGGGACAAACTGACTGGATCCCGCCACTGAATACTTTGGCTATGGGTTGAAGGACAGATGATGCGTTTGTCATTAAAGGAAAAAAATCATGGAGTTTGTCCATATCAAGATGTGAAACAGAATGAAAAAGATTATTATTATTATTATTATTATTATTATTATTATTATCAAGGTGTATCTGGAAAGAAATACAGATTTTTAAGCCTGTGTTGTTTCTTAAGAGTCCAGTACAAAAAACAAAACAAAAAAAAACATAAGTTGTTTCGAATAAGTACTCATTATTATGGTTATACTTTGACTTATGAGCGTTCTGTCCTATATGTGTTATAACACCACTTTATTATTGGACATGTAGTTACTTTATGTCTACGATTTTGAAGAGACATGCAACAACCAGCTTTGTGATGGACTTACCTCTTGATGCTGAGTCGTACCGGTGCCGGTAGATTGAGTGCCACTAGCAGAACTCGACCCAGGTCCAGAACTGTTGTCGGGAAAGTTCTGATCCGTTCCTCGCCCAAAGTTCCCGTAGTTTCGATACATGTAGGCCGTTTACTTATAAAAACAATTCCAAGAAAACTAACCAAAAAAAAAAATGAGTGTTAGTCCGTGACAAAATCAAATGGTCGAGTTCGCCTGCGCTGTCTAACTTATAGTCTGCTGTAGTACGAGAATTCAAAACTATTTACGCCAGCCTAGTTGCTGGTAACAGTAGGTTCCACTTGTGACGTCTCAGGGGTGTGCTGAAAAACGAGTTTATATACGTACTCTTCAAACTATCGAGAGTAAAAAAAATATGGCTATGAAAACATGTACACCAGGTATATTTGTATTCAGCTTATCCAGAGTGTAAGAATGTTTTGCGATTATCCACGCATTACTAGATATTGTATTGTGTACGCCCCTCCCAGTTTACGAGAAATGGTGCGGTCTACAAATAGGCTGACGAACGATCACGTGTAACATGACGTATATGCCCATATTAAGTATTTTTCCGGGAATCCCATTTTGTAGATTTTTTTCCACACTTTTTGAGGGATTCACTCCTTGTCACTAACAGAAACGTATTTGTTTGTTTCATTCAGAATGAAAAAATATAATTAAAATAATTGTAGTTTTGATAATGTAGTAAGTTTTAAAAAAAAAAAATTTAATATCCATTACACCTATACGTATACAATGTGCTGTACAGTGTATCACCCTGAAGAGTAAGATGAGAGTAAACCTGAGTATGTTTGGGAGAAATGAAATAAGGAAGAGTGACGGGGAACGGGAACGTTGGGCACAGTTAAACAAAAAGTAGAGGGAATGGTTTCAGGATATTTGAAAAACAGGAAATTTACAAATTCTACAGATGCCATAATAGAAAAGATTTCATCAACGTGAATAAAAAACAATCAAATGAATCAAAAACTGTTGTGTACATTTTTTCTTTTGTTTTCGTTTAGTTGTTTTGAACGCGTTTTTTCGGATGATTAATTGTTATTGAGTATATAGAGACCATGTGGTCAGTGAGAGATATGAAAATCGACAGCTGCCTCTTAATGCCACTCATTTCCCAGCAATCCTGTGACTCATCAATGAGGCCCTGAATAAAGCTGGTGCCACATAACCCCAACTAGGGCCACTACCTTCTGAAAAACCTATTGTTTTTCTGAACAATAAACACGCAAACATCATTTTAGGATGATAATATCCTAATCATATTATAATTATCATATTAAAATATTATAATATTTAGTTGAGCTTCTCCTAATTTACAGTTAGCCATAGTAAGTTTTGTACTCCATTTATCAGCAGGTTTCATATCTCAGTATCAACGACTTCTCTTGTATTTTGTGAGCAATGTAAGCAAACCTAGTGAGAAATTAGGTAATAGGTGCGTGTGATGTCATTCATGTAAAATGTCTGACTGAGACTAGACTGATCTAGATTGGCAGATCAGCCCGGACCAGAGCGTGAAGAAAAAAATCACTACGATCTCTGAGACATGCCCAGTCATGCCTATGCACAGCCGGTACGTGGTTTAGTTAGCATACAACGCGGTTTTTATTCTAATGAAAAATGATGACGTTACTGAGTTTTAGGGCGGCGCACAGCGGCACTCCCCTTTACAAAACACACCCATGTGTCACATTTTAGCTGCTTTGACATTTAAAATCTGCACTTTTCTGGTTGTGCGGTGAATTCAGGTGATAAAAATTTAAAAAAAAAAAAAAAAAAAAAAAACCATTGGCATTTTTCCCAATAAACTTAAGTCTGTGATATTATGATCAGAGATGTTTTTCTTAGCTGGACTGTGGCTAAAGTACTGGCGCTGACAAATACTGTTAGTCTCTTCTTTAACATTATTGTGTCTAGAGTGAAGGTGATTCATAAAGAAAACTGATTTCCATTTAACATTGCTAGATTTAATGCGTCAGTTCAAATATCAGTTACTTTATATGGTAAAAAAAAAAAACTGTAAATACTGAAAGTTCTGACTGAGATTACCCTAAAATAACATTACGGTGCTATGTAATATAGTTTGTTTATGTCTTTAACAGAACTTCTAAATACTTAAGAAACTACGTTATGGCGTTATGGTCTATTTCTTAAGAAACTACGTTATGGCGTTATGGTCTACTTCTTAAGAAACTACGTTATGGCGGAACGACCGCTAACTAACGACCAGCCGAAGGGCTTGTGCGCATGCGCACTGCAGTTTCGCACACTAACATTCATTCATTCATTGTCTACCGCTTATCCGAACTATTCTCGGGTCAGGGGGAGCCTGTGCCTCTCAGGCGTCATTAGGATACACCCTGGACGGAGTGCCAACCCATCGCAGGGCACACACACACTCTCATTCACTCACGCAATCACACACTACGGACAATTTAGAGATGCCAATCAACCTACAATGCATGTCTTTGGACCGGGGGAGGAAACCGCAGTGCCCGGAGGAAGCCCCCGAGGCACGGGGGGAAAGTGCATACTCCACACACACATGGCGGGGGCAGGAATCGAGCCCCCAACCCTGGATGTGTGAGGCAAACGTGCTAACCGTACAACCCCCCCCCCACACACACACAATAACATGTTACTAATCAAATGTATTTTGATGCTTGTGATATTTTCTGATTATAATACTCCTATACATAATAGGCTATAGTTTTAGGCTGGACATATTTTCTAAAATTGTCACAGTAATAAAGTAATAGACAAATTTAAAATGGTAAAATTGTAAAAACACGAGGGCTGTTATTTTACTGAAATTTGCTACAGTAGGGCAAATCGTTAGAAAACTATTGTCAGAGCTCCTGTTTGTGACACCACTCGTTTTCCAAAATTTCACAGCGCCGTGGTATGACATTGATTATATAACAATGTAAATAAATTATAAATAAAGTATATTTATATATAAATAATATAAATATAATTAAATATAAATATAATTAAGGACTGTTTAAATACATCGTAAAATAACAACAAAATAATTATCATAAAATTAAATACATATAGTCTTCAATCGTTTTTCCGTCAATACAACGTTCCATGTTATACGCGGTTCGACTATTTTGACTGACGTGCACAAAAACCAATCAACATTTAGAGTTACGGTTAACAAATCGGCTGTTTGTCCAATGAGATTTGTGACAGTGCAACGGTGCCACGCAGGCATTTTCATCAGCCAATAACAAAACGGGGGGCGGGTTTAAAGACGTCTAGTGGCTGTAAGTACAACTTAACGCAAGAACTTAGCTTCCTAAATTCTGCTTCTATTGTAATATTAAGGTAGCTGAAATTAAATCATTATTTGAACTTGTCGGTCCATTTGATTACAAGCTTTGAATGTAGTTTATAGTCAGTGTCATCTTCTAAAGCTCGCTTGCTATTAGAGTATCTAACCACCTAGCTAGCAGGGTAGCACAGTATTAGTTGGAAATGGAGGAAAGCTGAGCAGTACATTAGCTAACTGGCTATTTATAATGCACACAGATATTTGATTTATAGATGTATGCACTTTCCCCCTTTTTTCTGGCCAATATAACTAGGTAATTATATTGTTTTCTTGTTTAAAGGAGGAAAAACAATGGCCCATCAGCATCATGGTTACCGAGCTAGTAAGTATGAGAACTTACTGCATGTCATCTAAAAATATAATGCCAGTACGCCAGATTTGCCTTTTAACGATGACTTGCATAATTTATACATTTGTTGTACACTCAAACTTGTTGACCAAGTCAAGATGAAAAGCGAAAGCAAATGCTGTTCACATCCCCATGGCATTTTTACATTCCGTTACAGTGACATGTTGAACAGTGCCTCTCTTACCATGTGTTTGGTGTTTTTTAATGTAATGTGTGATTCATGGCGGTTTGTATTAAATATCTGTAATGGTTTATTGCCTCACACAGCCAAACAAAGAGCTCGTCCAGCTCCTCCAGGAGATCCCCTTCTTTTTGAGGACACCAGTTCTGGGGTTCCACCCATGAACAACCAGAGCTACTATGAATCTGGTTATAATATGGGCCCCGGATTATCAGGTGGACAAGGGACTGGTGGAGTGAACAACATCTTTGCAGATCCCGTGGCCAATGCAGCTATGATTTACGGTTCCTCACTTGCAAACCAAGGGAAAGATATAGTAAACAAAGAGGTGAGATGTATAGATGATGATGATGATGCAGATGATTATGCATTACATTGCATAGTACTTTTTTTATGGTGATCAAACTGACCATTTCTTTCTACTTGCCGTGTTACAGATCAGTCGATTTATGTCTGTGAACAAGCTGAAGTATTTCTTTGCAGTTGACACCAAATACGTTATAAAGAAGTTAATGCTTCTCATGTTCCCCTATACACATCAGGTAACACTTGCATTGAGTGAGCAGGTTGTCATTATAAGTACTGGCATTCCTGTAATAATGATGTCGTTTCAGCATCATACTAAAAATGTTTTGTTAACATAATGTGTTTAATGGATCTGATCTGTGAAAACTCCAGACAGGCTTGCTCTCATATCAGTGTTGATCTCAGTAAATGACATGCAATACAGAATTATACAGAAATACAGCACTTTAATGCTGTCTCTCTCGTAATTTACTCTATCATCAGGACTGGGAAGTTCGGTACCACAGGGACTCTCCACTCCCCCCTCGCCATGATGTCAATGCTCCAGATCTCTACATACCAAGTAAAAATTCACAGCTTCGTATTCATTCTGTAGAAAGGATCCAGCAGGTGATATCACATGTTGGATTTTCTAGTGAGAATTTTTTTTTACACCAGCCATCATTGATCACAAAGTTATAAACTCATACTGAAATTTTACAGAAGCTCTGGCATGATCCTGGATGATGTTAGAATAATTGTTAAAGTTAACCTGTAAAATGCTTTGGTGTAACAAAGCACCTCAGCAAAACTTGAGCCTTGTTTTATCTGTGACGTGTCCTACTGAACTGATATGGAAGAATAACACATTTCTTTTTAAACTGGAATTTTAGTATGACCACATTTCATTTTCTATTTTCACATTCATGCTTTTTGGACCATTGTATTACTTGCTTATTGCTTGGTTTGCTTATCAAAAGGGTTTACTGTTGTTTACTGTAGCAATGGCTTTCATCACCTACATTTTGCTGGCAGGAATGGCTTTAGGAATACAGAAACGGTAAGTTCTGAAATGTTCCCCACAGAAGCAGCATGATATTTATATGTTTATATGTCTTTCACATTATTGTTGTGAATAACATAGTGCTAAATTATTCATTGTCTTTATCGTAATGCCGTAATGATTTAACTCAGATTATGTTTTTTTTGTCTGCGTTATTGGTTGCTAGCTTCAGCCCAGAGGTCCTTGGTTTGTGTGCAAGCACTGCTCTGGTTTGGGTCATCATTGAGGTTCTTGTAATGTTGCTGAGTCTGTACCTGCTCACAGTGCATACTGATCTTTCAACCTTCGACCTTGTTGCCTACAGTGGATACAAATATGTTGGGTGGGTATTTTCTGCTACCTCCTATTGACATCATCATCATGTCATTGCCATTTTCATTCAGTTTCATTTACACAAAAATGTTGATTGATTTTTATTTTCTTTGCAGAATGATCTTCACTGTTCTTTGTGGACTTCTCTTTGGCAGTGATGGCTACTTTGTTGCTCTCGCCTGGTGCTCTTGTGCCCTCATGTTTTTCATCGTGAGTACTAGGAGAGATTCAGAAACTCTCATTTGATACTATAACTACTATATACTTTATGTATACTTTTATGTATACTTTACATACTATATGGCTGAAAGTTCAATACCTGACCATCATATCTATATGTTCTTTATGGAAATCCCATTTTAGATATTGTTTACCTTTTGCTGTTATAATAACCTCCACCCATCTGGGAAGGCTTTCTACTAGACATTGAAGGGTGGCAGTAGGGATCTGCCCATTCAGCCTCAAGAGCATTAGTGATGTCAGGCTCCAATTTGGGTGAGGAAGCCTGGTGTGCAGAGTTTACGGAGATCCCATTCATCCCAAAGGTGTTCAGGGGGGTTGAGGTCAGGGCTCTGTGCAAGCCACTTGAATTCTTCTACTCCATCCTTGGCAAACCATCTTCATGGACCTGTGTGCTTTGTGCGCAGGGTCATTCTGTTCAGGGTCATTCATTGTCATTCTGGAAAATTTTTGGGTCTATTAATTCTAATGATGAAAAAGTTTAATGTAACAGCATACAAAGACATTCTTTACCAGTTGCATTCTGACAATCTTCTGGCCACAGATTGGGGAAGGCACAAATATAGTTGCGATTGTCAGGTGCAAACTTTTGGCTATATGCTATATTGCCATTCTGCAACCCAAATCAGAGGTGTGTTGTTTTGGCTCATTTATGCTTGTCTTCTGTATAATTAAGCAAGTTGGAATGTCAAAACAGTAATAATTATTACATATTTACAAATAAAATGGATATAGGTGTATAAACCAGCAATACTCACATAGGTAAATACATACATGTAAAAAGTAATACATGCATATAGATTGGGGAAGCCATATTCATTGAACACCCAAAACTCTGATTGTTAGAACTAAACCACAGTTCCCTCCTTCTTTTAATGAATATAAAACGCTTTGTCAGTTAAATAAAATAAATAAGTAGCGAAGTACTTCAAGCATGGTTTCATTTTATATCTCCTGAAATAAGCAATGCTGACCAGTTGGGAATCAGAGGTGAGCTGCTGTTGTGTGAGCATTAATCAGTTCTAATGTTAGTTATATTACACAGTATTCATAACCCAGTATTCTGCATCCAATATAGATTTTTAGCACGTCAAATTTAAAACGTCAGGAAAGTTCATCATCAGTTGACGTTTTATTACAGCACAGAAAGTATTGTAGTGTGCAAGATCCTTGTAGTGTGAGTTTTGTTTATGACATTAAACTTCAGCATCTTTCATCTTTCAGAACTACAATTGCATAATTCTACATTCACACATGCTTATCATACTTTAACCTGATGCATGAGTTTGGACAGACATTCCAACTGGATGTGCTACAGATATTACATGTGCATTTTAGATCTAATGGTAACAGTTATATCAGTAGTCAGTTAATAACTTTTTTTTTTTTTTTTTTTTTTTAACAATTACTTTCTAGAAAGTTTATGACCAAATTGTAAATTTGACTGACGTTATTGTAATTGTCTTCAGGTTCGCTCTCTCAAGATGAAGATCCTTTCTTCACTGTGTTCAGATGCAATGGGTGCCGGAGCAAGCGCCAAACCCCGCCTCCGCTTATACATCACCGTGGCTTCTGCTGTCTTTCAGCCCATCATTATCTACTGGCTGACAGCTCATTTGGTCAGATGACCAGGTGGAAAGCTTCACATGGAGGAAAAGAACTTTAAAACAGTGTCTGTTTAAAAAAAAAAAAGAAAAAAAGATGACTCCATAGTTTTTTTTGCCATTTCAACCTGGAAACATGGCCTACCAGTAATCATAAAATTTTGCCTGCGTTTAGAAACATGCCATGGGATTATTATCTTTTGAAACTGTCATCTTTTGAAAAGATTATTTCCAGGAGTTGGTTTTACATTTTAAGTATTACAGAATTATTTTTTTCTGACTTCTAAATGTTACAGAACAAAAAATCACTTCTCTCTTAAGTTGAATTGTTCTGTTTACCCTGTGTCTCTTTATGCCCAGCGTGATTTTGTGTGGAATTTTATCATTTTGCTAAACACACTCTCAGCTGAGCCAATGTGCCCTTATTTTCTATTTATCTGTGCATGAACAACAGTGCTTTTTCTTACAGTAAAATAAATGGTCGGATAAATTTTAAGTAGGTTTGTTGATATATTACTGGGTATTTTCATCCAATTTTAGGATATTGTACACTCCACACGATGTAACACAGAGCTGTAAAAAATAATAGAAGAGACTTCATCCTAAATATCTTTATGTATTTTATGACCTCTAAACTGATTCCTACCAAACATCCCACACATTACTATGTATTAAAACAACGCCTCTTTGTATTATGTGTAATGTTATGGAGATGTTCTTGAAAAATCTGTGGCTTCTTTCCAAACTTCATACTAAATAGGACGATGTCAAAATAGTACAGTTCTGAAGGTGTCATATTTTGATTGCATGGCTATGTATAAAACTAAACGAAAACGTCTGGTCTAAAAAGCAACTAGTGTGAAATAACTAGTGCTATTTCAGTAGATTGCTTAGCAGGTTAAAGTAATATTTTACAAAAGACATTTATTTGTGCATTATTGGATATGGCTATGTCCAAAAATAGTGGTGGGTAATATGATAAAATGTCTTAATCATGATTCTTGAAGGCATTTCTAGTGTACAGGTATGTATCACATCTTTAGGTTTGCTAAGTAACATTCAGCAAAAAAAGAACTGAAGGCTTATGATGGATGATACTTTTATTTAATATTTAGGGAAAATAAATCAATATCATGTCATCATATTTCCCAGCACTTTCTAAAACCACCTACTACTCTACTAATTAGTCCATACATAGCATGCTACATTCAGTAGTAAGCCACTTTGTTGTTAACTCTATAAGTTATTTTATCAAATACAAATTACAGTCCCTTCTGTATGCATTGGAATGGCAGGGCCAATTCTTTGGATTTTTTTCTGTACACTGAACACATTTGGGTTTGAAAAGATTTTTTTTAAATATTGGGGAATAGATCAGAATTTCATACATATTTTGAGTGTGAGTGATATCAGAATGTGTTCCTGTTGCTCAGGTGTGCCCAGTTAGATTGATTGTTTAAAAAAATGAATAGCTCTGAAAGTCTGCTCTTGGTTTTCGCCAGTGAAGACTGCGTCAGTTGATTAAAATAATAAATGCAACATGAACAGAGAGCTGTCTAGGGGAGAAATTTGTAATACCTTTTTTTTTTAAACAACCAGACATGGAACAGTTTGGAAAAAGAACACAGAAGCATTTGATGAAAAAAATATTATGAGATCTCTGAAGAATATCTCAATAACAACATCACCAACAACCTTCACACGGCAGGGGTGAAGGCATCATAATGCACCAATTGACAAAGACTTTGAGAGTAGAAATATATAGACCGTATCACAGGATGCAAACCACTCAGCAGCAATAAAAATCAGAAGGGTAGCTTGGAATTTGCAATGAAATACACAGAGATAAGCCTCAAAAGTTCTAAAAACCAAAATAAACCTCTACAAAAGTATGGAAAGAAAGGATCTGCTCATGATCCAAAACACACAAGCTCATCAATCAAGCATGGTGTACATAGTATCAAAACACATTCATAAGCTCAGAGCACGACATGAGGCAGGCACTCAGGAGAGTGAATACCAGGAAGGCAGCAGGACCAGGTGGCATAGCAGGATGGGTCCTGAGAACCTTTGCTGACCATCTAACACCAGTGTTCACCGAGATATTTAACCTGTGCCTGGAACAGTTTGTAATCCCCACGTGCTTCAAACAGTTCACCATAGTTTCTGTTCTGAAGAAACCCCAGCCTGCCTGCCTCAATGACTATCGCCTAGTAGCTCTGACCTCCGTTGTGATGAAGTGTTTTAAAAGACAGGTCAGAGACTTCATCACTTCTTCACTACCTGACACCCTAGACCAACTACAGTTTGTGTGCTGTCTCAACCGCTCTGCCGAGGATGCCATTGCAGACCTCCATTTGTATACTACAGTTCAGCATTTAACACCATAATTCCCTCCATACTCACCTCTAAGTCAGAGATCCTGGGACTTAGCCAGACGATGTGTTGATGGATCTCCAACTTCCTGACAGACAAACCATAAGCAATACAAGTGTGCAAACTTGTCTCATCCTCCCTCACCCTCAGCACTGGAGCCCCCCAGGGTTGTGTTCTGAGCCCCCTGCTGTACTCACTTTACACATTTGACTGTGTGGCCACTTCCAACTCCACCACCACCATCGTTTGCTGATGACATAGTCTTGGTGGGCCTAATCTCTGAGAATGGCGAGACGGCCTACCTAGAGGAAATTAAACCTGGAGATTTGGTGTCAGGAGAACAATCTTCTCCTGAACATAGGCAAGACAATGGAGTTGATAGTAGACTTCAGCACAAAGAACAACAATGACCCAAAACATACTGACAATATTTAAGTACTTCATCAGGGAAAAAAAAATATAAGGTTTTAGACTGGCCAAGTCAATCACCAGACCTTAACCCAACTGAGCAGGATTTTACCTCCTGAAAAGGAGTCTGAAGGGAGAAATCCCCAGAAACAAACAATAGCCGAAATATGCTGCAGTACAAGCCTTGGATGAAAAAAGAAAAAAAGCATCAAAAAGGAAGAATGTAGCTCATTATTTTCATTCTCTTACCTAAGTGTTAATTGCTTCTAGATTTTTTTTATATCAAGGACAGTCATATAAATCATTTCACTACATGTATTAATGTGTATGCTTGTGTATGTGAAAAATAAAATTTGAATTTGAATTTGCCACCAAAGATGCCATGTTCGAAGTTGTTTAAGACACCTAGGTGTAAATATCAGGAAATGAAAGCTGGAATTCTGGTCTATTGTCTCATATTCATCTTCTGATATCAAACCCAAATGTCTTCAGTGTATAGCAAAAACAAAATAACTGGCCTTGCAGTTTTGATTCTTTCAGAGGATACTGTAGGTGCATTTTGAGGGTGTACAATTACAAAATGTAATCCCACTCTACCCCACTGACATAGTGTAACAGAATGTTATTTCTGTGTATATGGTATGTTATTTCTGAACTATTCTCAGCACAACAAGGACAGTGACATTAACAGTGTTGTTAAGATTTGCTAAGTCATTGCTTTGTTTAAAGGGATAATATAATATAATATAATATAATATAATATAATATAATATAATATAATATAATATAATATAATATAATATAATATAATATAATATAATTAATAAAAAAAAAAAAAATGGAGTTTGCATGTTCTCCCTGTGCTTGGTGGGTTTCCTCCGGGTGCTCTGGTTTCCTCCCACAGTCTCTAAATTGCCCCTAGTGTGTGATTGTGTGAGTGAATGTGTGAATGTGTGAATGTGTGAATGTGTGTGCCCTGCGATGGGTTGTCACTCCGTCCAGGGTGTATCCTGCCTTAATGCACGATGATGCCTGAGATAGGCACAGGCTCCCGATGATAGATCGGATAAGCGGTACAGACAGTATAATATAATATAATATTCATTCATTGTCTACCACTTATCCAATCTATTCTCAGGTCACAGGGAGCCTGTGCCTATCTCAGGTGTCATTGGGCATCAAGGCAGGATACACCCTGGACAGAGTGCCAACCCATCGCAGGGCACTCACACAATCCAGGCAATTTAGAGATGCCAATCAACCTACAATGCATGTCTTTGGACCAGGGGAGAAAACCCCCCCAAGGCACGGGGAGAACATGCAAACTCCACACACACGGCAGAGGCGGGAATTGAACCCCCAACCCTGGAGGTGTGCGGCAAATATGCTAACCACCAAGCCACCGTGCCACCATATAATATTATATTGCTAACCACCAAGCCACTGTATAATAATATAATATAATATAATATAATATAATATAATATAATATAATATAATATAATATAATATAATATAATATAATATAATATAATACAATACAATACAATACAATATAATATGTATGTAGGTGTTAAATCTTACCCAGTTTTCATTCCAACCGAGCAATATCCACACCTTTCTGTATTTGAAAGTCAATAGACTAGACAGGTGAAATCAGGTATGTCTCCTGCTTGATTTGAAAGAAAACCTACACACCCCTGATCTAGGCAGTATTGTGGTCAAGCAATGAAAAGTGATGAATTACATGATTAATGATATTATTGATTATATGATTAAAACAAATTTCAAATAGAAAAAGGGAGCTAAGGTCTCTGTCCGTACACCTAGGAGTGTACATAGTGTTTAACTAATACCAGCACAACACCCACCAACATACCATGACCATATCTGTCATTGATATGCTGAGAATGATCCACACCCAAATAATATCTAATTAGCAGTGCTCCTATGTACATTCTGTCCTGTTTCATGTATGGGTAAAGGAGAGGAGGACTAATTAACTGTGCAATGCAGCAGATGGGCAGCAGACAGTAACGGTATACTAGAAAGTTCACCTGAAATGTAGGTGTATCATCATGCTGTTTAATTATGTAGTACACTTTCAGAAAAAAGTTGTAGTGCAAAAAAAAAGCCTAGTACACACTACATGAATTAGCCCTGATTTTCCAGTCACCAACTAATGATTCTGACCTACCACACACCCCAAACTCCAACTCTGGGAGGGACCTGGGACTGTACCTTTCCTTGTCACTGAAAGTCATTTATTAAACCTTGAGTGTCTGTCTTTTTGACTGCATCTTTCCATATAAAAGATTCACTAGGTACAGAAGATACACTATATTGCCAAAAGTTCAAACCATTGAATTCAGGTGTTGTATTTCAGGGGTTGGGCTCGGCCCCTTAGTAATCTAGCCATGGGGGTCACAGTCCAGTGATTTCTGTGCTGGTCCCAAGTCCGGATAAATAGAGAGGGTTGTGTCAGGAAGGGCATCCGGCGTAAAGCATTGCCAAATTTCATCATGCGAATCGTCAGTACGAATTTCATACCAGATTGGTCGAGGCCCAGGTTAACAACAACCGCCATTGGCACCATTGACCATACAGGGCGCCGGTGGAAATTGGGCTACTGTTGGTCGAAGAAGTAGAGGAAGGAGGAGAGTGTGTAGACAGAGAGAGAAGAGGAAAGGTAAGAGTGTAGGACTGAGAATAGGAACTCTGAATGTTGGTACTATGACAGGGAAAGGTAGAGAGCTGGCTGATATGATGGAGAGAAGGAAGGTGGATATACTGTGTGTAGAGGAGACCAGGTGGAAGGGTAGCAAGGCTCATAGTATAGGAGCAGGATTCAAGCTGTTTTATTATGGTGTGGATAGTAAGAGAAATGGGGTAGGTGTGGTCCTGAAGGAGGAGTTTGTGAGGAATGTTCTGGAGGTGAAGAGAGTGTCAGACAGGGTGATGAGTCTGAAGTTAGAGATTGAAGGGGTGATGTTGAATGTTGTTAGTGGTTATGCCCCACAGGTAGGTTGTGAGTTAGAGGAGAAAGAGAGATTCTGGAGTGAATTAGATGAGGTGATGGAGAGTATTCCCACGGGTGAGAGAGTGGTGATAGGAGCAGATTTTAATGGACATGTTGGTGAGGGGAACACAGGTGACGAGGAGGTGATGGGCAAGTTTTGAGCTAAGGAAAGAAACAGATGGTAGTGGACTTTGCTAAGAGGATGGACATGGCTGTGGTTAACACTTATTTTAAGAAGAGGGAGGAGCATAGAGTGACTTACAAGAGTGGAGGTAGGAGAACACAGGTAGACTACATCCTATGTAGAAGAGGCAATCTGAAAGAGATTAGTGACTGTAAAGTGGTAGTGGGAGAGAGTGTAGCCAGACAGCATAGGATGGTGGTGTGTAGGATGACTTTGATGATCTGCAAGAAGAAGAGGTCAAACATAGAGATAGAGAAGAAAACCAAGTGGTGGAAGCTGAAAAAGGAGGAATGTTGTGAGGAATTTAGACAGAAGTTGAGGCAGGCTCTGGGTGGTCAGGTAGTGCTGACTTGTACAGGTTAGCTAGGCAGAGGGATCGAGATGTGAAGGATGTGCAGCAAGTTAGAGTTATTAAGGATAGAGATGGAAGGGTGCTCACAAGTGAGGAGAGTGTACATGAGGAAATGAATGAGGAAAATGCGAGGGAAAAAAGAGTAGAAGGGGTGAACTCTGTGGAACAGAAAGTATATAAGATTAGAAAGGATGAAGTCAGGAAGGCTTTGAAGAGGATGAAAAGTGAAAAGGCAGTTGTTCCTGACGACATCCCGGTGGAGGTCTGGAGGTGTCTGGGAGAGGCAGCAGTGGAATTTAACTAGTTAAACTAGTTTATTGAGTGAGAAGATGCCTGAGGAATGGAGAAGAAGTGCATTAGTGCCGGGCTTTAAGAATAAGGGTGACATGCAGAGTTGCAGCAACTATAGGGGGATAAAGTTGATGAGCCATACAATGAAGCTATGGGAAAGAGTAGTGAAAGCTAGGTTAAGGAAGGTAGTGAAAATTTGTGAGCAGCAGTATGGCTTCATGCCCAGAAAGAGCACAACAGATGCAATTTTTGCTCTGAGAATTTTGATGGAGAAGTATAGGGATGGTCAGAGGGAGTTGCACTGTGTGTTTGTAGACTTGGAGAAAGCGTATGACAGGGTGCCAAGAGAAGAGCTGTGGTACTGTATGAGGAAGTCAGGAGTAGCAGAGAAGTATGTCAGAGTGGGGCAGGACATGTATGAGAGGAGCAGGACAGTGGTAAGGTGTGCTGTAGGCCAGACAGAGGAGTTCAAAGTGGAGGTGGGACTGCATCGGGGATTGGCTCTGAGCCCCTTTCTGTTTGCTATAGTGATGGACCAGTTGTCAGAGGAGGTCAGACAGGAGTCTCCTTGCACAATGATGTTTGCAGATGACATTGTGATCTGTAGTGAGAGCAGGGAGCAGGTGGAGGAAAACCTGGAGAGGTGGAGGTTTGCGCTGGAGAGAAGAGGAATGAAAGTCAGACGTAGTAAGACTGAGTACATGTGTGTGAATGAAAGGGAGGGAAGTGGAACAGTAAGGTTACAGGGTGAAGAGGTGAAGAAGGTACAGGAGTTTAAGTACTTGGGGTCAACAGTCCAGAGTAATGGAGAGTGTGGGAAAGAGGTAAAGAAGCGAGTGCAAGCAGGTTGGAATGGGTGGAGAAAGGTGTCGGGAGTTTTGTGTGATGGAAAAATTTCAGCAAGAATCAAGGGGAAGGTGTACAGGACAGTGGTGAGGCCAGCCATGCTGTATGGTTTAGAGACAGTGTCACTGAGGAAGAGACAGGGGTCAGAGCTAGAGGTAGCAGAGCTGAAGATGTTGAGGTTCTCTTTGGGAGTGACAAGATTGGACAGGATTAGGAACGAGTACATCAGAGGGACAGCTCATGTTGGACGTTTGGGGGACAAAGTTAGGGAGGCCAGATTAAGATGGTTTGGACATGTTCAGAGGAGGGAGAGTGAGTATATTGGTAGGAGAATGTTGGACATGGAGCTGCCAGGCAGGAGGCGAAGAGGAAGGCCAAAGAGGAGGTATATGGATGTAATAAATGAGGATATGAAGCTAGTGGGTGCAAGTGTTGAGGATGCAGTATATAGGGATAGGTGGAGAGAGATGATTCGCTGTGGCGACCCCTGAAGGGAAAAGCCGAAAGAAGAAGAAGAGGAGGGCTCGGCCCCTTAGTTCCAGTGAAAGGAACTAATGCTTCAGCATACCAAGACATTTTGGACAATTTCATGCTCCCAACTTTGTGGGAACAGTTTGGGGATGGCCTCTTCCTGTTCCAACATGACTGCACACCAGTGCACAAAGCAAGGTTCATAAAGACATAGATGAGTCCTGACCTCAACTTGAAGAACACCTTTGAGATGAATTACAGCAGAAACTCTGTGCCAAATTCGCTAAGGGGCCAAGCCCAACCCCTGATAAGCAACATCTGAATTCAATGATTTGGAGGGGTGTCCCGAAACTTTTGCCAGTATAGTGTACCTTTGAATATAGAATATATGAGTTTAGTCCCACTTTTTTTAGTATGTATGCAGATTGGTTCTTAGCCATGCAAAAACTGTAAAAAACAAACAAAAAAACCCAAAAAAAGCTCGTGTACATCTGTGTCAGTGTATTGTTTAGCATTTTTTCTGTTTTTTGAGCTTTGAAAGATAACTGTACTTATTCCCTCTCTGGCTAAATATCTGCGTGTCTCTTTAAGGATGGTCTCGCGCTCGAGGCGCGCCGGCTGCAAAGCGTCTTTTTGGTTTCCTAGGTAACCTGGGAAAGGAGAGGACGCGGGCAGGACAGTGAGGGGATATTTTTGATGAGTGGCTGCTCTTTTGGTCAAATTTTGAGCAAAATTCCTACTTTTTGCGCCCCAACTTTAACAGATTAGACGCAAAGTAGTAGGCATTTTAAATCCGGAGTGAAAGTTAGTCCTTGAGGTAAGTTTCTCCTGCCTGTCGCTATTTATTCTTCACATGAAAGGCTCTTGAGTGAATAATTGTTCGCACCGTAACTTAATACTCTAGCGCCATTTTGTCAGGTAAACTACATGTGCCATGTGCTTTCACTATTATAATTAGCAAGGTAGAGTGGTGTAATAAATGCATCTAAAAATTTTCTTTCATGTTAATTATTTATTAATTATTTATTATTTGAAATGTTATGACTCTGTCTCCCATCCCCCGCATTGCTCTCCAGTAGACTTGCACTTGGAAGTGTGTAAGGGGTGTGTGTGTGTGTGTGTGTGTGTGTGTGTGTGTGTGTGTGTGTGTGTGTGTGTGTGTGTGTGTGTGTGTGTGTGTGTGTGTGTGTGTGTGTGTGTGTGTGTGTGTGTGTGTGTGTGTGTGTGTGTGTGTGTGTGTGTGTGTGTGTGTGTGTGTGTGTGTGTGTGTGTGTGTGTGTGTGTGTGTGTGTGTGTGTCTTTTTCTTGGCTTACTAGTTTGCTCAATTATTTACCAACTTGCAGACATGGACCAAAAGAATAGTTATTGTAAAGGACAGCTAGACCTTTTAAATCTTACTTATTCACAGTACAGTGCAGCCTATATAGAAAACAAATGCAGTACTAATGTTTATCTTATTTACAGCAGACCCTTATCCAGAGTGACTAACAATTTATGGGTTTTCTTTGTTTTTGTTCATACAATTGAGTGCTTAAGGCCCTTGCTCAGTGGCCCAGCAGTAGCAGCTTGGTGGACCTGGGATTTGAACTCACAACCTTCTGATCAGAACCCCAACACCTTAACCACTAAGCTACCACATCCCCATGTCCCTGAGCAAGAGTTTATTTGGAATTCACCTTATGTTCCTTTATCTGCATCTTTGTCTGAATTTAATGGCTGTTTTTTTGTGTTCTAGCAGACCAGAAGCTGAATGTGTGTACATATGCCTTGGAGCTAGGAGTCAGATGGAGAACCACACACACACACTGCCATCCCTTTCCCCCATGCACTCCCCCACAAACCCTTCTAAAGCACTTTCCCTTTCCCCATCTCTTCCCCAACCCTCTGCTACAGTACCTGCCTCACTCCCACTCTCTCCACCTTCTCTTCCCCAGTCCTCTACTTCTCACCTCCTTCAGTCATCAGGAGGGTTTAAGTCACAGTGCCTCAGTCCTTTAACTACATCAGATCAGGATGACTTGACCTGCCTCAACTGGCTGCATCAGAGAAACATACTGCCTCTGTCCAAAATGCCCTTACTGCCTCAATTTGAAACGCCCCCTATCTCAAATCTACCATCTTCCCCGGGCAAGCCTCCATACTCTTTCAGCAGTCTCATCTTCATGGCCATCGAAGACTCACCAGAAAAAAGGCTTCCTGTAAGAGGGATCTATGAGTGGATAGTTAAAAACTTCCCCTACTACAGGACAGCCCCAAGTGGCTGGAGAAATTCGGTGCGACACAACCTGTCCCTGAGCAAGAGCTTTTGCAGGATGCAAAGGGACAAGAGTCAAGTGTGTCTCTTTCCCTCACTTTAGATTTAGTTCACAAAATTTGAATGTTGTGCTCATGCTGAGCATCAGTATTTCAGTGTGTTAACAATGAAATCTGTGCTTTTAATGACAGTCCATTGGAAAGGGCTCGCTGTGGTGCGTTTGCCCAGAATATCGGCCGGTTCTTTTAGAGGTGCTTAAGAAAACCCATTACTGCCACAGCAACAACAGCAGTTTGCTGAATAATTCTGTTTTGTGAGTATTTCTTTAACTATACAAAGATGTATTCTAATCATTTGATATTACATATAAAATAAGGTTTTATATTGATGGAGTAAGGAAATATCTTTGGGATTTCATGATTTCATTTTTTTAATTAATAATTTGATCAATTGTATTTTATCACTGTTTTTTTAACAGGTTGGAGGTTGTTGATCATGGTCAGACTGCTACGTGTGACACTATGGCAATTTCAGGTTAAGAGATTTTATATGTAATTACAAAACATAGAGTGAAAAACAACATTTAACAATTAGGTTCTCTATTAACCCTCATGTAAGGTTGTGAAATTTCCCTGAATTTTCTGGCAAAATTGTTCCCACATATTTAGTACTGTTTTCTAATTCTTGCAAAGATTTGCGTTTTGTTTGCTGTTGTCGTGACAACAACTTGGAATTACCCGGGCAACCTATAGGCCTCTTTATTTCCGTCTTTTTAGCTCAGGCTTTATGAAGAGGGATTTTAAGCCTGTGTCTGTGTTTATATTCTCCTCTTTGCTAGGCATTGCTTTACAGAAATAACTGACTAGACAGATGTTATAGTATGAAGTGTAGCATATCTTCCTTCATGACCGATTTTAACATATGGGAGCAAAAGTAAATTGGAAAACTTAAGTATTATTTTTATGTACTGTTTCCCTGTATATAGACAGATTACTGTATAAATCACCCATTCTGTTCTGTATCACAGGCTTAGACTCAGATAACCCAACCCTGTCTTCAAATGCACCATGCTCTTTGATCCCAGAGCATGAGGAGCTGGTGGCCATACAGTCTGTAGAGCTTACAGATGAGGCAGAGTCGGAGAAAGACCCACTGGGAGACAGTGGCTACATCGAATTCCACTATTATCAGTGTGAAAGATACCAATACCTGGTGTTGCCCGGAAACAGCGACCTGGACCTGGAAACAGTTGAGATCCTCCAACTTGATGCAGAGGCACAAGAAGCTGCAGGATCACTGCTCGATTTAGCAGGAGGAAGCCACTGATACTCTGATACAAATTCCTGGATAAGGCCATACAGATTATGTATAGATAAATTTTTCTGGAATGAAAAATTGTGTTGGAAAAAGATTAAAAGAAATGAGAGGGCTGTTTATGTACAGTTTTCATGCATTGCAGTTTTGCACAATTTGTGCAAAAATCAAAAAAAGAAAACAAATCTGTCAATCATGACATTAAGGAGGCAACTGGAGTATATTCTTACTAAAGTGTTCTTAAACTATAATGTATACTAGCCACCCAAAATTCTGAATTTAAAGCACACATCACTGTCAAAACAAAACCATACTGTGGTTGATAAAGACATTTATCAGGCAGCACTTTTTATAGCCAGAGAAGATGTATACTTTGAAGATGTAGTTGAATATTGTAAGCACTTGGTTGCAAGTTTATTAGGTACACCTTCCTTGTTGCTACACTCATTACTAGGTAACCGTATCATAAAGGTCACCTGTAGGTGTACAGTTACTGATGCAGCTTAAAGTGATCACCACAGAACCAGTGCTGAGCAGATACTATTTGGGAGAGGGACCATTTTCAGCAGTCATACCAGCACAACTGCCAACACTGCTGTACTAAAACTTCTCCAAATAATTTCTGATTAGTTATGGTCCTAACATAATCCTTTTACCATTAATGAATGGGAAATACTGCAACTAACAAACTCAGAGGTTTCAATCAGTGACTGGTTGCCATCAATTATTGGATAACTGCACTTAGGTGTACCTAATAAACTAACAAATCTGTGTAGCTTGACATTTTTAAGTATTAGAATGAATTTTCTTTTCCATTGATATAAATGATATGGTTTATAATGATAAAGTGATATTAAAGGAAAAACTGCCAGCTAATATGACTTATGTGCACCCAAAGTGTAATATTTAATCTTTTTTTCCTCTGTTGATTATTAACACTGTAATGTCAATGTGTTTTAAAAATGTTACTTTTCTGTCATAATTAGTGCACCATATTTTATTCTGTTAATTTAAATAGGTTACATTTTTTTAGTGGTGTGTTTAGCAGTTTGAACCAAAATGCCTCCAGCTTTTGTTTCTATGTAAGGCACTTGTCAATAAACTTCTGCAGTGATTACCCTTGCTGGATTCAGGGCCATATTTAAAATGAATACATAGTTTTTTGTTGATCTAGCTTGTTTCAGTAGTACTTGGTATTTGATTCTTAAATGACTCACTGATGAAAGTTTTGTAGACAGGCACTGCCCAAATGGCTAGAGGCACTTTACTTTACACTCACATTATTTTTTCCCCGATAAAATAAGATTACAATTAACCTCTAAACTCTGTTGCTCAAAGTGTAAAACAAATATTAGCATCCTCAAGGTTCAACAGCTGTATCGATCTAGTGTGCGCTATAGTTTTATTAAAGTGCATCCTGGGAAATGTAGTTTTTAGTGTCGTCATTTCCGCGCAGCAGCCTGAGACTGCGCGCAGAGGCGTTGAAAAACTACACCTCCCATGTGGCACGTCGAAGTGGGCGATACAGCGCTGGAAAAAAAAAAGTTGTCTAATTGTTTCCAGACTACGATAGACTCTGCTTTCTCAACCTGAAGCTGTGGCTAAATTAATAATTTAACAGACACAGAGGTAAGGTAGGTTAATCCGTTGTAGTTGTAAGTGTGTGCAGTGTTTACAGCTTACTTCTAAAAATAGTTCCTCAAGCTTCGTCTTTTGTTTGTTAAACGAGTTTGTAGCGCAACAATACATACTAAAACTTGCTTTTAGGCTTTTTATTTTGTATTAGCTTTACTATGAAGTCACAATATATATATAAGCAAAAGTCTAACGAACATTATCACCATTATTGTTTTTAGATTTTCCATGACTTTGTTAGTAATAGTAATACACTTATGTAAACCGGACACGTTGCTTTCCGTTTGTACAGTCGTGCTGTCCTGCAGCTTCACTGCGAACATTCATACACGTCAAAGAGCCGTGTGTATTTGGGCGTGTTTTCAGTGAGGCAACAAAATATTTGCCTATTTTATCCTACCCTATGGTTGTTGGGAAAGTGTGTTTAACTTTGTTGGCGCCATAAACATTAAGCTTGTTTGATGATAACACAGTTGATGTGTTAAAGAGCAAGTGTTTCCTCTCGTCTTCTCTGATGTCAGAGCTCCACTGAAAGTAGTGCAGATTCACCAATGAGAAATGTGCGGCATGTTGCTGCTTGTGTTTTCATTCAGGCTACCACACCTCAAACCACTACTGCAGTTTTAGGGCATTCTGCAAATATATCCAGACTCTGCATTTCTAGTTGTAAAACAAAAAACAACAACATCATCATCTTCTGACTGATGCAGATGTGCAGTGAATCAGTGACATTTAAGTACTATGTTTGAAATGATTGCTTGAAACTGGTGACTGGACTCATTTGCCTACAGGCGAGGGTGGCCAAGATGGCAAAGACAATGGCGTTCTTTCACAGGGATGTAGATCTCAGAGTGGAGTAGAGCATGCTTTTAACCTCTCTGAGTTTACATTACACATTTCCAGAA
Organism: Hemibagrus guttatus; assembly: GCA_033459395.1. Classification (NCBI taxonomy): domain Eukaryota; kingdom Metazoa; phylum Chordata; class Actinopteri; order Siluriformes; family Bagridae; genus Hemibagrus; species Hemibagrus guttatus. The sequence continues at coordinate 15,959,759 of JAUCMX010000009.1, read as the reverse complement.
AAACTAACAGGCCCTTCGTTGTCTCAAATGATGCTTCATAGAAAGATCTTGGCTTGTGAAACTGTCAAGCAGCTAGTTTTGGCACACACGATAGAAGTCAGAAACACTGACATTAATTTTGTTTTTATTGAGAATAATATTTACTAAGCCTAACTGTATACCTGTTATCCACAGCATAGTTGCCACAGCAGAGAACCAAAGATGCCCACTAAAGCTTGCGCGGTCCAAATAGTGACCGTCAATAAGGAAGATCACTCCTTTGGTTTGGAAACAAAAGCACTTGAACAGATACTGCTAGCACCTGAGATTCGAGATATGGAGGTGGTGGTGCTATCTGTTGCTGGTGCTTTTCGCAAGGGAAAGAGCTTTCTCCTGGACTTCATGCTTCGATACATGCACAGGAAGGTCAGTCGCCTACCTTTACAAATGTGCAAATTACTGTTACATGCGTATTGGATTAGTTCTGAATAACTCAAGCTTATGTGGTGTGATATTAACCTGAAGTAGATTCTTTTCTTATAGTAACATTTATTTATTTTTTGTTAATGAACTGTTTCACAGTTTAAAACTGTTTATAGTTGCTGTTTATTTTACATTTAACCATTTCTAGTTATTGTTTAATGTTATGGGACATCTACATCGATCAGCCAAAACATTAAAACCACTGACAGATATTTGATTATCTTGTTACAATGGTGCCTGCTAAGTTGCTGATATATTAGGCATCAAGTGAACTGGTTTCAAAGTTCATGTGTTAGAAGCAGAAAAATCGGGCAAGCATAAATAACTGAGCAACTTTGATAAGGGCCAAATTGTGATGGCTAGATGACTGGGTCAGGGCATCTCCAAACAGCAGGTCTAGTAGGGTCTGTTTTTGGTATGCTGTGGTAAGTACCTACCAAAAGTGATTCTCGGAAGGACAACTGGTGAGCCAGCCACAGGATCAAGTCTCAGAGCTACTGTAGCACAAAATGCTGAAAAAAATGTTAATGCTGATTATGAGAATACACAGTGCATCGCAGCTTGCTGTGTGTTGGGGCTACGTAGTCGCAGACTGGTCAGAGTACCCATGCTGACTCCGGTCCACTGCTGAAAGCAGTGGTAATGGGAATGTGAGCATCATAATTGGATCGTGGAGTAATGGAAGAAGGGGGCTTAATGTTTTCTTTTACATCATGTAGATGGTCAGGTGCATGAGTTGCCTACCTGGTGTAAGAGATGGCTTCAGGATGCGCTATGGAAAGGAGAAAAGGACTTTTGTACGTTGCTCTGGAGAAGTGTGTCTGCCAATGCCCATAAATGTCAATTCCTATTATCACTTATGTCATAAATAGACATTTCCTTCTCCGCCTTGTTTTTTTTGTTCTCTTTGTTAATAAGACAAAAAACACAGAAAAACTTCAAAGCACAAAATTCAGTCAAATTAAGTGTTGAAAGAAAATGACCATATCAATGATTCTACATTTTTCTTTGTTGTACAATAACACAGCAATCTAATTATTATTTGGCTTAGATTTTATGAAGTAATTTTTCATTTATTACAGAACAAGATGTACACTTAATGGTAGTTAAAAAGTTAGTTCCTGTTATCTCATGTGGTATAGTACCAGTCTTTCTTTTTCATTTCCCTTTCCAGAAAGTTTTACCAAACACTAATTATACATTTCTTTGCTAATTATTAGTCTAGCTAATTTTACACACCTGCCATACAAGTCTCAGTGTAGGCTGTAGCATATGAAACCTGAGAATTCAACAGTGGTGTAGTATAATGCTAAATAATGCTGTTTTCTTCCTCTAACATCAAATGTAAAAAAAAAAAAACCCCACTGGATTCACAAACATGAAACACAGGGAAAGGGATGCACTAGTTTAGCAAACCATGCCTTGAGTGTTTCTCAAATTCTGGAACATTCAGTCAGTAAACATGTTGAAGATCCACCTAATTCAAAGTAGGTGGCAATTTGACTGGAATGACGTGACCAACCAGTCTCGCTACCGTCTCTAACTCTCTAAGCAAAATGGAACACTTTAAAACATGGGGCTACTTCAACTTTTGTCCATGATTATATGTTGCTCTGTGTGCATGCTTTAAGAAGATTTCTGTTCCACTACCCTTGGAATGGGGTCAAAGTGCAGAGTCAAGATTTGTAAGACACTACTAGAGCAGTTTTGGGTTAAAGGCCAAGCCAAGTGTCCAGCAATGCTAAGACATGAACTCTCTTTTCTGCGTAGGTGGGTGTGTGTGTGTGTGTGTGTGTGTGTGTGTGTGTGTGTGTGTGTGTGTGTGTGTGTGTGTGTGTGTGTGTGTGTATATATGTATGTATGTATGTATGTATATGTATGTATGTATATGTATATATATATATAATATATATATATATATATATATATATATATATATATATATATATATATATATATATATATATATATATATATATATTAATTGTTCCATTAAAAAATGTTTAGTGATTCATATAATATATATTATATTATATTATATTATATTATATTATATTATATTATATTATATTATATGAATCACAAAACATTTTTAATGGAAAAATTATAAAAAAAAAAAAAAAAAAAAAAATATATATATATATATAATTTAAGAAAGACTGGAAGCAGCTGATTTGATTCTGAAAATATAATATTAATATTTAAATAGAAAAATGTAATTAATTGTTTTGTATAAACTATATTTATATTTTTACAAGGGCATTGGTGGCTCAGTGGTAGGTTTCCCGCCTATCATGCGGAAGGCCTGGGTTCGATTCCCAGCCAATGCCTCAACCCCAGTCACTGGATGCAGTGCCGGTCCCAAGCCCAGAAAAATGGGAAGGTTGCGTCAGGAAGGGCATCCGGCGTAAAACAAGTTGATGTGCGGACCAGTTGGTCCATTGTGGCGACCCCGAACAGGGAGCAGCCGAAAGCATTAACTATATTTATATTTTTACAAATATATTTATTGTGGAACACAATTATATAACATGTATTTTTTTTAAATATTATGTGAATAATTTTTTGAAACATATTTTAATGGAACATTACAGTATTGTTGACAGTTTTGTGAGCAAACATATATATCATGATGCATGTCTTGTATTGTAGAAATACCTTCAAGAATTGAGATTTTTTTCATATCACCCACCCCTAGCATGAGTAAGTGAGTAAGTGTTGTCAGGTATTAATTTTACCTCAGCTATACAAAATGAAGTGACTTCATTCCCACACACCCACATTGTTTTTCTTTAAGAGCATGATTGATATTGCATTGTTGCATTATTATAAAGCTGCCAAATGAGACAAGATCATTCAACCAGTGTAGCTTTTTAAAGTAAATGAAAAGAAACATGACTAGTTATGGGGAGAGAAAAAAACTGGTACGTCATAGATATCTGTTCACTAGATGGTGGTGTTCACCTGAAACAAATGCTCAATTTGATGCCATTGCTCTATTCTGGATTGGCTCACAATAGATCCACACCTTGATGACATCACTGAGTGTTAGATTAATATGCACATGAAGAGCATAGGCTGCTGAGGGAGAAATACTGATCAGACAGTAGGAAAATGTGGCTACTCTGGCTAAACAGACAAAAAGACACAAAATCGTGATATAAAATGTTGCCTCCTTCATTGCAATTCTTCACATGACTTTTTTCTGTTGGGGGTTAATAGGGCAACTGTATACACTGTCTATGCCTCATTGCTATACAAATGCATTCAAATTCTATGACATCATTCAAATGCAAACTTTTAAAAGAATTTGGCTGCTTTATTTTTAACATATTAAAGGAAACAGTTACCCAAACAGCATCTAGTTAATTTATTTATATTGCTTAATAAAAAAAATAAATAAATAAAAAAATATATATATATATATATATATATAATTTTAGTATTAGCATTTCCTTTTACATAGAAGAGTTTGTCTTCAGTATTTGTCTTACTATTTATAATCCAAATGAGCAGTCCAGGTTTGTACGAAGTGCATTAGCAGAGGAATGAAGGATCTGAAATGATCATAAAGAAAGCTTCTGGTGCATGTTGTCTAACCTGATGTTCATGTAGCTAAATACTATGGTCTAATTGGTACAGGAATGTGAACAGTCTGGCAAAAATATGCAAAACTAGTCTTATTTAACATTTCAGAAATGCTGACTTGGCTTTAAGAGAACCTCATAGTTAAACTTTTCAGGTTGCACAGCTTGCAGTATTACTGTGTAATAGTAGTAACAGTGGTGGAAAGAGTACAAAACCCAGTGACTTTTAATGACTTTTATACACCTCTGTGTTTTGACAGAGCTTTCTAAGGAAAGCATTTTGGAACTATAATGTTAAAAAAACAAAGTGAGCTTTACTGAAGGGAACACCACCTTTATTATCAGCAGTATACACTAATCAGGTGTAACATTGAAACCACTGACAGTTGAAGTGAATAACATTGATTATTTTGTTACAATGGCGCCTGTCAAGGAATATATTAGGCAGCAAGTGAACAGTTAGTTCTCAAAGCTGTGCTAGAAGCAGGAAAAATGGGTAAGCATAAGGATTTGAGCGACTTGCGTGTGTGTCACTTACCTGCAGACAAAATGGCTGCACTATTGGAAGAAGGCAAGCCAGAGGCAGTCTAATGCTCTGGGCAGTGTTCTCGTGGAAAACCTTTGGTTCTGGCATTCATGTGGATGTAATTTAACATCTACCACCTACATAAATATTGTTGCAGACCAAGTACACCCCTTTATTGCAACGGCATTCCCTAACAACAGGATACTGCACCCTGCCACACTGCAGCAGTTTTTCAGGAACGGTTTGAGGAACATGAATTTTAGATGTTGACTTGGCCTCCAGATTCCCTAGATCTCAGGCCCCACCTTACAACTTACAGAACTTAAAGGATCTGCTGCTAACATCAGGTTGATAACACAGCACACCATCAGAGGTCTTGTAGAGTCTATGCCTCGATGCGGCAGCGCTATTTTGGCATCAAAGTGAGAGCCAGTATTAGGTGGCTGGTTTAAAATGTTGTGGCTGATCGGTGTATAAGCAAAGGTAATTTTAGCTGGCTAGCTAACTGAGGTTTCAATAGCTTTCAAGGTTCATTAACTAGTTATTTTCCTACATATTTCTGGCAGAGATGGGCATTTTTAACTCTATCTCTGTGTGTATTTTACACAAAAATGTACATATTTAACACAAAAAACAGATTGCAACCAAAAGCTAAAGTGACACCTTAGTTTAATAAAATATATGGCTAGCTGTTACGGATTACCTATACATATTTCTGCAGGTTGGATTTTGAGTTATAAAATGCCAGTACCTCCATAATGGTCCAGTCCACAGGACTACCCCTTGTCCTGCCCATTTTAGTGTTATCCCTGCTCCTGGCACACCCAGTTTCTCAGGAAGGACTAGTGATTAGGTGAATAGTTGAATGAGGTGTGTTGGAGGTAGGGACAAGACTGAAAAAGAAGCTATTCCATGACCTGGACTAAGAACCTATGGTCAAGTGTCTTCTTCTTCTTTCGGCTTTTCCCTTCAGGGGTCGCCACAGCGAATCATCTCTCTCCACCTATCCCTATCTTCTGCATCCTCAACACTTGCACCCACTAGCTTCATATCCTCATTAATTCCATCCATATACCTCCTCTTTGGCCTTCCTCTTTGCCTCCTGCCTGGCAGCTCCATGTCCAACATTCTCCTACCAATATACTCACTCTCCCTCCTCTGAACATGTCCAAACCATCTTAATCTGGCCTCCCTAACTTTGTCCCCCAAACGTCCAACATGAGCTGTCCCTCTGATGTACTCGTTCCTAATCCTGTCCAATCTTGTCACTCCCAAAGAGAACCTCAACATCTTCAGCTCTGCTACCTCTAGCTCTGACTCCTGTCTCTTCCTCAGTGACACTGTCTCTAAACCGTACAGCATGGCTGGCCTCACCACTGTCCTGTACACCTTCCCCTTGATTCTCACTGATATTTTCCTATCACACAGAACTCCCGACACCTTTCTCCACCCATTCCAACCTGCCTGCACTTGCTTCTTTACCTCTTTCGCACACTCTCCATTATTCTGGACTGTTGACCCCAAGTACTTAAACTCCTGTACCTTCTTCACCTCTTCACCCTGTAACCTTACTGTTCCACTTCCCTCCCTTTCATTCACACACATGTACTGAGTCTTACTACGACTGACTTTCATTCCTCTTCTCTCCAGCGCAAACCTCCACCTCTCCAGGTTTTCCTCCACCTGCTCCCTGCTCTCATTACAGATCACAATGTCATCTGCAAACATCATTGTCCAAGGAGACTCCTGTCTGACCTCCTCTGACAACTGGTCCATCACTATAGCAAACAGAAAGGGGCTCAGAGCCGATCCCTGATGCAGTCCCACCTCCACTTTGAACTCCTCTGTCTGACCTACAGCACACCTCACCACTGTCCTGCTCCTCTCATACATGTCCTGCACCACTCTGACATACTTCTCTGCTACTCCTGACTTCCTCATACAGTACCACAGCTCTTCTCTTGGCACCCTGTCATACGCTTTCTCCAAGTCTACAAACACACAGTGCAACTCCCTCTGACCATCCCTATACTTCTCCATCAAAATTCTTAGAGCAAAAATTGCATCCGTCGTGCTCTTTCTGGGCATGAAGCCATACTGCTGCTCACAAATTTCCACTACCTTCCTTAACCTAGCTTCCACTACTCTTTCCCATAGCTTCATTGTATGGCTCATCAACTTTATCCCCCTATAGTTGCTGCAACTCTGCACGTCACCCTTATTCTTAAAGATCGTCACTAACACACTTCTTCTCTATTCCTCAGGCATCTTCTCACTCTCTAAAACCCTGTTGAACAAACTAGTAAAAAATTCCACAGCTGCCTCTCCTAGACACTTCCAGACCTCCACCGGGATGTCGTCAGGACCAACTGCCTTTCCACTTTTCATCCTCTTCAAAGCCTTCCTGACTTCATCCTTTCTAATCTTATCTACTTTCTGTTCTACAGAGTTCACCCCTTCTACTTTTTTTCCCTCTCATTTTCCTCATTCATCAGCTCCTCAAAGTACTCCTTCCATCTCCTCTGTACACTCTCCTCACTTGTGAGCACCCTTCCATCTCTATCCTTAATAACTCTAACTTGCTGCACATCCTTCCCATCTCGATCCCTCTGCCTAGCTAACCTGTACAAGTCCTTCTCTCCTTCTCTAGTGTCTAACCTAGTGTACAACTCATCATATGCCTTCTGCTTGGCCTTAGACACCTCCCTCTTCAGTTCTGTCCATGTCCCACTTCTTCTTGGCTAACCTCTTCCTCTGGATACTATCTTGAACTTCCTCATTCCACGCCAAGTCTCCTTATCTTCTTTCCTCCTTCCGGATGACACACCCAGCACCTTTCTCCCTGTCTCCCTGATTACTTCTGCTGTAGTTTCCCAGTCATCTGGCAGCACTACCTGACCACCCAGAGTCTGCCTCAACTTCTGTCTAAATTCCTCACAACATTCCTCCTTTTTCAGCTTCCACCACTTGGTTTTCTTCTCTATCATTGACCTCTTCGTCTTACAGACCATCAAAGTCATCCTACACACCACCATCCTATGCTGTCTGGCTACACTCTCTCCCACTTCCACTTTACAGTCACTAATCTCTTTTAGATTGCCTCTTCTACATAGGATGTAGTCTACCTGTGTTCTCCTACCTCCACTCTTGTAAGTCACTCTATGCTCCTCCCTCTTCTGAAAATAAGTGTTAACCACAGCCATGTCCATCCTCTTAGCAAAGTCCACTACCATCTGTCCTTCTAGGTTCCTTTCCTTAACTCCAAACTTGCCCATCACCTCCTCAAACAGCTTATATATAAACAGCTTATAATAAATAAATAAATAAATAAAATATAATAAAACAGCTTGAATCCTGGTCCTATACTACGAGCCTTGCTACCCTTCCACCTGGTCTCCTGTACACACAGTATATCCACCTTCCTTCTCTCCATCATATCAGCCAGCTCTCTACCTTTCCCTGTCATAGTACCAACATTCAGAGTTCCTATTCTCAGTCCTACACTCTTACCTTTCCTCTTCTCTCTCTGTCTGTGCACTCTCCTCCCTCCTCTACTTCTTCGACCAACAGTAGCCCAATTTCCACCGGCGCCCTGTAGGTCAACGGCGCCGATGGCGGTCGTTGTTAACCCGGGCCTCGACCAATCTGGTATGAAATTCGTACTGACGATTCGCATGGTTAAATTTGGCAATGTTTTACGCCGGATTCCCTTCCTGACGCAACTCTCTGTTTATCCGGGCTTGGGACCGGCACAGAAGACACTGGACTGTGACCCCCATGGCTAGATTAACCTATGGTCAAGTGTAATCCCATTAAATCTTCCTTTTACCATTTGCTCTTCTTCTTCTGGTCCATTAGCCCGAACAGGAATGGCTCGGTCAAGAGGACGAGCCCCTCACAGGATTTTCTTGGAGAGGAGGCTCAGAGCCTGAGACCACAGGCATCCAGCTCTGGAGTGAAGTCTTCACTGTGAGGAAAAGTAATGGCAAAGAGGTACAGAGAGATCAGCATGGTGTCATCTTAGAAACAATAGACTCTGCTTCTAATCAGATTATATGCAGTGACCAAATAATGACTCAGACTCTGCATGATTTATTACTTATTAACTTGTGAATTATCTTTAAAGATGTGACTCATTACACTGATTGCAGCTGTTGCTACTTTGAATATGTGCAATAAGCAAATAGTTCTGTGACTTTACCCCATTTATCAATTGGTGGAAAGTTCTCCTTTGCTGTGCCTTTCATGCAGTACTTTAAACTTTACTCTTCAGTGTTAACAGTATAAGCATGAACACAGTTTTAACTCTTCTTTCCTCAAGGTGGCAGTGTTGCTTATGGACACACAGGGAGCATTTGATAACCAGTCCACAGTGAAAGACTGTGCTACAATCTTTGCCCTCAGCACCATGACCAGCTCAGTGCAGGTGCAACCATACAAACAGTCCCTCATTTTCTTTAATAAAACCTTAATGCTCGTATTAAGGGTTCACAGTTATTAATTTGTATATAACTGGTTGTTTTGTAGATATACAACCTTTCACAAAATATCCAAGAAGATGATCTGCAGCAGCTTCAGGTGATTCCACTATGAAATTCATAGAAAAGGGTCTGTTTGCACTATCCATCATCTGGATTTCTTTGATATCTTCTATTATCATTTTATTTTAATTTATTTATTTTTATTTTACATACAGCATAATACCCACACATTACACTCACCATCCACTTAAATAGGAAGGCATGTGCACCTGCTTGTTTAAGCACTTATCCTATCAACCAATCATGTAGTAGCTACACAATGCATAAAATCTTGCAGATACAGGTCAGGAGTTTCAGTTAATTTTTACATTAAACATCAGAATGAAGAAAAACGTGATCTCCGTGATTTGAACCATGGCATGGTTGTTTGTGCCAGATGGGCTGGTTTGTGTGTTTCAGAAACTGCTGATCTCCTGTGATTTTTACACACAGCAGTTTCTATGGTTTATACAAAATGGTGTAAAAAAAAAAAAAAACCCAAACAGAGCTCCTGCAGGCTGAAATACCTTGTTGTTGAGAGTGATCAGTGGAGAATGACCAGAAGTGTTTGAGCTGACAGGAAGTCAACAACAACAACTCAAATAAGCACTCTTTACAACAGTGGTGAACAGGAAAGCATCTCAGAAGGCATGTGGATGAGCTAGAACAGCAGAATCCCACATCAGATTTCACTCCTGTCCCCCAAGAACAGGAATCGAAATGGCAGCTCAAAACAGTTTGGCCATTTTCCTCTGATCTCTCATATAAGGCATTTCCACAGGAAGCAGGAGATCAGTAGTTTCTGAAATACTCAAACCAGTTCTTCTGGTACCAGCAGCCATGCCACGGTTCAAGCCACGGACATCACGTTTTTCCTCATTTTGATGTGAACATTGTCTGAAGCTCTTCACCTGTGTCTGCGTGAATTTTATGAATTGTGCTGCTGCCACATGATTGGCTGATTAGATAACTGCATAAATGAGTTGGTAAACAGGTGTACTTTTAAAGTGGACAGTGAGTGTATATTTCAAATATAACCTGCATTTTTTTTTCCTGTAGCTATTCACGGAGTATGGCCGACTGGCAATGGATGAAATCTTTTTAAAGCCATTTCAGGTAAGAAAACCTTAGGGAAGTAAAACTTGAATGAATAATGAATGTCCAAACTGCCTCCTCTTGCTTTTACATGAATATTTTTGGTTTTGTTTTTCTCCGGCTTTCCTCAGTCACTCATGTTTCTGATCAGAGACTGGAGCTTCCCCTACGAGTACAGCTTTGGGTTGAAGGGAGGCAGTCAATTCTTGGATAAACGGCTCCAGGTACTGTTGATGTATTTCATGAGTGCCTTGCCGATGCTCAGAAAAGGTTTTGAGCAGTCAAAGGAATAAAACATAAATAATATGCAATATTAAATGTGTGGTTCTACAAAAGAGGATGCTTTTCACATATATGTATACATACAGTGGTGTGAAAAAGCCTCCTGGGAAGGTTCTCCACTGTTCCATGTTTTCGCCATTTGTAGATAATGGCTCTCACTTTGGTTTGCAGCAGTCCCAACGCTTTAGAAATAGCTTTATAACCTTTTCCAGACTGATAGATCGGTAGGTTTGTGACCTCAAGCTGAAGCGAACTTGGGTTCTGCAGCAGGACAATGATCCAAAACACACCAGCAAGTCCACCTCTGAATGGCTGAAGAAAAACAAAATGAAGACTTTGGAGTGGCCTAGTCAAAGTCCTGACCTCAATCCGATTGAGATGCTGTGGCATGACCTTAAAAAGGTGGTTCATGCTCGAAAACCCTCCAATGTGGCTGAATTATAACAATTCTGCAAAGATGAGTGGGCCAAAATTCCTCCACAGGGCTGTAACAGACTCATTGCAAGTTATCGAAAACGCTTGATTGCAGTTGTTGCTGCACTTTTTCACACAGGGCCATGTAGTTTTGGGTTTTTCATTCATTGTCTACCGCTTATCCGAGCTATTCTTGGGTCACGGGGAGCCTGTGCCTATCTCAGGCGTCATTGGGCATCAAGGAAAACCCCTGGACGGAGTGCCAACCCATCGCAGAGCGCACAAAAACCCCCAACCTCCACACTACACTTTAGACCCAATCAACCTAGGGACATGTTTTGGGGGGGATGCCGGACCCCAAACCCACCGAGCATGAAACTTGCCCCTGGGGGAAAACCGGAGTACCCGGAGGGTACCCCCGAGGCACGGGGAGAACATGCAAACTCCACACACACATGGCGGAGGCGGGAATCGAACCCCCAACCCTGGAGGTGTGAGGCAAAGGTGCTAACCACTAAGCCACCGTGTCCCCAGTTTTGGGGTTTTGTTTTTTTTTGATGTGTTTACTTGTGTTATCTTTGACTAATATTTAAATGTGTTTGATTATCTGAAACATTAAAGTGTGACAAACATGCAAAAAAATAAGAAATCAGGTCCAACACTTTTTCACACCACTGTACATACAGTAACAACTTCACTTGTCCTTTTTTCAGGTGAAGGAATCTCAACATGAGGAGCTACAGTCAGTAAGAAAGCACATTCATTCCTGTTTCACATCTATTTCCTGCTTCCTGTTACCACATCCTGGCCTGAAAGTTGCCACAAGCCCTTCATTTCAGGGACAGCTCTTTGGTATGTACTAATGCTTTGTCATTGTCTGCATTCTTAAAATCCCTGTGAAATGTCCTCTTTACTGTGATTTGATTCCGTAGTGTGACGTATTTCCTTTGAAACAGGTAGTTAGAGTTTAACTGCTTGACTCACAGCAGCCATCAGCGATTGAGATACGCCACATTCCCATCAATTCTAAACAAAGCTGACAGTAGCTTAGTATGTAAACTAAACACAGAGAACAAAGATTAACAAGAGGCTTTTACTCACTGTGACTGATGGAAGAGCCCCGACAGGCTGTAAATATAGAACGCGTTCTCTCTCTGTCTAAGGAAGCACAATATTCCATCAGTGAAGTGCCCAAATTGGTAAAACACCTTTTCAGTGACAGAAACGCACTGACTAACTGCTGCAAATGTGCTAGTGAGCTATTACTTTAACACTGAACTAACCTTCAGGAGTAATATATGTATGGGTCTAGAGAGCATCTAATGGGACAGTCACAAAATGCCTGGATACATAAGATTTTCATTATTTTCTCAGAGATTATTAACTATAATATTAAAATGAGAATATCTTCAGAACTATTTTTTCAGGTAGCAGTATATCCATAAAAGTAAGAAATATGAATGTGACAAGCTTGAGTTTACATTGCAGATCTAACAAGTCTAAATTTAAACTCAAAGCCAGGATTGGTTGTTGATATGAGTTTGGCGTGTGTATACCACAAAGACATGTAAACCAGGCAATTCAGCCGACACCCTTGATTTCTGTTTATGTCCTCATAAAGGAGTACTTATGTGTGTATGTATGTGTAAATATCTCAGTGGATCAGAATTTCAGCTTCGATTTCCTGTTATTTACAGACGTGTTGAACAACTTACAACACAGTCCCTTTTATATGAACCCACCCATTTTTCAAGCGATCAAAAATATTACTTGAGTGAAAGGTGTTTCTTGTTGCCCGGGTGTGCCCTGTTGGTTTAATTGTTTAAACTATTAATAGCTTTGTGAATGTCTTTGTTTGAAGCCGGGGTTTTACCTTTTTTACAACCGGGTTTTTATCTTTTGTTACAAAGGATAAACCAGTGTGTGTGTGTGTGTGTGTGTGTGTGTGTGTGTGTGTGTGTGTGCATTTGTGTGTAACCATGTTATGTGGTCTTTTGCTGTTGCTGTTTTTCCACAGCCTATCTACCTCAAGGTTTGGTGAGTGGTCTGATGCCTTTCTGCTCACCACAGTTATAAAGATTGGTTATTTAAGTTTCTAAAACCTTCCTGTCAGTTAAAACCATTCTGACCATTTCTCCTCTGGCCTCTCTTATCAAAGTGTGTCCACCCACGTAACTACCATTCACTAAATGTTTTTTTTTTTCTTTTTTTTTTTCATCGTTCTATTGTGCCTGAAAATGTCAGTAGATCAGCAGTTTTTGAACTACTCAAACCAGCCTGTCTGGCCCCGACCATCCTGCCATGTTCAAAGTCACTGTGACCTGAAGTACTAACTTTGTATCTGCATGAGTTTATGTACTGTGGTACTGCTACATGATTGTGTAAATGGATAATTTTATGAATGAAAGTGGTCAAGTGTGTTCTGCAGGATTTTTTGACATACTCCACCTCAGCGCTTAGTAGATTTGCAGGAATGCATAAAGGCAGAGGTCCAGGGTTCAGTTGAGGACTGATAACACCCCTGTTAGGTGTTCACAGCTTGTGCAAATTGGTGTTTTCTTCTCCTCTTCACACTTTAGATGTGGCATCTGACTTTAAAACTGAGCTATGCAACCTCATCCCCATGCTGCTGGACCCTGACAGACTGGCTGTGAAGGAGATTAATGGCAACAAGGTGACATGCAGGGGCCTGCTGGAGTACTTCAAGGTGGGCACAGCTGTCCTTCACCTGGTCTTTAATGTTTCATATGTTGTCATAAGCATCGCCATTCTCATGCATTTTTTTTTTCCAGTCATATATTAAAATATACCAGGGTGAAGATCTGCCACACCCAAAGTCTATGCTGCAGGTAATCACTCTACATGCTTTTTAACTTTCTTTGAAATGGATTGTGAAATATATATTAATTTGATTACATCTGAAATAAAAGAATGAGTCATATGACCCAAATTTCAGTTGCACTTGTGCTTTTCTAAGAATACAAAAAAACCCATTCTGGCCTGTTTTCAGTTTGATTGCTCATCTCCTTACATGGTTTGAGTGAATTTGAGTGAATCTGCAACCACCTGCATACTCATTCATTGAAAGTCAACCCGCGTTACTGGTTTCTGTCTACGTTCCAACCACATGTTCAGAACAGTCATAAGCATTATGTGTTGATTCATGCAGGCTACAGCTGAGGCTAACAATTTGGCAGCTGTGGCATCTGCTAAGGACCAGTATTACAAGAATATGGAGAAGGTTGGTATGTGACTTGGAACCACTTCACTGTGTTTGGTGTCTATAAAAATCATTTCCAATAAGAATTCTGATTCACAGTGTATAATCCAAGTGTGACAATGCTTAATGTTATGTTATATAGAAAACTTTGAACTATAAGACACACTGTACAGAACCATATAATACCATTCTTCAACAGATGATATCATTTATATGATACAACTGGAATGTGTGTATGAATTGTCTTACTGTCATCTGTTGTTCCTCATGTCCTCTGCCAGGTCTGTGGTGGAGAGCTGCCCTACGTGGCGCCTGACCATCTGCTGGAGAAGCATAACTTCTTCAAGTCTGAGGCTCTTCATCACTTTGGTAGCATTAAGAAGATGGGTGGGAAGGACTTTTGTGCCTCATATCAGGCTCAACTAGACGAGGAGCTAAATGTACTCTGGGAGTCATTCAGCAAGCACAATGAGGTGAGAAGCAGGAACAGAAAGAAAATTGTTATGCTAAAGTAATTTTCTGATACTTACATAATTTTTTCAAACCTCTTTCTTTTCAGTCAAAGAACGTTTTCAGTGCATTCCGCACACCAGCAGTGCTTTTTGTCCTGGTTTGTTTCTTGTATGTGCTCTCAGCACTTTTACTGTTCATCGGCCTGAGCAGTGTTTCATTCGCATGTGACTGTATGCTGGGTCTGGCCATGGTAGCTATGATCACCTGGGCCTTCATTCGCTACTCTGGCCAGTACCGAAATGTTGGCACTGCCATAGACCAGGCGGCCGGAGTGTTTCTGGAGCAGGTAAGTAGAGGGAGGGCAATATATGTAATTTCTTACTGTAAAAGTATCCAAAAGTAACCTTTTACAAATTAATAAAGTATTGGATTGATTATTCATTGTTTTAATACTAGTGTGACGGTAACTCTCAACCCTGCCTTTCTTTTTTGTCTAGGCTACAGGAATGCTGAATAAATCAAGAACCCAAGCGATTACACAAAGCAAAAAATCACGATAGCTTTTTAGGCTAATCGAAGATTCCTGCTCGAGATACAAACAGCACAAAACAAATTCAACCAATCATTTGACACCAAATATTGCTAACACACTTTCCCAAACTTGGAACTTAAACCTGTCTTGCCTTGTTGTTATGTATTTTGGCTTAAAAAGAGGCAATCAGTATATTTTACCATGACAAAAAACTATACCATATTTGATCTGCTCAGTTTTTAAATTTTTTATGATTGGACATTTTTTCCATGAGAATTTTGTTTTGATTTCAGTTGTTTATTACAAAAAGCCTATTTTTCAGATATTTTGGTCTTATGAAAATGTACTGATTGTATCTTTTTTAAGAAAAATAATTGTCAAAAATTGATGTCATTAGACAACTTATCAGATACAAGATTTTGCACAAGGTCTGTCCTCCTTAAAACAGGTGATGTATTTTGTTTACATGTACTTATTTTAATATTACCAAAGATCTTGCCCTTTGTAGTAAGACTCACAGACACCTTTCATAGCAGTTTGTCGTACAGGAAGTGGCACTGGATATAAATGTCTTTTTTCGTATTCATGTCATTACACAACAAGCCATGACTTTATTAAAATGCTTGATTATACTTGATTATAATAAGATTTGGTATACTGTAAAGAAATATAACACTATTATGTGCATTATTTACAGAGCATTGTTACATTAGCACCTGTATGGGATTATGTATTCATTCCATCTTTTCACCAAACTTGAACTTTGCATTTGATTTGTACTCCTTTGAAATTCTTAGCATTTGTGTTAATGTCCTGTCTTCTGTTTTGGGAATTAAAAATTGTACTCATCAGGGACCACCCAGGCACATTAGCAAATTAAATCGCATGGTGCTTTAAAAAAAAAAAAAAACCTGTGGTAAGAAATTATTATAAACATGATCTGTAGTTCCATTGCAGCCACATGTTACATAACCAATTTATTAAACAATGTACTCGGAGGTCAGTCTGATTCAAACTGAGGGGTTTTTTTGTTTAGTTTTTGTTGGTTGGATGGTTAATGGCAGTGTCACTGTTTTTCTAGATCCTCTCCTGTAATTGTTATGCTATTTTGCTGAATAAGTGATGTACTCTTGCACTATTTCCTTTAAGTTTGTTTATTAAGTTTATTTTCCTTTAAGTACTTTAAGTTTGTTCTTTTCGAATCATCTCATTTCATATTCCCCGTTTTAATATTTGGCCCTGTCTGACTAGGCCATAGATGCTTCTGTTACAAAAATCTGTAATCACATTGCATTTTACCATTATGTTCATTAAACAGACGTCTTGTGGATGATTAGATATCAGCCAAAGATGGGAACTTTTTTTTCTTTCCGTGATGAGTAATCAGAGTAATGTGATCACTCAGTTTTCAATTTATTGCTCTGCCACATTCTTTATACACAATTTTATGGCATCTCAGCCTCACTTATGCCTTCTGCTTTTGTACAGTAGTTGTATTCATTCAGGTAATGCAAAGGACCAGCTGTCAAGAGACCTTGGTCTATGAAGAGCGCTATTCATATAGCAATGTTACATTTCCTTATGCGTTCCATTAATAAAAATCATATACATGTGAAAGGTTTGTGTGATATTTAATTTGCAGTGCAAAGAAAAGCAATGTTGCTTGATTCGGGAATATAGGTCTTGCATATATGTTTTGTACACTAGGTGTCGGTATTTTAATGTGGTTCAGAATCCATGCCTTGATTTACATAAGCGCTGCTGTACAGATGAATGCTGTATCTCTGTCGCAGATGAACGCCGGAGATCACTATAGAGTTCTTCTTCTTCTTCTTTCGGCTTCTCCCTTCAGGGGTCGCCACAGCGAATCATCTCTCTCCACCTATCCCTATCTTCTGCATCCTCAACCCTTGCACCCACTAGCTTCATATCCTCATTAATTACATCCATATACCTCCTCTTTGGCCTTCCTCTTTGCCTCCTGCCTGGCAGCTTCATGTCCAACATTCTCCTACCAATATACTCACTCTCCCTCCTCTGAACATGTCCAAACCATCTTAATCTGGCCTCCCTAACTTTGTCCCCCAAACGTCCAACATGAGCTGTCCCTCTGATGTACTCGTTCCTAATCCTGTCCAACCTTGTCACTCCCAAAGAGAACCTCAACATCTTCAGCTCTGCTACCTCTAGCTCTGACTCCTGTCTCTTCCTCAGTGACACTGTCTCTAAACCATACAGCATGGCCGGTCTCACCACTGTCCTGTACACCTTCCCCTTGATTCTCGCTGATATTTTCTGATCACACAGAACTCCCGACACCTTTCTCCACCCATTCCAACCTGCCTGCACTCGCTTCTTTACCTCTTTCCCACACTCTCCATTACTCTGGACTGTTGACCCCAAGTACTTAAACTCCTGTACCTTCTTCACCTCTTCACCCTGTAACCTTACTGTTCCACTTCCCTCCCTTTCATTCACACACATGTACTCAGTCTTACTACGACTGACTTTCATCCCTCTTCTCTCCAGCGCAAACCTCCACCTCTCCAGGTTTTCCTCCACCTGCTCCCTGCTCTCACTACAGATCACAATGTCATCTGCAAACATCATTGTCCAAGGAGACTCCTGTCTGACCTCCTCTGACAACTGGTCCATCACTATAGCAAACAGAAAGGGGCTCAGGGCCGATCCCTGATGCAGTCCCACCTCCACATTGAACTCCTCTGTCTGACCTACAGCACACCTCACCACTGTCCTGCTCCTCTCATACATGTCCTGCCCCACTCTGACATACTTCTCTGCTACTCCTGACTTCCTCATACAGTACCACAGCTCTTCTCTTGGCACCCTGTCATACGCTTTCTCCAAGTCTACAAACACACAGTGCAACTCCCTCTGACCATCCCTATACTTCTCCATCAAAATTCTCAGAGCAAAAATTGCATCTGTTGTGCTCTTTCTGGGCATGAAGCCATACTGCTGCTCACAAAGATCACTATAGAGTTCAATCTTCGTAAAAAAAAAAAAAAAAAAAGGAAAAACGACGTTGTTCTACTCTAATAGTCAGCGTTGGGCGCGTCACTGCTCCATTATTCAATTCTTTCAAATAATTTTTAGAAAAAAAACCAAGACATTTCCTTGTTTTGTCTATCTGTAGACTTTGCCGCTGTTCAGCGCTCCCTCTAGCGGCCGATGGCAGAACTGAGGCTACGCACACAGCAGAAATGGCCTTTTCCCTTATATGGCGATAGGAGTCGCGATCCGCTCGATGCGCGTGCACGAACGCCGCCGTTTGCTTCCTTATTTGGAAGTGAGTTAAGCGAACCTTAAAAGGGGCAGAAACAGAGGGGCAAACACAGCCGACCATGGACATCACTGACTGATCAAATTCCACACTGTAACAATTAGCTCTTTTCAAGTGGTTTGGCAAAATGCGTCCTATGTCACAACAAATATAACGGGCATAATATAATCGTTTTGGAAAAATGTGTAGGCAGTACTTTATATCTAATCAAAAACACCCCCGTCATTAAACATACACATGAAGGTACCTTGCAAGTTTGCAGCATGTTAAGTGGGGTTTTAAGGAGTGTAATTGAAGACGATCACTTGTATAACACGTAATATCTTAGATTTCTTATTCCGTCGTTCAATTATTGGAGACAGCTGCACCCCACCACGCACGTGTGTTTCCCGGACAGGTTGCACGTGAAGCTCTGCGTTTCATCATTTGATTGGTTAAACGCACTTAATTATTCTAACTATTAATGCACCGGCGCGTTTTCTGCAGGAAATCGACTAACACACCGCGAACACGGCGTTGTTGCAGCATACAGAACTCCACATCCCGGCGGTCAGGCAGATATCACGTGACTGCTCACGACACGCTCGTCCTCGTGTCAGTGGCGTGTGCGCGCTTTGAAGGGCGCGTCCGTGTGAGTCAAGTGTGCGAGAGAGAGAGAGAGTCCGCATCACCGCTCATTCAATTCCTCCTTACACGCCGACTAGCACAGCGACGCCGCGATGGTATGTCTGCATTTGTCCATATTTACCCTTTTGGTTGATACCAACTTATTATGAACATCTCAATGATGAGCGTTTGCTTTAAAAAAAAATAAAAATCTGAACACGGAATGGTTTCTGGGAGATTTTTCTCCTCAGTCTGGGTTGACGCCATTCTTAGCCATGTCCGGTAACGCAGCTAGCTTGTTCTCTTCGTCATCCAACCTGACTTGCAGTGATCTTAAAACGTGAGAATTAAAGACTCCATCTGGTGTAAAACAAAATCAATCATGTTTTTAGTGTGCCACTTTAATCTGGAAATGTGTTTATCAAGTGTTTACTTTCCGTGTAAACGCGGATGCAAGAATAAAAAAATAAACGACCCAAAAACAACTGGCGCCATTTCCTCAGCCATCTTCATTTCCGTTCATTTAGGCCCTAACACAGGACGATCGCCTAGTTCATTCGGGCTCTCTTTGGCCTTATATCAAACTTGGCAAAAAAAAATCAAGCTTTATGATCCCATTGCGCCTCGGGCACCGTGTTTCAGTGAGCCAGGCGAAGAAGGCCGTCATTGCATGTGCTAATGCTAACACGACTTGGTCCTTTGTTTGAACGTGGGCATCCGGCGCATTCAGAAAACGAGAAGTAAAAACTGGCGCATTTAGTTCCCTTCGTGCGAATAATTTAGACTTGTTTGATTTGAGGGAAAAACGTTATTATTGTCCCCCCCCAAGGTTTTTTGTGCGTCTAGATGGTCAGCACATGCATCGACCCGCATTCACTGTGGCCCCACCCTAATTACTGATGCACAGATGAACTGGCTTGTTAGTTCCTAATAGCTAAAGATAAATTGGAAATGGATCCAATTGACCAGCTCCGTGTGTCCGCCATCCGTCGAAATACAAATAAAAAAATCGAATAATGTTTTTTTTATTGTAAGACACTGAGTAGTTTGACACGAAGAAGGAAGCGGCGCTGCTGCGTGTCGACACGCACGACGACGTTTCTTCCTGGTTGTGGCCGCGAATAAACCGCGCTTTATCATCACTCTCGTTTAAGGCCCCCAAATTTCCAATTTTCGCCAGATATTTGATCACTGTTGGGTGTTTAAACATAGATTGCGGTGAGGCCTTGTTACGACGTAGTCGGAGTCTCTCTCATTGAACACTAGTGTGTTCTGAGAAGGCCGGAACTTCAACACTAATGTGGATAAGAAGTGTATGCGTCGACAGAAACGCACACTAACGCCTCTTGGAGATCAGGTCCTTAGAAGCAAAGCGATCGTTTTATCGAGGGTCGTTATTTTCTTCTCGTTATACTGCATAGCTCTAGTTTCACATATGACGGAAATACCGGTTGCAGCAGTCTCCGTTATTTGCCATTTTAAAGCCATGCCCGTGCCAGGTCCTGTGGGGTAGACGCATTAACTTCCTGTCGGTTCTCCTGTGTAAATTGCAGTGTAATGGAGTTGCACATTTTGATTACTTGACTTTAGTCATGTCAGGTTGCCGTAATCGCTGTACTTTTTGGGCTGTGTACAAGACATTGTGTGACGATCTTTTGGTGTTGTATAGCAAGAAGACGTGTCTGGGAAGAAAATAAATGCATATGTTTAAATAAATAAATCCCACATGCATGCCTTCAGGTGTCTACTGTTAAGCTGAAGTGCATACATCTAAGTCAGCAAAGGAATGGCTTAACTGAAAGTGTTAATGTTGTAGCCAGAACACAGACCTAAACCTAAAAAAACTGAGTTGGCTTGAAGCAACTATTTGATGGATCAAAAATGTTGTAAGGAACATCTTGTAAAAACTCAAGATGTTCCATGCTGATTCTCAAAAGGTATGTCAACAAGGTGTTAGTTTAGGGTTGTGCACAGTTATACAACTAGGTTCTTGTAAGATGTCAACTTTTTGTATTATGTGTGTATTTGCGGCTTGTTGCAAAGTAAATTCTGTGCTTCCCGAGCCTGCGTAAAACCATCCACACCCTTTTGTACACTTCCGTGTGGTGGCTCACTAGTGCACTGTCATTCAGTAGCTAAGATTCATAAATCTGCAAATGATTCTTGATCCTCTTTTATGCCCCTGGTTATATTATAGTTCACTGGTTATTGATTGGATCAAACCTCAGTTTGAAGGGTCAGATTCAGTATTCGGTTGCCTCTGTGACTTACTCCATTAGTTTTAGGGATTACATTAGAGGCAGATTGCACTGGAATTTCAACTTCTTGAAATCTCTGCCTCAGCTTGTCTGTTCTTGCTGTATGTTGTAATGGAAGTCAGAAGACCTGAATAGGTTTATATGGTGTCTTGAGTTGGTTTTGATTTTTACAGTAGTGCTATTCAGAAATTGTACTTGTGCTTGTGTAGCTTTCTCTTCCTACTCAATGATAACTGACGTGCTTTATGAAGGGATTCTTTTTACAATTGTTGGTTATTTAGTCAGTCATATAGTGCATTAAAGTCAGAGCTATCACTTGTATTCCTGTAATTTTCAATTTCTTTCACTTAAGCAAGCCCCACACCCTGCCATTTTCTTTTTCTTTTACAAACGAGTTGTGCCACACCTGATCTTTAGAGCTTATGTTCTTGACGTGTGCATTCCTGTTGCTCTTCCTGGCCTCAGTGGGGCCTCCTGGTGTTTCTCCTATGTCGGGTATTTCCACATCTGGACTGTGCAGAGTGAGTCAGACAGGTAGTTGCGATTGAGTTGGCACTGTTGGTTGCCATGGCATGTTCACTTAATCATGGGTTTGCATTCATGCTCATACATTTTTCTTTGGCTCTACATTCATTTAGCTGCTTTGCTTGTGTGTAGGCCTCCGGAGTTCAAGTCCAAGAGCATGTGCTGACCATCTTCAATGACATGAAAGTGCGCAAGGCACAGGCCAGCGAAGAGGAGCGGAAGAATAGGAAGAAGGCTGTGTTGTTCTGCCTGAGTGACGACAATAAAGAAATCATCATGGAAGAGGGTAGCGAGATCCTGCAGGGAGATGAGGGTGATCCCTACCTGGAATTTGTCAAGAAGCTGCCCCCTAATGATTGCCGTTATGCTTTGTATGACGCCACATATGAGACCAAGGAGACCAAGAAGGAGGACCTGGTATTCATCTTTTGGTAAGGAAAGCTTTGAAACTACTAGTTTGGTTTTAGGTCTGTTTATATTGAGTGATGTTGTAGCTAACCTAGTGTTTTTACCTCCAGGGCCCCAGAGAATGCTCCACTCAAGAGCAAGATGATCTATGCCAGCTCTAAGGATGCAATCAAAAAGAAGTTCACAGGTGAGAAGCTTGAATGAAGTTGTGATGTAATACTGTGTTCAATGGCAAACTTTATGCCTGGCTCTGCTTTGCAAATGAATATGAATTAGTTGGTTGGTGTTGTATCCTGGGGATGACGTAATGCATGAATAGAGAATAATTAGAATCTCTACTTTCAAGCAAATGGCCCAGGTTGATAGTGAGTAGAGTGTTAAAATTTGATTTTTTTAAAAAAAAAATTTTAATCTTTGCTTGCTGGTTCAGCTTTAAGTTCTTCTGCTTGTGTTGTACAGGTATCAAGCATGAGTGGCAAGTGAACGGATTAGAGGACATCAAGGACCGAAAAACTCTTGCTGAGAAGCTTGGAGGTGCTTCGGTGGTCACCCTGGAAGGAAAGCCTCTGAATGATTGAGGCCTATACTCTGGTGGGATAGAGCTGTATAGCTGTTCATTTCAACATGGGTAGGGCAAGGGTACATGGCAGTGATGCTGGTGGGTGGGTTGGGTTGTAAAAAGGTGACAGTTTCCAAACTCCACAAAAAGAAAAATTGGCTGTCATTCCATTTCACACATACCAAGAACAAAATTTAAAAAAAATTCATTAAATGAAGACTTATTATAACTGTACATGTGTGCAGGCAGGTTTTGTTCTTTTCTTGTTCCTTTAGATTGTTTAAGGAAAGTGAGGTAGAACGGCAACCATTACAGTTAAACTATTGATTCTACAGAATACTGTTCACATTTACAGGATTTTTTTTTTGCCAAACTTATAGTTAATTTTTCTAAATGTGTGTGTAGTTGAGATTAGGTGTAGTACAAAACAACTTGCTTCATAAGTGACTGCACAAGATGCATCAAGACCATTTTGGGAACATGAATATTCTCCTTGCTCATTCACCCTTCCTCTTATTTTATGATTCCAAATGTTTTAATGATTCCAGCTCTTATTTGCAGAAAGCTCTAAATCTGATTCTAAACTATAGCACTGGTGTTGGAATATTGTTCACATTCCATAAAAGCAAACATTCTGGATCTATGGGAAGGCTTGAGTTGAAGAAAAGGTGAGGAGCGATGCATTAGGACAACCTGTGTACAGAGCTCGAAAGATATTGCATAGTGGATGTTTTGTATCGTCTCCTTATCTCTAATAAAAAAAAAACAACAAAAAAAGCAGTAAATGACTCCCTCTGTTGTGATTTTAAAGTAATGTTTCGCTTTTTCAGTGGTTGGGTCTCTAGAGGTTTTTCATGCTTTCTCCAATTAGCTTCTAGCTTCATTGGGGCTCTCTGTGGAAACTCTTTTCCCTTTCAGGAAAAAAGGTTGGATGTGGAACATTTCAGGGTTCTCACAGTGAGTTATTTTTGCAGGGGTCTAAAAATCATTTGACTTGACTCTCAAGTATGCCCTTTTATTATAACTGCTTTTAAAGAAACTCAGCAAGGTGTGGTTTAAAGACTATCACTTCATACAGATCCATTTGGGCCTGAAGCTGTTTCAGCTGTAATTGTGTTTTGAAGTCTAGCGCATTCGAATGCTATACCAAGGGTGGAAAATCAGGGTAACATTACATTGCAAGAATATACTGGCAGTCACCATGTTGGCATTTTTGAGCAATTAATAAAAGGGCATGCCACTAGAGGGCAGTCAACCACTTCACTGAAGACTGCAGAAGCAACTGTCCTGTCAATTGGCGCTCGTATATCTGTATAAGGTACATGCCAAGGTATAATAGTAGCCATGTACAAACTTGCACCTTTACAGTTTAGTAGAATATTACAAAACTGCAAAAAGCTCATGCTGATGTCTGACTAGATCTGGTTGAAAAAGCACAAAGGCGTTTCAGTCATTCACATGACTTGTTTCCTTTGTAGTCAGCAAATTGCCAGTGACCACACATCTGGGTGCTTACTGCAGTGTAGACAACAATTGATAACATTGTTTGATAATCAAGGGGGTTTTGAGCTCTCAGTAACAGGCAGAATAATTGACTAAACATAAATATGCATATTGATTTTATATTCAATGCTGAGTCATAGGTCTAAGAGGAAAAACCCACATGCACCAAAGCATATTTAACTTTTTTTTTTTTATTTTTTATTTTTTTTTTTTAATGAAGCTAAACTCTTAACCATATGTGTGAATTATAAATTAAGGATACCACACAAATGATTGAGCTCAAACACTGCTGTTCATCAGAGGAACCCAAGGAGGTGTGGTCACTGTCTTAAATTGGAATTAGAAATTCAAACAGATTGCTGTGGGGGAAAATTCAGTGAAATGTGACTTTAGGACATGGCAAAGATGAACCATTCTACAAGTGACCAAGCTCTGGGATAAGCATACTGTTGCTACTTAGTGTTTAAGTATTTTGAAACTGAATGAGTTGACTTGAACCATTGTTTGCTGGATTTTATGATCACACTATGCAGATACACAAACCCAAGTAAACAAAACAGCAGCAAATCACATACTCCCATTTTAGAATGCTGTAATCTTTTTAGTCATTTCAGGCATGGACACTGACTATCTCTTGGGTATCTTAATTTTACTATGATCCAGTGTGCTTGCTTGTGGAAAGTCCTAAGACATTACAGCCAATTGTGCATAGTGTACACTAGTTTATTGATTGCAGTCTTTGGCAATGGCTCTTAAAGATATTTCAAATAGCAATTACATGCAACAAGCTCCTCAGCAATGTGTTTCTGGAGAAACTCAACCTGCCACCCAAACTTTTCCATTAAACAGCTGTACCACTGAGAGCATATTATAAACTCTTCAATAACTCAATAAACAGGTAGAGGCTGAACTCCTGTTTGAAGGTGGCAGTGAGTTGTGTGCACCACAGGCAGGAAGACTGATCAGCAGCAGCTCTCAATAGCTGAATAATATCAGGGCCTAGAAGTTGGCTGAAAAAAAAAAAAAAAGAATTCCCATGGACCCCATAAACTGTGTTCAGGTAAACAGTATTGTACCATAAGAACCAGTAAGAGTTTTGTCCCAGCACTGGTCTCTATTCTCAGGACGTCTTCTAGATCTATAACAAATATAATAGAATTGACCTTTCCCTTTAGCATCATGTTTTATGTGGACTGTTCATTTGTTTTGTATTTATGGTGTGGTGTGTATTTAATGGTTGAACTTTTGGAGGTGTATATGTCTTTATACACTTGCATGTTTGCACATTCTTGTGCTGATCAGCAGGGCAATCAAACTTATAAGAAACTGGCCCTATTACACTAAGTTCAGCATGAAGTGGCCTGGACCAAAAAAATAATCAGTCAATTGCCAATTAGACATCATAAATGAGTTAATTTATTATCAGTTATCTAAAGAATACACACGAATGTACCGCAATTCACAGAGGCATGCATAAGTATTCACCCCCTTGGATTGGGGTTATGTGTCATGACTCTAGAGAATACTAGCCTGTAATTTTGAACATGAACGTAAAACTTGTGTTTAAAGTGTTCTCCCCCAAAGGAGTCATAGTTACACCGATCAGCCATAACATTATGGGCACTGACAGGTGAAGTGAATAACACTGATTATCTCTTCATCATGGCACCTGTTAGTGGATGGGATATATTAGGCAGTAAGTGGGAAACCTTGGGTCCTGCCGTCCATGTGGATGTTACTTTGACATGCACCACCTACCTAAGCATTGTTGCACACCATGTACACCCTTTCCTGGAAACGGTATTCCCTGATGGCTGTGGCCTCTTTCAGCAGGATAATGCGACATGCCACAAAGCAAAAATGGATCAAGAATGGTTTGATGAGCACAACAATGAGTTTGAGGTGTTGACTTGGCCTCCAAATTCCCCAGATCTCAATCCAGTCGAGCATCTGTGGGATATGCTCGACAAACAAGTCCCATCCATGGAGGCCCCACCTCGCAACTTACAGAACTTAAAGGATCTGCTGCTAACATCTTGGTGCCGGATACCACAACACACCTTCAGGGATCTAGTGGAGTCCATGCCTCGACGGGTCAGGGCTGTTTTGGCAGCAAAAGGGGGACCAATTAGGCAGGTGGTCATAATGTTATGCCTGATCAGTGTACAGTGTCAAATTTTCAGTTTGTTAATGAAATGAGGTTGATAGCTCAGTCTTCCCTCTAGTGAAGTAACAGATACAAGCTCTTATTTTTCATCGATTAATTTCTAGTCCGCAATACTCTCATTTAAAACAGAGATTCTAAATTCATTTTTTGGGCTAGATTATAAACTTTGTGACATATTCCTGCTCTGCTATCTGATATACATTATAATGACCATGCATGTAGACTTCATATTGACATACTACTCTTACTTTTACGTGAATAATATGACCTTGTACTACAATAATAATGCATATATTTGATACTTGCTGGAGAAGTCAAAATGTTTTTTGTCCTCATTTGGTTTGCAGGGAAATGGACAGATGCTGCAGGGATTTTTAACATTGTTCATTTTGGCCACAAGAGGGAGACAGACCTCTGTATACGCCATTAAGAAGGCTTGCGTAATACAGAATGTCAAAATAAAGAGAAACAATTATGGGAGACATCTTTTTGTTTATTAAAATAGAAGCATTCTGATAGAAATAAAAGTAGAAAAAATATACCAATGGATCCACATGTATTGTACCTGCTACCCAGGTATCTAGCACGTCATGTTTATCTTGCATATATTTTCTTGCTAAAGTCTGTTGAAGGACTATATTGTAATAATATTTCATCAGGAAAAAAAACATAGAGGAGGTTATGTTTAGATGTTCTATATTAACATTCATCAGCTGTTTCTACACCCAGAAATTATATTAGCCTATAAAACACAAATTTATCTCACTCACAGCACTCAATCATGATCACGAAAAGCAGTATTAAAGTGCCCCAATTACCTCAACATTAGAAACAGGTTAATATATAGGACAAAGAATGCTGTACACAATGTTACAACTGTAAGTATCACTGTCTAAACTGAGTTATACACCAGAAGTCAGGTGGCTCGACTCAACCACGCAGTGTGGCTTTTTCCCCCCAGACTTGCACTGGATTAAGTGCAACACATACTGACCTTCATGTTATTGTGAACATGCATCACCATTATAGCTATACTCTCAAAGTATGATAATCCGATGAGATGTTTTACCGTTTTAACTATTTTATTGTCTATACAGTGTCAGTTGTGGTCTTAACGAAGCAAAGTCACGTGCTGCATGCTTAAGTAGTGTGTACACCATTTTAGATCAAACTTCAGACCTAGACTGTTTTTACCTCCAGGGGTTCTGTGTGCTGGCGTATCTGACTCATAATTATCATAAACTCAGGTGACGTGCAGACGCCATGTTGACACAATATGTCTAGTAGCTGAATAATTTGAGCAGCTCGATTTGTGATACACAGATAATGCAAGCATTTAAAAATCTAATGATTTCTTTTTCATTCCAGAGAACCATCAGCAATTTACCGATAGTTCACTGCAATGTTTCATATTAAAATAACGCATATTAAAATAATATTATGGGCCCAGAATGCACATTATGTCATAAAAGGTATTTTTTAGTAGTTTCTTTATGTATCTAAATGTCATTACTGAACAGACAATAAGAAGAGCCTGTGGCCTCAATAAATGTGCTCAGCATTTGGTATTTACCTCACATTCATGGGCAAGGATGGTTGCTTTAAAAAAAAAAAAACAGGACACGCATACATTTAACTTTGGTTGCAAGCAGGTACACTACATGGACTAAGTTTATGGATGCCTGACCATCACACTCATTTGTAGGTCTTCCCTAAACTGTTTATGGCACTCGGTTGTATAGAAAGCTTTGTATGCTGTAGCATTTCATTTTCACTTCACAGGCCAAAACTTGTTCCAGCACGACAATGCTCCTGTGCATAAAGCTAGGTCTATAAATATATGGTTTGTAGTGGAAGAACTCAAATGATCCTCTGAACACCTTTGGGATGAACTGAAATGCTAACTGCACCCCAGGACTTCTCACACGATCAGGGCCTGACTGCACTGAGGCTGCACGAGCACAGTTCTCCACAGCCATGCACCAATATCTATCTAGTAGAAAGCCGTCTCAGAAGATTGCAGGTTGTTATAACAGCATAGAGTGGCTAAATCTGGCACGGGATGTTAAAAAAATCATACATGGGTGTGCTGGCTAAGCCATATAGTGTACGTATATTGCATGTACCCATCTTACCATTATTTAATAGCCAATGTCTTGGCTGGGAATATTGCTGAGCCTCCAACTTTCCTTGGTCCAGTATCTGCCTCAAAATATAAGTTTTAGGCCATTCCCTAACCCTTTACAGTTATTTGCACCCTGAACCAAACACACATTTTAAAAGAGATTGAAATCAGACACAAAGATTTACTATTATTCTTCAATTATCAGATCATTAAGGATTAATGACCTAGTTTGCTCATTCAGACTGGCCTACTGTGCATACATGAACGTATTTTATACGCTTTATATGATTAAGCAATCCAGCAGATTATTAACAGAATATGAGGCTGCATTTACATGTAACTACTGATTAACATGGGAGCATGCTAGAAGCCTCGCCATTGGTTTGTACACAGAGTCTGATATGAAACGGGTTTAAAACCTACTACATGCGAGGTATATTGAATGTTATGGATATCTAAGAAAGTCATAACAGCATAACTATAGTATCTATGTTATGTCCGTACTGCATGACAAGTGTACACTTCCACACCCTTATATGTCATTTCTCAGAATTCCTAACCAAATAATCCAAGCTGAATATATTAAAATGGAAAGGCAACAGTGTTTTACTCGTTTAAATAAATGTCCAATTATACGCAAACAGGATATCTCATCCAATTCGGATTAACTTAAACTTTGACGATCAAATCTAGACTCATTTGATAAACTCTTTCCAAGGATCCTATCTTGACTTGCCTATAACTGCTTTGTCTATACAAGGGCTGCCTTTAAAAGGGCATGTTCATGGGATCTGTTTTTGGTTCCTCTTCTTTTGTCTTCTCGTGCTTATGTAAATCAGTACTGATTGCAGTCTGCTTTGTTTCCATGCACCCAGTAACAGATCTGAGCAAATTTCAGCGGAGTGAAACGGACGGCTACGTTGTAGTCACGGCTTTCGCCGTTGATCTCCAACCATTGGTGCCCCGAGAAGATGCCAATCACCTTGCGCTCCCAACGCTCCAGAACATTGTCCCATACACGGCCATACACCCCAGAGCCACTAGCCCCAGGCCTTGCATCACAATGCTGGTAAATTAGATCATTACTCTCATCTTCTACAGGGCAGAAACGATACACAAGCTCTCCTGGCCTATCACTGTCAAACCCAGAGAAATGGATGCGTTTCCCGGCCAAATCATTAGAAGAGGGAGCTACAGCAAGGCGCATAAATGGACGGCGATGTGGCCAACGCAGTTCCAGAAGGGCATAGTCATAATCCATGCTGACATCCTGGGGTCCCTGTATCCATCCTTTAGGCACACGTGTCCGTCGAACCCTCACCCACCGCACCAAGGGCCTTTTTAAGTCTTCTTTGGTATTATTAGCTGAGGGTGGGATGAGGAAGCCAACTCTGAGCTTACGTGCACCTTTGACATAATCTTTTCCATCATGTACACAGTGGGCAGCGGTCAGCACATGTTGTTGTGATACCAGAACACCAGTGCAGCCTGTCGAGATACGTACGGCTGTGGAGAAGGGGTAATCCAAAAGGAAGTGGTCACCACGAATGTTGAAGCGTCCATCTGCACCATAGATTTGCCTTCTTGTTCGTTTGTGAGGGGAAAATAGGAGTTTAGGCCTTCTCTTGATGGACAGTGCAGGAGAGATGTTGCGGTCAGCATCATCATCTTCCAGATTGACAGTGGTTAGTGTACGTGAGCCATCTGCATACAGTGTTTCAAAGGCCAGCTGCTCAGTTAGATGTGCTTTGTCAATGTCTTCTATCTTATGGTAGCAGCTCTCATTGCAGTGGGTGGTAAAGTCCAGCTGGGCCTTTGCACTGAAACGGGAACAAGAAAGGGCCAGATGGGTGTGTGGCACCAGAGAGGGGATGTGTGGATTCTGTGACAGGTGGGCGTGTGCTCCCACTGACAGAGAAGATTTAGATAGGAGAAGTAAGAAGATCTGACCAGCAAGATAGAAACGTGCCATGCTCGATATCCAGTAATGGGCCATGGCTGAGAATAGAAGAACCTGAAATTAGAGCAAAACATGCAGTTTACAACTAAATCAGTTTTATCTGGAATATTTATTTCAATATGCTGAAATTTCTCCAATAATTTCTTGACAGTTACACCTTTGAATAAAAAAAGCTAGATCTAGAACCCTTAAGTGTACTTTGGTTGTCCCTCCAGAGAAACCATGGTTACATGGTTCCATTGTTAGAAAGTAGTTCCAAGTAGGAAACCTAAGAATCATTGAAAAGCCATTTTTCTAGTCTATACTTGAGGTATGCTTTTAAATTTAGAAATGGATTTATAGTGAATAAATGTTCAAAAGATCAATTACATCAAATCTAATCTCAATAAACATCCATGACATACTGAAAAACAACATAACTTAATTGATCTTTTCACTACCATTTATTTATTTATTTCATACTCCCATTATAACTCCATATTTTGAGAGAAAATACAAGAAGGGCCCTTGTCATGTCTTATACACATTATATTAGGCAAATGGAAAATGCAGTGAATCATGTTCAGACAAGACTACAGACATATACACACTACACACTGTAAGAGTTCCAAAGATTTTACACTGTTTTGTCAGGCACAATTTATTAACCATTAAAAATACTAAATTCTGGGTTAACAAGTTGTATTCAATCAAATCAACCAAAATAATCAAATTAACTTAGAATTAGAATTGATATTAGAATTGTTTCTTTGTCAGTCTTCTCTCAAATGATCACCACAATTTCAAAGCTAAACTACTGAAATGTAACTAGTAATTATATTTTAATTCTAGACTCTAATTTGGCACTATTGACTGGCAACAACTAGGCCTTGTGGTGCTTTATATTTGTGTATCCAAATAGTTATTAATAAGGTAAGATAATATGATCATAAGATTTCGATGCATTAATACACCTCAGTGACGTATTAATACAAAGTTTAGTTTTTAGATTTATTTATTTTTCTAAAACAGAATAATGTAATTGATTTCATTATTCAGGAGCAAAGCAGGCACTCTCCTATTCCACGACGTGTCATGGGCCCATATTTGACCCCTGTGTATCGCCTCCCTGGAAATCTCGAGAACAACCTGTTTCCCAGCACCCAAAAGTCACTTGGTCTTTTATGTTTTTTCAATGGTGAATGGTTGTCCAAAGCTTAACTCGCCTCGTTAACTACAAGGAAAACACACCATGTTTACCTAGCTTCACTTGCACTGAGGCTGTCCAAAACCATAAAGTGGTACGTGCAAATGCTCAAGCAGATACTTGCAATGGGACGATGGTCACCTCGGCAATGTAAACAGTCTCCCAGGTTACAAAAGTGGAGCCAATTAAACTCGCAGCATAATCATGGTCATTATATTAATTAATATATATTAATTAATAATAATTACTATTATTGCGCGCGCGCTCCGACAATCGCCGTTATTGTACTTTTGCGCAGAGGATTGCATCAGTACATGATATTATACGGCCAACAATGAATGCATAAATCAATGATTTTGAACAATCGTAATTAAAAAAATAAAATAAAAAAACTTAACCTTGAAATGGTTCCTTAAAAGAAAAGTTTCTATTCAAATCCAAATCACGTCTTCGTCTTCAAGTGCACCGGCTATTCGAGCCCTGGAGTTTCCTCCCATTTCCACTTAAATGTCACAAATTTCCAGATTAAAAAACAAAACAAAAAAACAAACAAACTCCACACTAATAGCCAGACAAACTCCACACAGGCTTGAAGTCTAGTCTATTTCACATCTGCACTCAAGTCCCATAAGATGAATCGGTTTCCTGGAGAAAGTCAGGACAGTGTGTGTTGCCTACTGAAGTCTCTACAGTCAAATAAGCCGAGATGAGTTCGACGCTGCAGTTTAACCTCGTGGTCCTAGCGCCGCTGTGTACACGACCTACGATGCAGTACGATACGATAGTTAGTCCATTCTCTGTGCTGTTAATATGAAGTACACACATATTCATTCATTCATTGTCTACCGCTTATCCGATCTATACTCGGGTCACGGGGAGCCTGTGCCTATCTCAGGCGTCATTGGGCATCAAGGCAGGATACACCCTGGACGGAGTGCCAACCCATCGCAGAGCACACACACACACACACACACACACACACACACACACTCACACTCTCATTCACTCACGCAATCACACACTACGGATAATTTAGAGATGCCTTTACAATGCATGTCTTTGGACCGGGGGAGGAAACCGGAGTACCCGGAGGAAACCCCCGAGGCACGGGGAGAACATGCAAACTTGGCGGAGGCGGGAATCGAACCCACAACCCTGGACGTGTGAGGCAAAAGCCAAGCCACCGAGTGCACACATATTTAAAACAAAAACCTCTCATTTACTCATCTTGTGTTGAGATCTACAGTCTTAATGTGATGTAGTGTTTGGAAGCTGGATCAGTGTCACTGTGACTGAAGACGGTTAACCAAAGTGTCAGAAATGTTTTGGGAAAAAAAAAAATCTGATTGACCTCTGCTACAACTTTTCATGACAAAATTATGGGAAACTCACAAGACAGCTACAAATTCAGCAGTGAAAAACAAAATATTACCATAGGATCACTTTAAGGGTATTTCTGATTATTATGAGATTCTGTTTTCTGGATCTCGCTAAACAGTAAACTAAGCATAACAGTTTTTTAAGTGCAGATTTATCATTAGATGGAAAATCTGTTAAAGGATGTTATCACACAGTCCGTTGTAAAACTCGGCTAAGATTTGTATTGGAATCATCTCATGCCATGGCACAAGTAAGAACCTTAAAACACCATTGAAGTCTCACATTCTAATACCAGCTTAAGGGGAAAACATTGATATTTGGATTTTCCTGATTTTAGCCTCCACTTTCATAACATAAAGCTATATAAGGCGATGCATGAAAGGAGCCTTTCCTGAGAGCAGCCCATGAAATGCAGTGCATGAATATCAAGCATGACTGGATCTAGAATCAAGTGACAGATTAAACACAGATTAGTCAGATTTTAGATACCACTGACACGTTGTTTCAGTGGATGTTTAAAAGATTAATGGCACCATGAATTCCCAGGTATGTGTCATATACTATAACAATAGAAAATGTGATCCATTGCTATAGAAAAACTAGTTAATGAAGCAATCAGTAATTGTAAGTTCAGTTCCATGACTGCCAGAGAGCCACCACTGTCAGTGCTGCCAGGGTATTCTGCTATCGATATTAGGCTCTATCAGGCTCTATCACAAAACTATTTGGACTGAGGAGTGGAGTTAAGCCAGTAGACACACCATGGCAACATTAAAGAATGATAAATTATAAAATTATTTCTGGGCTAAAAATATTAAATCTGGAAACCCTGACTGATCCTTGAAGATTATCTTTCACACTTAACTGCTCAAATTTGTGTTTGACTTTGCTTCACTTTAAATAAAGTGTCTGTTAAATGAATAACTGTAAGTGTATTTACAGCCAGACTAAATCCCTTGAAAGGAATATTTTCAGAAATATATGAATCTGGGAATATCATTGCATTTGCATCTTGAACCACATATCACCGGTGACCTTGTGCTCTGACACTGCTTGACCCATCATACACTATATAGCCAAATGTTTGTGGACACCTGACCATAGATTTTTCAAATATCCCATTTAAAATTTAGTTCCCCTTTTTCTGTTATAATAACATCCACTCCTTCTGGGAAGGTTTTCTACTACATTTTTTTGGTCACTGGGCACTGATGTCAGTGAGGAGGCCTGGGGCACCGTCAGAGTTCTAGTTCATCCCCAAAGTGTTAAGTGGGGTTGAAGTCAGGTCTCTGTGTTTGTGCCTTGATCCTGTGAAGGGAAACTGTAATGTTACAGCATAAAAAGTCATCCTGTGCAGCTGTTCGCTTCCAACTTAGTAGCTTGGGGAAGACACACATATAGCCATATAGTATAAGTCCATACAGACTACTTGACAGAGAAATGCAAATCAATCACTGTCTTTAAAAACAGTTTCAACTGTGTTTTAATTTTACTGAATTGATCATACTCTCTTGACTGTGTCAAGTTCTGCACAATGCCATGGGCTCTGTAATTAGCTGTCTAATTTACTATAAGGTGTCTATTATGCAGAAGGCAGATTTCACACAGTTCATTCTGTTTTTGCTTAAAAAAAAGTTAAGCCAACTAGTTGGTATTCAATCTTCCTGTCTTGGCTCGGGAAGTTTCAGATAATTCATTCAGAATCTAGGGAACATGATCCCTGTAACACATTAAAGATTTCATTTTTTATTTAAAGAGCTGTGAATTTGCCCAAGTTACAGTATTCTGCTGTATTGTAATGTATTGTATGTAAGAATACTGAAGTATTCTTCAGTACCCTGAAGATGTAGTGGTATTTGGGTAAGTGCAAATGTGTGAGGCCACAGCACAGCTTGGTACAGTGATAAGATCATTCGACAGCCTGTCGGTCACTGTGGGTTAGCACCATGTGCTCAGTTTGTTTTGGCACTGAGTGCTTCAATATCTTGTGCTCAGATATTTTCAAGCATATTTTCTCTCTAACATCCACAGATTTTGTTCTGATTTGCAGCACAAGTTCTAAACCATTGATATTTACCATGCCATGTCATAGTTTATTATTAAAAGTTGGGGTGAGCTCGAGGAGCTCAACTCTTCCAGCCAGCAGGAATTCGCCACCTTGGACCGTCCCCAGCACCATGTACAGTGGAGCTCTTGTTCTTGACCTGTCCTGGGCTGTGGGAGGGGCGAAGCGTGAAGAAAAAGCTCACAATGAGTAGGGAACTCTGTTAATGTGTGCCCTTTTCCCGCCGAAAGCCACTCTTTTATCACCTCCAGTTTCAGATATGAGCCCTAGGCCACAGTATCTCTGACTGGTTCTAAAGGTCCTTTCCCTCACAGTTAACAAAAGCAAACAGAAATTACATTTTAGAGAAAGAATGTGAGGAAAAAATGTATTTATCTATTATGAATGTGTGCCTAATAGATTAGCCATGCTTTTATATATAACATCATACTTAATTCAAAAAGATTAATTAGTTGCTGTGCAAATTGTTGGTTTCAAGGTATATTCATTAAAAAAAAGCTTGCAAGGAAAAGCACTGGCTAAATGTATGCATTAACTGAGCAAGCATACCTTAAATTGCCATGGAAATGCTTCTACCACCAAATACAAGTCAGGACATGTTTGGATGAGTTTGGAAACATTCTCAACTTAATGTGCATTACAGGTGAACTCGGTGTCCTGGGACTTGTCATGCAATATAAATATCTATCTATTCAGAACTGCGCTGTTTAACCAGGCAGGTGCACATACACACACTTCTACTTCAGACACTTCTCTACAGCACCACAGTGAGCCAGAGAATTCAGCTTTGTGAAAACATTAGCCATCAGCCCTTTGTGGAGTTTGTTAACAACACCAAAAGGCTTCCTCTGCACTCTGTAATCTGTTAATTGGCATCGAGTTGAAGAGAGAGAGAAACAGACTGTCAACAGTAGAAAGAATCTTTTAGAACAATAAGCACTGAGCTTGACCCTCTCTCGCCCTGTACACTGTCACTCATGGACTCAGGAATGTGAGGCTTCCAGTTACGGCAGGAGACCTGAGCCGTGAACCAAAACAATGTCTCCTTTCTGCACCCTTTTATGCCTTCTTTTTTTAAATCATCCTTTTCATTTTTTTTATTAGTCTGCATGTGTTTTACACCAAAGGGCCCCTTGTCCATGCTTTAAGACCATATACGTATTATCTTCATTTTCTACTATTAGTTTCCTCTTAAAATGCCTCATCACACACACACAGTTTTACTAGGCACCACTATGGTATTATGCTTTTCTAATTACACCCTCTTTCTTTTCTTCACTTTTAAAGTTAATATAATGCTGCCTAAAACACAGCTCCTAAAGGTTACCTGTTGAATCAATGTTCAAAGGACAGAGATTGTCGAAAGCAACAGGCAACAAGGATCATTCTTAAATTATTTTGTAAATACCTAAATAGCATTATTTATGTCCAAAAACATCGCTTCAGCCAGACTTCATAGCTTAAGATGATGAAATTGATAAATTGTTGAACAGAAGGTCAGTTTACATCACAACAGAAAGAATTTCTGCATAATTATGCTAGACCAGATGTTAGGTAATTACAATGTTGCCTCAATGTGGCAAAAAAGTCCTGAAATTATTTCCAGACATTAGATATAAGATGGAAATATATGAGATGGAAATGACAATGGTTAAATCAGATACTTCATTTAGTAACCTAATTTAAAACAACAACAACAACAAAAAAAGAGATGGCCACTACTTTGAAGCAGTAGAAAATTGATCGGTTTTGAGGCTAGGAGACAAGAATGTCTTAACCTTCAGTCCACAGCTGTATAATGAATGGAATATACACAGCTATATTAATTGTTTATTTTCCCAGTTCCAGTAGCCATAGGATATTAAACATACTGCACTACTGCGTGACTCACTATGAAAAGATTTTGTTTTGTCCAACCACCATGCTTAGCAAGCCTGACATTACATGACATCATTACAGCATATGCAAAAGATATCAGTTTTTCCATCAAGCACTTTTTGGCCAGTCTCAACTGCAGGAAAATTCAGTCATACAAATTAACTTTTATATTTATTCCACTCTGCCTAGCCTGTAGTCATTTACAGGAATGTGATACCATCTCATTTTAAACAATACTGTTGTTAGTCTGTGGCAACAGTATTGTATATATACAGTATATATTTAAATATCTAGTTCTCTATTCAACCGTTCAACTCAAAGTTAGATAAAATAACATACCATGTTCATAAATGAGCAAAGATTTGCTTCAGTGTGACGTCGCTTGTCTCTGAGAGATAATGCAGAGGTTCCCCTGGGATTTTTGCTGGGATTTTTGACGCAAACTGACAGACAGTGTCTTTACTGCATCACAGATATTAAACAGATATTACCAGAACCTCAGAGCCTCTACTTAGACAAGCATTAATGTCACAAAAACACAATCTCTCAGATGGTCTCATATTTTTACACCAATACACACATGTATTTCACCCAAGTGACACCTCATGTAAGCTACAGTATAGTAATATATTCAGCTAATAGCTTTATCTCCCAGTAATTAAACAAATGCAAAATTTACTGCTGTTTATCCTAAAAAAATATTTGTCTTTTGTCATAAAATGAATTATCCTATGACCTTTATAAATTATTTAATAGCTATAGTGAAACAAATAGTAGATAATGTGTAGATAAAGGAGACAATATTTCTGGTATGAAACCTAAATATGGATGAATATCTGTTATATTATGTACCACTGATGTGTATCAGTAGTTTTCAAAGTGGTGTTCATAGAGCCACATGGGTTCATGTACTATAGCCAGGGAGTCTGAGACTGATTGATTGATTGATTGATTGATTGATTGATTGATTGATTGATTGATTGATTTTTACAAATTTTGCTACAGTGATGGACAACTCACATTATCAAAGTTATTATATTTAGGTGTCCAAGCACCAAAGTAAACTCAGACCTAATGTGTTCTATTGGTGAAAAGAAAAGAACAAATTTAATTAAAGTTCATTAATTGAATTGGATTGAATTAATCTAGCCATGGGGGTCACAGTCCAGTGACTTCTGTGCCGGTCCCAAGCCCGGATAAATAGAGAGGGTTGCGTCAGGAAGGGCATCCGGTGTAAAACATTGCCAAATTTAACCATGCGAATCGTCAGTACGAATTTCATACCGGATCGGTCGAGGCCCGGGTTAACAACGACCGCCATCGGCGCCGTTGACCTACAGGGCGCCGGTGGAAATTGGGCTACTGTTGGTCGAAGAAGTAGAGGAGGGAGGAGAGTGCACAGACAGAGAGAGAAGAGGAAAGGTAAGAGTGTAGGACTGAGAATAGGAACTCTGAATGTTGGTACTATGACAGGGAAAGGTAGAGAGCTGGCTGATATGATGGAGAGAAGGAAGGTGGATATACTGTGTGTACAGGAGACCATTTGGAAGGGTAGCAAGGCTTGTAGTATAGGAGCAGGATTCAAGCTGTTTTATTATGGTGTGGATAGTAAGAGAAATGGGGTAGGCGTGGTCCTGAAGGAGGAGTTTGTGAGGAATGTCCTGGAGGTGAAGAGAGTGTCAGACAGGGTGATGAGTCTGAAGTTAGAGATTGAAGGGGTGATGTTGAATGTTGTTAGTGGTTATGCCCCACAGGTAGGTTGTGAGTTAGAGGAGAAAGAGAAATTCTGGAGTGAATTAGATGAGGTGATGGAGAGTATTCCCACGGGTGAGAGAGTGGTGATAGGAGCGGATTTTAATGGACATGTTGGTGAGGGGAACACAGGTGATGAGGAGGTGATGGGCAAGTTTGGAGTTAAGGAAAGGAACCTTGAAGGACAGATGGTAGTGGACTTTGCTAAGAGGATGGACATGGCTGTGGTTAACACTTATTTTCAGAAGAGGGAGGAGCATAGAGTGACTTACAAGAGTGGAAGTAGGAGAACACAGGTAGACTACATCCTATATAGAAGAGGCAATCTGAAAGAGATTAGTGACTGTAAAGTGGAAGTGGGAGAGAGTGTAGCGAGACAGCATAGGATGGTGGTGTGTAGGATGACTTTGATGGTCTGTAAGACGAAGAGGTCAAAGATAGAGATAGAGAAGAAAACCAAGTGGTGGAAGCTGAAAAAGGAGGAATGTTGTGAGGAATTTAGACAGAAGTTGAGGCAGGCTCTGGGTGGTCAGGTAGTGCTGCCAGATGACTGGGAAACTACAGCAGAAGTAATCAGGGAGACAGGGAGAAAGGTGCTGGGTGTGTCATCTGGAAGGAGGAAAGAAGATAAGGAGACTTGGTGGTGGAATGAGGAAGTTCAGGATAGTATCCAGAGGAAGAGGTTAGCCAAGAAGAAGTGGGACATGGACAGGACTGAAGAGAATAGACAGGAATACAAGGAGTTACAGTGCAGAGTGAAGAAGGAGGTGTCTAAGGCCAAGCAGAAGGCATATGACGAGTTGTACACTAGGTTAGACACTAGAGAAGGAGAGAAGGACTTGTACAGGTTAGCTAGGCAGAGGGATCGAGATGGGAAGGATGTGCAGCAAGTTAGAGTTATTAAGGATAGAGATGGAAGGGTGCTCACAAGTGAGGAGAGTGTACAGAGGAGATGGAAGGAGTACTTTGAGGAGCTGATGAATGAGGAAAATGAGAGGGAAAAAAGAGTAGAAGGGGTGAACTCTGTGGAACAGAAAGTAGATAAGATTAGAAAGGATGAAGTCAGGAAGGCTTTGAAGAGGATGAAAAGTGGAAAGGCAGTTGGTCCTGACGACATCCCGGTGGAGGTCTGGAAGTGTCTAGGAGAGGCAGCTGTGGAATTTTTGACTAGTTTGTTCAACAGGGTTTTAGAGAGTGAGAAGATGCCTGAGGAATAGAAAAGAAGTGTATTAGTGCCGATCTTTAAGAATAAGGGTGACGTGCAGAGTTGCAGCAACTATAGGGGGATAAAGTTGATGAGCCATACAATGAAGCTATGGGAAAGAGTAGTGGAAGCTAGGTTAAGGAAGGTAGTGGAAATTTGTGAGCAGCAGTATGGCTTCATGCCCAGAAAGAGCACAACAGATGCAATTTTTGCTCTGAGAATTTTGATGGAGAAGTATAGGGATGGTCAGAGGGAGTTGCACTGTGTGTTTGTAGACTTGGAGAAAGCGTATGACAGGGTGCCAAGAGAAGAGCTGTGGTACTGTATCAGGAAGTCAGGAGTAGCAGAGAAGTATGTCAGAGTGGTGCAGGACATGTATGAGAGGAGCAGGACAGTGGTGAGGTGTGCTGTAGGTCAGACAGAGGAGTTCAAAGTGGAGGTGGGACTGCATCAGGGATCGGTTCTGAGCCCCTTCCTGTTTGCTATAGTGATGGACCAGTTGTCAGAGGAGGTCAGACAGGAGTCTCCTTGGACAATGATGTTTGCAGATGACATTGTGATCTGTAGTGAGAGCAGGGAGCAGGTGGAGGAAAACCTGGAGAGGTGGAGGTTTGCGCTGGAGAGAAGAGGAATGAAAGTCAGTCGTAGTAAGACTCAGTACATGTGTGTGAATGAAAGGGAGGGAAGTGGAACAGTAAGGTTACAGGGTGAAGAGGTGAAGAAGGTACAGGAGTTTAAGTACTTGGGGTCAACAGTCCAGACTAATGGAGAGTGTGGGAAAGAGGTAAAGAAGCGAGTGCAGGCAGGTTGGAATGGGTGGAGAAAGGTGTCGGGAGTTCTGTGTGATAGGAAAATTTCAGCGAGAATCAAGGGGAAGGTGTACAGGACAGTGGTGAGACCGGCCATGCTGTATGGTTTAGAGACAGTGTCACTGAGGAAGAGACAGGAATCAGAGCTAGAGGTAGCAGAGCTGAAGATGTTGAGGTTCTCTTTGGGAGTGACAAGGTTGGACAGGATTAGGAACGAGTACATCAGAGGGACAGCTCATGTTGGATGTTTGGGGGACAAAGTTAGGGAGGCCAGATTAAGATGGTTTGGACATGTTCAGAGGAGGGAGAGTGAGTATATTGGTAGGAGAATGTTGGACATGGAGCTGCCAGGCAGGAGGCAAAGAGGAAGGCCAAAGAGGAGGTATATGGATGTAATAAATGAGGATATGAAGCTAGTGAGTACAAGTGTTGAGGATGCAGAAGATAGGGATAGGTGGAGAGAGATGATTCGCTGTGGCGACCCCTGAAGGGAAAAGCCGAAAGAAGAAGAATTGAATTGAATTGAATCGAATCGAATCGAATTTATAGTTAAAGTGGTCCATGTTTACAAAAAGGTTTAAGAACCCTTGTCATTTTCATATGCATCATATTAGTCATAGCTCTCTTTAAAGCATTTGTTTGATATTGACTCGATTGTTATGGGTCTCTGTACGTGAGCCTCACTACTGCCTTTGTATTACTTTTTGACCTTGAAGAATGATACAATCCCTAACAGCTGAATAAACAGTTATTACACTAAGATTAATGAACATAGTGAGGATCATAATGCTGTAGTTAGCAATTCTGCATGAGGCCAGGAAACACATTCAGTCCAGAGTAGAGACAATTAGGAGACATTGCTGTAATTTGAAGGAGGTAATTTGCTTGTTATCTGAATAATATTAATGCACAACAAGCAAATCTCCTTCAGCCAAAGAGCCTGAAGCATATTTATTGTGTAGCAGTGCAACAAGGTGAGAGCTGGAAAATACCAAGATACTTTCCAACAGAGATCAAGATAAGCCTGAGATTTACACAGGTCAAGGCCAAAATTAAAGACTATAAAACTAAGACTGCAATCCAGGCACACAGCCCTGTTTTGTCTTGGCCCCACTGGAAAATTCTTTAGGTTTACAACTCTAAACTGTATTATAAACAAAAATGCTGACATTGCTGCAGTGTGCATATAACAGTACAGAAGCACCAACAGCGCAGAGCTAGAGGAGGAGGAAAGCCGATTTCTTTAATATAATCTAATATCATCAAATCATACTGTCATAATTTTTTAAAAATTTAGATCATTTAGACATACCTGTTAATGTGTATGAAACTGGGCTTCTGTATTTGAATAAATGCCACTTTGTTAGCAGTCCTTCTACTATTTAGCTCAAATATTTCAAGCATTCGGAAACAATAAATAATAAAGCTTCCATCTTAAACAGAAGAGAATGAGATGCTGAAAACTCATCAGCTTGGGGTTATTGCTTAAACACATGACTAATGGTATAACCATGCGAGGAAGGGATGACAGTTCCTGCTGTGTAGTGCAGGTCTTAAAATGGTATGATAGGAACATTGAATATAAGACAGCACATAAGTAAAGGAACAGAGGAAGAAGGCTGTAAGATTCCGTGTATATAATAATAATAAAAAACCGTAGACATCTTGGACCACAAAATGTTCGTTGCACAATGTGTGCCGGTGACTTTTGCAGACCTGACTTTAAACAGCTTTGATGATTTAATCTCATGCGATGTTAATCCCAGACATATAGCCTATGTGTTGACTTTTTTTCACTAAGACTGCAGCAGTTCCAAGAATTTGAAAGATTTTTTTTAAACAAAATATTATACTGAAGTGTTTTCAAATTCTGAGAGAGGTTGCAGCTGGATGCTTATTCAGTTATCTGTTCACAGATTTTTTGATCAGATTGTTTGCTCAATGAGATGAATCGACTGCATTGATGATCCAGATGACGCTGTAGTACATAGTTGCTAAATACTGTATATATGAGGGAAAGTTTTTTTGTATCTAAAATATAACAATTCCATACATATGAAACAAAAAAACATCACCTTTGCTGTTTACTAATCAGGACCAGATTCAAACAGAATATATGGTAGATTATAAGAGGACATGGAATTGGCTGTGAAGTGCATCTAGAAGTAATTACCAGTGTTTTATCATGAGCCAGACAAAATACTGTCTGCTGTCTGTGTCTGATAAGATACTCATTAATGTGACATTTCCCCTCTCTGATGCTTAACAGTAAACAAAGACACACGGCTTGCTGTACTCGTTACGAGTGCAGAACTTATGTTTAGGGAAACATAAAAACAATCATAGCACATGAATGGTGAATCCATCTACATACTGATTGGATGTGGATAAGCTGGACTGTTTAACCAAAGTTGCTGCCAAAAAGTTTGTTAAGTTTGTTTGCCAATGCCATTTTATAGTTCTGTTCAAAGGCTAGAATTCACTTTGGTGCCAAGGTTAGACAAGTGAAAGAAGGTAAAGTGGGCTGAG
Source organism: Hemibagrus guttatus (assembly GCA_033459395.1). Lineage (NCBI taxonomy): Eukaryota > Metazoa > Chordata > Actinopteri > Siluriformes > Bagridae > Hemibagrus > Hemibagrus guttatus. Next base: position 15,916,450 of record JAUCMX010000009.1, on the reverse strand, counting down.
CAAAGGAGAGAACAAGAACCTTTTCATGTTTATCAAAAGATAAACAAAGGGAGAAAAGAGAAAAGTAGGAAAACGTGGCTTCTTTTCCTACTGCATTCTTTCCTTCATAAAGAATTTGCTGAGGTTTTGGCAGGCGTACTTTATTACTGGCTCCTATTCCTGTTCCCTTTGGAAGGACAAGGGAGTGTGTTTGGTCCATGGAAGAGCAGTGATAGAGTGTGTCTCTAAATCGTTCCATAGCCTGAAAAGATCCAAGGCTCACTCAAAGCCCTTTAATGTCATACATACCAGCAAACAGACTGAGACTAAATACACTATCACTTAACACTTGTTAAAAAAAGGCCTTTAAGCCATTTAAGTGCACAGTATACAAAGTACAGAGTACACAGAGTACACGTGGCCTCTATTAAAACAGTAGAGCACTGCTGACAATAGGGCTTGTGCCACTGGAATTTTTCTTATTGGATAACAACTGATGCAACTAGACTGTTATCGTCTTCTTACGCCCAATTAATAGTTGGAACTGTTTGTATTGTGAATCACTTAATCTACTACTGATTTAGAGAAAACAAAAAAGCTCAGTATTCCAGGAAAGGCATTAATGCTTCACTTTGAAGTCGAGCTCATGGAAAGGAGCCATAATTGCTTCTTTTCCTTGTTCCCCCTTCTCGCCACCCCAATGCACCGCAACTTCAAGTTAAAAGCATCAGCAAGACAATTCTCACTGTTATATATAAAGAGATCTTAGAATTGTCTGACACATCCAGCCCCTTGCCAAATATAACACAGTGGAGAAACCCTCATCCCTGTTCCTGACAGCAGGAATCTATTTGAGAGAAGCTTAGAAAAACAGTCTGCGCTCTATTAAAGAGTGAATTTTGATATTGAGCCTATACTAGCAACCAAACCAACTGCACGCGTACCCTAATCTGCACTGAGAGGTCCTGTCTCTAGAAGAAGTCTACACTCTAGCTAGAAAATGTCTGCAATTAGATATTAAGTTGTACTTTAGATATCACTTAACATTAACTGAGTCATGAATTTTAAATGGTTATATAACTGTTAACTTTTCCCTCCATACTAGTTGATGATAGTCAGAAGAAATTTCCACTCTCTCAGACTGACTTGTTTCACTTCCTGGATAAATAGTTAACAATACTCACTTGACAGCTAGAACTAAAATAGTATCAACTGTCCTGATTGTGAAAAGAACAACATGTTTCAAATGTGAGTTAGTCATTTAGCTCTGCTGAATCCAATAAAAAGAGAGATGTGATGTGGCATGTGCTTTCTTCATTCTTTGTGTATGCAGCCATTCAGACATGCTCCTCAAGGTAATTGCAGAATCCCAACATCACTGCAAAAACACATCATGACCGGCAATTATAGAAAATTTTGTACATGTTATTATTCCTAAAAATAGACTCATGTTTGAAGAGTTCAACAGTTAACTTGGATTTGTGCAGGATTTGGGTGGTGTGTTGCTGCTTCACAGCTCCAGGGATCCCAGATTGATCCTGAGCTCGGGTTACTGGTACTGAGTTTTGCATGTTTCCCGCGTGTCTGCGTTTCCACCAACCTCCCAAAATTATGCCAGTAGATGATCTGCCAACTCTAAATTGCTCCTAGATCTGAATGTGAGGTTGTGTGTGTGTGTGTGTGTGTGTGTGTGTGTGTGTGTGTGTGTGTGTGTGTGTGTGTGTGTGTGTGTGTGTGTGTGTGTGTGTGTGTGTTTGTGTGTGTGTGTGTAAAATACTATATGATAAACTGGCTTGGATATATTCCTGCCTCATGCTCATGGATGGGCTCTGGATTCACCATGACCCAGACCAGGATAAAGTGTTTACCAAAGAAAGAATGAGTAATTCAACGCTGTTGAACCAGTTCTGATGTCAAATCATAAAATGAGATTATATAATGCACAGATGTCCAACAAATGTCCCACTCTATCATTTTTCTTATATGGTTTAAATTTTTTAAACTAGCATTTGGTCCAGCTGTATGCAGACCCACAGAAGAGTCGCTCTTCACTTTAATTACAAAAATGAGAAATACTTTCTTTTGAGTAATTGGAAGCGATCGGAGAAAGACTGGACTGCAGCTGCTTGTCCTTTTGTTCAACCGCCATGCTTCTACTTTGTTCCAGCTGAGCTGAAAAACCTTCCCCTCAAGAGACATATTCTCCTTAATATTTTGGCCAAGAAAACATTGATATTAAAGCAAGGCCTTTCCACAGCTGACTATCAAACATACATGGAACAGAAGCTCAATAAAGCCTCTGCATTAAAAAAAAAACATAACCTTAACCTCTCGGAAACTGTGTTAGTTTATCCTCCTACACCTTTAGGATGAATAATGTGAAGGAATAAATCATGTTTCGAAGCTAGTTTATGGTGGACCACAGCCATGCGGATGTCAGGAGTTGTGATGAAGCTCTGGAGCCATAGAGTCCATCCAGCTCTGAGGCACATTATCGTCTGCTAGGGCTCAAATGCAAACCATCTGCTATTATGCAACACTTCCTAAATGACCCACACCAACAGGCTTTAGGAGGATTTAGGGAAACCAGGCGAGACTATAAACTCCTGACCTCAGTGGTACCATCTAAGCTATCATGCCTGAAGACGTTGCAAATTTATGAGGGGTTGGAAGGGTGTTATGTTCAAGTGTGATTAAGACTGTTTAGCCAAACTCCTTCTTTAGCATGCTTTGAACATGAAGCAAGCTGGAGCCATTGTTATTACTTTTAGTGACTTGTATAGTGAATGATTGTGCATGAATAAGACATTTATTGGTCAGAAATTTTATTTCTGTTGGTGGGTAGGGGAGTTATATCACATTGTATATTGTAGTCTGTTTTTAATCTCTTTGTACTGAACTGATTATTTAATGTAAAAAAAAAAAGTTATTTGCAATAAATCAATATTTTCACTACGATTTATAGAAAGTTCATTTTACATGGTTTTCCTGAGACACTTTATAACACACTAATCCTAAAAAGCTTTAATACAGTAAGTAATGAGTGGAAATATATATACAATATTCAGAGTCTGAACTAGAGCCCATGGGTGTAGAGATCTGACAATGACAGATTTATAATTGAGTGTCTTTGTGTATGAACACAACAAAGCTTTTTTTTTTTTTTTTTACAGACGCTACCAGCTGTGTAGGAACACCTGTCTAAGGTTGCACACAGCTTTAGGGTTGATTGTGAGAATGGGTGTGTTTTCTATAGAACCAGTAGGGTGGATGAAACCTATAGACATGGAATTTACAAAACATACAAAAGGGTATCGCTGTCACCAGGAAACAGGAAGCAGGAATAATCAAAATGAGTGACAGCAAACTCACCCTTAATTCAGAACCGATGTGCTCTGTTTCTGTAATATTCTTTAAGGAGGTGAATCAGGAGTTCTGACAGCAAGGGCTTAAGCCAGCTCATTCTTCCACAACAGTCAAGCCTGGTCTTGAAATGTTTTACACATAGCTCACATATACAACAGCTGCAGATATGTGTGGAGATTCATACAGATCACTGTGTAGTGTCAATCTTAGCTTTATGCCTTAGTAGAACCATAGTAGATCAAAATGATAATTGACATCTATCTATCTATCTATCTATCTATCTATCTATCTATCTATCTATCTATCTATCTATCTATCTATCTATCTATCTATCTATCTATCTATCTATCTATCTATCTATCTATCTATCTATCTATCTATCTATCTATCTATCTATCTATCTATCTATCTATCTATCTATCTATCTATCTATCTAATCCATCCATCCGTCCATCCATCCAGACAGACTTATAAACCCAGTGTTAACTAAAAAAACTTAAGCGAAAAACAATCAAAATTTTTTAGGGAAAAAAAGGAAAATAAAAAAAACGTTTACAATAGCCAATCTGCATAAGTGCACACTCTTAAACTAATACTTTAAGCACCCTTTTATAATCAAGAATTATATTACACCATAAGTCTTTGGGGGCAAAAATTTTCATGGTGGCATATCTTGACTTATTTTCTCACTCTTTCTTGCGAAAACATTCTAGATCCATCAAACTGTAGGGACATCTCTTGTACACATCCTGCTTCAGATCACCCCACAGATTTTTAGTTAGATTCAGGTCTGGGCTCTGGCTTTGTCATTCAAAAACTAATTTACCCCTGATGGATTTGCACTAAAATCGACTGGTATTTGTAGCTATTCTATTCATGATATCCTGCACTTTGATAAAAGCCCCAGTTCTGGCTAAAGAAAAGCAGAACTAATGCATGATGCTGCCACCACCATGCTTTATTGTAAGAATGGTGGTGGTGTTGTTTTTTTTAATTGGAATTGGTCTCATCAGGCCATAACACATTTTGCAACATGGTTTGGGGCTTGTTTCAGCAAAGCTTGGAACTTCTTTTATGAGATAGGACTTTGGTCTAACAACCCTACTCCTTAGTCCAGACATGTGAAGAATGAGAGATTGTTGTCACATGCAGAAATTAACCAGTGCTTGTCAGATATTCTTTCAGCTCCTTCAATGATGCCATGGGTCTCTTGGCAGCCTCCCAGGTAAGTTTTTATCATGTCTTTTTATGAATTTTAGAGGGGGGGCTCTGTTCTTGGTGATGTCACTGTGCTGTAAAGTAGAATAGTTACTTTATTTGTTTGTATTTTAACTTTTTTTTTTTTTTAAATGGCATTTTCCACAAAGTACTATAGAAGAAAGGTTTTGGTCAGCTATTCTCCCATGCCTGGCACTTCTGTCATTTCAGTCACATTGAATCACATTACATTAATTTCTAGTATTTAGGAAAACATGTAGAAAAGGGTTGTAGAGTGGCTATGTCTATATTTTAACATTTTAATAACCACCATTCCCGCCTCTGCCATGTGTGTGTGGAGTTTGCATGTTCTACCCGTTCCTCGGGGGTTTCCTCCGGGTACTCCGGTTTTCTCCCCCGGTCCAAAGACATGCATTGTAGGTTGATTGGCATCTCTAAATTGTCCGCAGTGTGTGATTGCGTGAGTGAATGAGAGTGTGTGTGTGTGCCCTGCGATGGGTTGGCACTCCGTCCAGGGTGTATCCTGCCTTGATGCCCAATGACGCCTGAGATAGGCACAGGCTCCCTGTGACCCAAGAATAGATCGGATAAGCGGTAGACAATGAATGAATGAATGAATGAATGAATGAATGAATAATCACCATTTTCCGGTATATTAATCTACCATTCAAAACCCAGATTAACCAAAACTAAGTATCGTTTATTAAGCAGTTTTTTAATTATTATTTTTGAAAATAATTTTTTTGGTTGTTTTGGGGGGTTGTTTTACTTTCGTTGTTATTTTCTCCCCATTTTCACCATAATTTGGTTACCTGCCAATTCACAAGTCCATCATCCACCTCTCCCCTATCACAGAACTACAATCTGGGGAGGGTAAAGACTAACACATGCTTCCTCACAGGACAGCGTAACACACTCTGTGACTCATTTACACTATCTGCTCTCTTCTGCATACACAAGCTTACATGACATCCACGACTTGTTAGTGTCACTCTACCGGGTAAAGCTAGTACAGAGCTCTATATTATTCTGACAGGTCTCAGAACAATACTTACAGTCTTATTTATTAACTTTGTTATTTTAACCTTCCTGTTCCTGTTTTTTCATGAGAAATGAGGTGGGTAAAATCACATCAGTCGAAATCAAAGTGAATTGAGTCACAACTCTGATCATTAGATCAAGTGTCCCATCTCTGTTAGTCACAAAATTCAACATTAATTGATTCCATAAATGCCTGTAACCTTAGTTATACAAGAGTTTTCTGTGAACATGTTTTCTGTTCTTTTCCCAGTGCAAACAATAACAGCATTATCCATGGCAAATGCACATAAACTTCAGGGGAAATACACTGGATTCATTAAACCGAATGAATAACCATTTCAAAATGAATAACCTCTTTTTATATCCAGAAGAAACAGAATCTAATAAATTCTATAAATACATTTTAACTTTGACTTACATAAGGCATGCAGGTATGTTTCATTTCATAAGTAATATAGTTATGCAAAAAGCAACAAATATTGATTGCATTGTCGAAAAAAATCTATAAAAAATTATGCGAAACATACCACAGGGATGCGTCCTGTTGTATCTTTGCTGAAAAAAAACGATGATCCTGGTGACAGCTTGGACAGAAAAACAATCGAGGCCTTTTTGATCATCTATGCACCATATGAAATGCAGATGAGCCAAAGACTCCAAATCTGAGGCAAATCCTACATGAAGAAATCCTGATGTATCTTCTCAGATTAGCGTGTGGCACTACTCTATCTATTCCTCGGACCTGTTGTAATCCTTTTGATTCCGTGCTTCAAAGCCTTTTTTTTCCTTCACTTCTTCCCTTGTGCTATTCATCCTCCAAATGTTGCTTCCTGTATAGTTGGAACTGCAAGCACATGGCATCCCAAGAGGCCACACAAAGCTTTAGTGAAGCCCATGTGTCTAACACCTATATAATCTTTCAGTACTTTAATGACTGACCCGGCCACTATACAAAGCACTCAAGGCTTCATTACGCAGGAGATTTTACCATGCACTCGGACAGAAAGTCATTTTCACCAATCCTCAGGGCATTAGGAAGTTGTCTGCTGAAATAAACTTACAAGAGGATAATGGTGTTTTGCATGTGGACCTCACACATGCATGAACTGTATATAGACTTGTCTAGAATGATGCATTGCCGTTTTCCTAAACAACGAAGCAAACAGTGGAGTCTATTGCCATATACTAATTTGCTTTAATTTGAATAGGAATTAAAAGTATTTGTATACATGCCTGTGCTAACAAACATACATTATTCAATCACTAGAATTGCACCATAAGCAAGAAATCCTTGAACTCTGTTCTTGAAAGACTTAACATAGAGCAATACAGTATTAACCAAAGTATAGTGATGTTCCACAGAGGACGCATTAATTTTTGATTTATAAAAACAGATCAACACAATCTCCGGCATCTCTGACCTCTAGTTTAGGATAATGTAATGAAATACTGGCCTTTCTGAGAAATAGGGCAGAGGTGCAGTTAAATCTCTAAAGGTGAAGCACAAGGTTAACAGCTCTGAGATTTCAGGCACATGCCACAAAGAACGGGTCCAAAACAAACAGCCTGAAACCTGCCAGTCAACGGAGACTCAAGAGGAGGTGTCCACATCACAGAGGAAAGAGAGATGGAAAGGCCGGATGCAAACAAACTCAAAGCTTAGTAATGAGCCATGTTTACGGTTCATGCAGCTACTTTTAATTTAGTAATGAAAAAATGTCTAAAAGAAACAGGATGTTTATTGGAAGCATTAAATAACTGGGGTATGTTAAAGGTTTTTTTTTTTGCTTGTATATGAGTATAAAGCAAGACAAAACATCCTCAGCACATACCAGTGGTTTCTGTCTTGGGTGAACATTCAACAGTTCAGATGTGTTTTAGATGGCATGACTGGGACATATTCTTTGTGCAAAACAAATCAAATGCAGCAGTTTTCCCAGAATTGAGACTATCCAGATGACTTGGTTTACTGAGGTTTTGTGCAATGTGCATATTCAACAGCTGTATAACTTGACGCTTTCAGTTATGAACCATCAGCCAGCCTGCTATCAGAAGGGCTTGTCTCCATGGTGATTCTGAACCGTATGATGGACATTCATCAGGCTTTACTGGCTTTGTTTCTGCTGCATTTTCTCAACACCATCTTTTTATAGAGAACACATCACATAAGAGCTGTTTTTCTACAAACATGTCATTCTATTCTCACACAGTTTAGAAATGACATTGTGAAGCCAAGCCAAACGATCTCAAGCAATTCAATCTGCCAGTAACACCCAGCTAACATACATTCATTGCTTTAATAAAGAAAACATTTGTGCAGTTTAAGTGGAAAACCATATGTAATGAACAGTTTTCTTTTTTTGACATCAGAATGAAAGGTTTAGGTCCAGTTCAATAAGAACATGAGGGGATGTGATGATGCTATAAAAATCAGGTCAAGGACTGAGGTCACTATAAAATCAAAGCAAAGGTCACTTCAAAAAAAGGTTGAGCTTGTTTAGCTTCCTGTGAACTGGAAAATGTCATGGGAAATGAGGGAGAATGCCACAGGCATGCTGGTGTAAAATTGCTTTACTGAACAGGGTTTCAGCAGATTGGCAGGGTAGATGATCTTCCAATATTTAGTTGACTTCAAAATAACACACTTTTAGTCTCAGCGTCAGACGCTCCATCCATGGGATAAAGAACTGTGTGATAGTGGGGGTGAATTTCTTCTCCATTGACTTGGACTCATTTTAAAGCATTAGCTCTCAATTTGTTCTAAAAACTCTGACATACTGCTTTTTGATGCAAGAACTGTCAACACCTCAAAACTGCTGTGAACTAGAACCAAAAACCTCATGCTAACCAGCTGAAAGTTTTGGCATTGTTACAGGAGTATAGCGATGTTATAGGTCCTGTCTAAGTGAGCTTTACATTTATTCATTTTTAGTAGCCTCCCAAGACCCGAGCTTTGGTTTGGCTTCCATTTTAGATTTCTTCTAGCTATTTGGGGTTAGGAGGAACCAATAAAAAACACCAGATGGCAGTATAAGTGGCCACATTTGTGTAGAACAGGTTCCAGTTACAAAGAATGAAGTATTATGGTGCACACAGCCAAAAATTTGATGTATGAAGAAATGTGACGTATGTGGACGCCAGGTTGTAGGAGGTTAAGACATCTAAAAACTTCAAGATTTTTAGCTAAATGTGAAATTAACATTCTTAATATTTTGTGTAGTTTGCTAAGATTAATTTAACTTTATTAAGCACTGTTGACTCTTGTATATGTTTATCATAATGTAACTGATGATAGCTAGAGTAAGCTTGAGACCAGATCTGTAATAATAATATTGTTACTTATCAAGTGATGAGAAAGATATTATATTTTTACACTTTTATATTAATATTACATACAATTGCAAAACCTTATTGTGGATTCCTTTATTTAAAAAAAAAAAACTGCTACTACTGCTTTATTATTAAGTACCCTTAACAGTAAAAAGCTTGTTCAATAAACAGTATAATTAGGAGAATTTCTGTCCTATCTTACAGTACATTACTTCTTGTAGCTTCACCACAATTTCCAGACATCAAGCTCAATGACACATTGTCAACAATGCAGATACAGTACATACCTGTGATATGCATAAATATGACACCTGTAAAAGAGAAAATTTTTTACAGACACAAATCCGCTTTACAAAAGTCCAGATATAGATTTAAATACCTAGTGAGCAAGTCAGAGACAACAGTGACAAAGAAAAAATTCTGAGATGACAAGAAGAAACTTTAAAAGCACATTGTCTTCTGGATGATATGATCACTGAACTTGAACACATGAATGTTATATCAACAATTGCAGTATTTCCTACAGTATATCTATAATCAGGCCCTTGATCCCACAACACTGCAAGGTTCCTATAATGCCATTTAATCCGTATAAAATTCTTCTGTTGTTCTGTCTAGTTAGTATGCAGACCTGTGTGTTATGTATTCCTGTGTACTGTGTTCCTTGTGTGTTACACCATGGTCCTAAGAAACAGTGTTTTATTCCAACATACACTATATGTCAAAAAGTCTGCAAACACCTGACAATCACGCATATGCATGCTGTTTTAATTCCACTGTTATAATAACACTCACTCTTCTGGGACGCCTTTCCACTACGTTTTGGAATGTGCCTGTGGGTATTTGCTGAAGATCATCAGTAATGTCAGTTAAGGATGCCTAGGATGCGGGGATCCAGTTTATCCGCAAGGTGTTCAGTGGGGTTGAAGTCAGGGCTCTGTGCAGGACATTTGAGACATTAGTTCCAGTGAAGAGAAATTGTAATGTTATAGCACATAAAGACATTGTAAACAATTGTGTGCTTCCAACTTTGCAGCAACAGTTTGGTGGAAGACTTGCATCTGAATGTAATAATCAAGTGTCCGTAAACCTTTGGCTAGATAATGTATAGAAGTTATATGGAGGAACAGAAACAAAACCAATTAGACTTCAAAGGCTCATTTCCAGTGCATTAACATGTAACTGGTATAGAGCACATCAATACTTTGGGTGTGCACTACCAACCAGCATGGAACATGAAGTTAATAAGTTAAGAAAATGCTGAAAACTATACCAGAAAATTTTGTGCATGCTGCTGGCAGATCAAGACTTGTTTAGTAAAACTCAGAGTATAATTAAGCTGTAATTACACCTTTGAGTGAAGGTAGCGCTGCTTCAGGAAGAAAAATGCTGTATACAGTTATCCGAAACCCTGTTGAAACTAGTTTGATAAAAATGTGCTCTTTACCATTAAACAGAGATGACCTGTTGTCCAAACAGATGGTGAGAAAGAGAACAATGGTTGGACAGAACAAGCCATAATTTTGTTTACACACTTCATTTCCAAACTGTGTGAGAAATTCTTTCACCTAGAATCCTTCAGAAGATCCAGAGAATATGGCTCCAGTGAATCCTGCTCATGCAACAGTGGGCTGCTCTTTTCTCTCTTTTTCCAGGAGCTACAGGGCTCATATTGTTTAAAAACTTCTCCCATCTGGCTTTTCTTTTCAGTGACAGGAATATGCAAAAACTGTTTAAATAAACAATGAAATAAAACATCACTCAGATACAACAGTTCTAGTGCTTGACCTGCCTTCATCACCAGGAAACAAGAGCCGTGTGCTTATTTCCCATCGACCGTCTCATAGCGTCACACAGTGCCTCTCACGTATTCATGAAAAAAAATAAAACAGCAGCATGAACTTGTGATTGGAGAGAGGCTTGGAGGATCTGAGGCAAGAAGTAAGCAGTCACAGTCTGCTGACATGATGACCCTTAACACGCATGCAGAAAGGACTCACACGTTGGATACACATGATCCTTCTGAACTCTCCCACGACTAAACCACCTTTGCCAAAAAGGTCAAGGGATTTATAATTCAATCTATGCCAGGGCTCAATATTTATAGTCGGGTCTCCCATGTAAGCAGCAGCAGAAAGTGAACAGATAGCAGCAACTGAAATACAAATTGACTAAAAGAAACTCTATCTATAGGCACAGTCTGGATTTCGACTGTGGACAAACACCCAGCTATTTTAATAACAGCAACTGTCAGATGGTGTTGCTCAGACTGTCCAGAGACAGCAGAAAAATTTGAATCTTGGAAAATCTGCAAAGATGTGCTAGTTTCGAGTCCCAAACATTTTTCACTTCTATCCAGTGTTATGCATGTAGAGTTAACAGGGTGCATTACTGCTGTTGTAGACACAAAGCCTGTGTCTTATGTACCATTAGGATAAAAAGCATTTTAAAAGAAATGATATATTATAAATGTGCAATGTAAAGGACAGAAGTTTTATTCAGTAGGAATGTGCAACTAGAACATAAGAATATACCAAATACAGCTGATGCAGTACATTCTGAAATAAAACGTTCCTCCAGGATCACATGGCATAAAAACACAGTTTCATAAAACATCACAGAACAAAGGATTATGAAGTAAATTAATCTATCCATTTAAAGAGCATCACCACAGACATTTTCTATCAGAAGGCCAAAAGTGAGAAATCACAGCTCCCTGAAAATGAAAGGAAAATGACTTGTAACGAGGTTAAACAAATTATAAGATAACTGGCCACCACTGCAGATACACCCCTTCTTTACATAGTAGGCTTTTCCCTAGAGCCAAACCACAGAGACGGAGAGGAAATGGAATTGTGATGCAACTGCCCCATTACTCCCACAGCTTTGATCCAAATCCTCCACAAGCCACGCAGCAAAACCAGTTGCCCCCCCCCCCCATCCCCCCCCCGCACACCCCCAAGTCAACCCTGGACTTTTTCCCTTCCTTCATAAAAAGGAAGAAATAGAGTTCTGATCCTGTAAAGGTATAAAACTATGATTCACACTGTTCTGTTTGTAAACCTGTGCTTAAATAGTTAAATGTATCTTGATAGCAAGTACATTGGACAAGACCTCACACTTCACTAGTAAGAAATGTGTGCTTAGGCAGCCTGGACCATCTGGTCCATTCCTTTTCCTTCACTTCTCTGCCAGTGTGTCAACTGGAAAGTTGGACCTCTCTCAGCTATACATTATGAAAGACTTTTTCAGTATCAGGCAAGCACAGATTTTGAAAAATAAGAAAGCAAGCTTATTATATTGACAAGAATGCTGTTTAACACTGGTATTAGACAGTAGCTAAGACATGTACACACAGGGACAGCTTCACTGAGTCTGATTAAAGACACTTAACGTTCTCTACATAGTCAGGCATAATGTGTGGTCTGCATCCAGAAAACAAGACCATAAACGCACCAACTCGCTTTACCCTCCAGAAATCTGAATAATCACAAAATGGAAGCTAATAAAACGATTCCATCCACTCAGCGTTACATCACTTCTTGATTAGTATTCATTCCTGATACAGTGCCAGTGGTAAGAATTGTGAGGCTGGAGGTGCTGAGCATGACGTCTACAGTTAAAGGGACTTGGAAACCTACTCAGAGTACCAGAGCAACACTGCCATCTACAGCCCAAAGTCTGAGAGCCTAGTAAAGCAGAATTGAAAAAAATAAATTAGGGGGAAAAAAAAACTCTCCCTCCATGAAAATCAATAAGGGATTATTAGACACAGATTAGTTGAAAGATTTTTTATTAATTTATAATACAGGATTTTAGGCATACTGTATTTTTACATTTAATATTCTGCAGCTAATTTTATAGCAATTACATTTTTTTAACACACACTCACTGAGGGATGACCACTCAAAGGGAGAGTGAAGACCATTGGACATAGCTGCCCAAAATTGATCCGATCTCCCATATCATTTGGGCCATCCCTCTTCAAAAACCCGTCTCACACTCACACCAGTCGACTTTTAAATGTGTAGCAATTAAAAGCTGAAATACACAGACACAAGATTACAAATAACTTTGTTTAGAACTCCATTGTTATTAATATTAATATTAATTCTCCACAATTTGAAGTCAAAAGAAAAGCAGACAGCATACAAACATTAGGAAATAAAACAACCATTTTTCCTCCTAACCCCATGGTGGGGCCCATTAAGGGATGCCAACCCCTGTTCACTTGCAGTCTTTTCCGATGCCAGTGGAGCTCATCGGGGTGCTCAAGGAATCCACCATGCTTACAATGCAGCCTTTATGGCTAAGGCTTTCAGGCAGGAGCCCACTGACGATTCCCTTTTTATTATTCTTTGCATCAGACGGTGGTGACTGTCCCTCAGGACATCTTAGCAGACAAAGTGTGTCTATGTGGCTAAGGAGATGATGAGTTTCTCACAGTTCAAGCATATATGGCAACCTTTTCACTTCCTTTTTAGGCAGACAGACCTTCCAAGCACACAAGAGGTGAACAGTTTTTCCAAGTCGTCAGGTACACACCCAAGGTAAGAAAACACTAGACTAGGGCATGCACAGATGTCGACATAGCCGTCACATCAGGGGGGAAAAAAGCCTTATGACTGAAGTTCATTATTCTCATCAACTCTTGCTTGGTCCAACGTCAAAAGGCATATGGGGTGGTCATGGTAAGTCCTGTCAGTCCACCAATAATGTTAGGGCAAACTCTCTCATCCTATTTGTATAAAGCAAGAGATTTCCAAACAGGTTGTGTTGTCAGCTGGGAAGTGATGTTCTGTTAACCATTGTGGGCTTCAGATGCGAGTCTGAGTAGAGCACAATCAATGGTGATGATTAGATGTGTGAGTTTATGTGCCAGCTAGCCCTTAAGAGCTGAGCCACGTCCAAAACCACTGTTTCAGTCAGGCAAGACTCGATGTGTATGTGGAGAAAGGGATCTTGATATTCCCTATAAAGTACAAGAAATTCCTAACAGTTTCTCACACTCCTATTTTATATTTTCCTTTTAGTTATATGGATATTTGATATTTGGAGTTTTAATAGAGATCTATGTACAAAGGATCATGGTTTTACTAAGGAAAAAGTCATTTGGCAAGAAAACAGGGCAAATGAAAGAATGAATTTGAGTACTTGGCACAGAAGGTTTCCAGCTACTATACAGGAATAAAGTGAATGAAAAATTGATCTGACCCTCTGAGCCATTCTATAATCATTCAGAATGCATCACAGGTTGGCGAGCAGAAAAAAAGGGAGCAGGGACAGAGGAATAGAAGGCATGTTCAGGGATCAGGAAGGTGGTTTCTCTTGTGTTTTACAGCAGTAAGCAGCAGCTGCTTTCTGTAGTCTTCTCCCGGTTTCTTTGGCCTTAAAAAAAAAAAAAGAAAAGACAAAAAAGAAACAAATGAACAGCAGGCAAAAATCACTGATCCGACAAAGTACCCAAAAATCTACTAGATTTTGTTTCTACTGAGCTTTCAGAACTGCAACATGAGGTAAACTACAAGGTAAGAAACAAAAGAGAGATATCCTTGACAGTAATATACATTTATTAGGAAACCATAATCAGACATCTCCAAACTAGCGTGTTTATTCATGTATTGTTTTTCCTTTAGCTTTTTGTTTACCTCAAAGGCAATTGGTGCTCAAATATCACCCTTACATAATGTAGAACTTTAATAGATCAACCATTAAGTGCTTGTTAAAACACTCTGGAATGTACCTTGGCTCTTTCGACGGAAACTGTATTGTTGTATCAGATAGTAACTTCGTGCACACATATCTGGAGCTTTTAAAGCTGTTTTGAACATCAAGCTAATGAAACTATGTTAAAAAAAACAAACAAGAAAAGCACTCTTCTTGTGGGTGTTAAACTTAATACAAACAAAACAATCAGTGTTATCACTGGTCAAGCTCAATAACTATTAGAAGTCATTACACCAGACAAACTGTGTTCATGATGTCCGATTTATTCCCAAATCATTATTTTCAATGCCTGGATAAGAAAATATTGTATCTTATGAAAAATGTGCCGTCCATCTCATATTTCAAAAACTTCAATCTGACTTTAAAATAAGGGACAAACAGGAGTTCAATCTGGCTCACATACAATGCCTATCATACATAAACTCTTATTTAATCCAATTTAAAGTTTAATCTTTGTTGATGTAACCAAATCATGTGATTTAAATGGTTATCCTCATATACAACATGTAACACTGCCAATAAGCATTTGGTTTTCCAGACATAGCAACTGTGCTCCATATAATTCATCTGAAAGCCCCACCCCTGATAATACCATAGAACAGGCTGTTAGCTCAGGAGGTTATTACACAAGTTTGAGTAACACACCCTTTCATTGTTTCCACACTGTCGTACTTCCACAGCTTTATATAAAGAATGATCCATTAAAAGATTAGCTTTGGGAAGACATGACACAATGCAAAATGACATTTTCATTCATACTGAAAGTTACAGATAATCTCCACATAACTCTAATAAAAGAAATATAGCAGTTCTGGGAAGTGTAGGAATCAAAGTACAGATAAAGGAGAAATAATTATAGCATGTCACTGCTTTTATTAAAATATATGTTTTTCAAACAAGAGATTTAAAACTCTTCTTGCACATTAAATCTCAATTGCACATATGGCACCAAATCAGCTTTATGCTGCTCCTCCCCAGAAAAAAAAAAGCACCATATGGGTTTGAAGAGTACATGAATATGCTGTCGAAGATTAATAGCCAAAGAGTCTAAGACAAAGAAAGAACACACACATTCAAGCATGGTCTGGATGTGTGTGTAAAGGGACTGCCAAAGGGACAATTCAGCTCTTACCATGGGAGTTAGGCTCTGGCAGTGTCTCTCTGGCAACCAAGTGCATAACAGTTGTTCGGCCAGGAGGCAACTTCAAGGCTATTCAAGAAAGGGTACAGTATGTGAACACTGGTTATTGACACTAGGAAAGTGTAATTCTCAGCCAATAACCAACAGTTTAATACTCTTCTTGAGTAGCAAAATAATCTGAAGATAAACAATAAATTAAGTTTTAAAAAAACAGTCCATTTTGTACATGAAAAATACTAAAAAAAGAAACACACAGGAAAGTAAAAGGCTTGCATCCAGGTCATCAGGCTGTGCCTCTTACCTCCTAGTGTGACGTTGCCATGTAGGAAACGGCCCTGAAAAATCAGTCTTAGGATACTGGGGCTGCTGACCTGCTCCTCTTCCCATCCTCAAAACAAAACAGAGACAAAAACCACTTTACATACTGTGTGAAGAAGCAGGTTTCAAAGCATATAGATCAAAGCAACTTAATATTCAGTTTTACTTAAATTAAGCTACAGTCTACATTATTTAGCCAGCAACTGCCTTGAGTTGAACCGAAATAATTAACTGAACCATAATATCTGTTATCCAAACATTACTATACCTTTTAGTTTAACTTCAAACTTACCTGCAGGCCAGTGTTCAAAGACATGACGAGCAATGTCTGTGGCTGAATCATTAGGGGAGAAGGTGAAGTCCTGTGTCTTACCACTCACAAGGATCAGACGCAGGTTCACCTGAAAGCAACAAAAAAAAAACAGTAATGACCACCTGTCTAAAGCAAACCAAAACCTCCAACACTCAACAAAGCAACTATTAAGTTACACATGACCTTTCCCTTTGTCCTCAAGCCGAAATGACGCAAAACCTAAAAACACAACCACTGAAAAAGGTAATGCTTTTCCGGTAATGTACTACCTGGACTGCTTGTGTTTCAAATCGTCATTTCCTACAATACTTCCTGTTAAATGAACATGAGTGACCAGACGGACGAAGTGGAGTAAAAAGATGCATTCCTGCACTCTCTGGTGCCATGAAACCGAGAACAATCCGCCCTTTGCTTCTTTCTCTTGCTCGCTCACTGTTCTAGCTCGCTAATGTAGTAACCCTAGGTGTTCCAGACATCCCACTACAGAGCTATTAAATTTTCATAAACTCGGTCACTGGAGGTGAAAGCAGTACAGTTGATTTGTACACCCCATTAAAAGGCAACTGCGGCACACACCAATAGTTGGCAAGACAGGCAGCAAGTCAATAAACAGAAACATAAGTCTGTCTCTAGAAGCTGTTATGAACATAACCAGCCAGACCTCAAACTGCAGCCTAAAAACATAAAAGAAGCAGGGGTGACACTTGAGTGACATAAAATGCTACGAATCATGTGTTCAAAGATGAGAGAACATCTGAGTCATGATTATATCACAGATCTGATATCCTGCATTGGTATCAGCGCTCCATACATCATAAACCTAAAAGACTAGAAGCAAATACAGCAATCATGTGGGCACCAAAATTTCTGTGTTTTACACAGTGAAGCCATGTGCAATCCAAAAATACTTCAACGGCACCATTAAAATCTTACGTTGCTCATTTGGAAAAATTAGCTAGTAAGTAAAAGTCCAATGTGCTTGATCACTTTCATGTTTTGGTTGCCTAGAAATTGTACAGTAGTTAAAATGTGGTAGCTTATTATATAAATATAGACTTTATATTCACCTGATAATGTCTCTGATGTAGCATTTCATGCCCTCGATAATTATTGTATTATTGCACGTTTCATTTGTATTAGTTTTGAGCTGCACTGTTCTGTATTTTGCATAGGTTTGTTACTGTATATACATCATCGCTTGTTCGGCAAAGGTCAGGACCAGACCACACCTCAGCTGGTGTTTTCAAGTTTAGCAAACAGCAAGATTCAAGATGGAGTAGGGCATCAAGGTGCATCATGCCTCCTATTCAGCAACTGAAACGCAACGTATTTATACAGTTAACACACTCGTATCAGATAAAAATTTGCTTTGTGAAACTCAATAGAGAGTGAGGTATTCTTTATCATCAGTCAAACGGAAAGGAGAAAAAACACAAGAGCCAGAAACAAATAAAAAGCGTTAGTTAGGACATGCCTGAGGCACTAAGGACAGTGACTGTGCAGCCCTAATTACAGACATGTGTTTTTCTCCTCATTACTTTACTATAACTATCAAAACTGAAAAAGCAGTGTTTGCTGCATTCTATTAAAGAGGATTTCAAAAAAAGAGGAGAAAGGTTACCATTTATGCAGCATCATTGGACCATATGCAGGTGACCTGATTTGTTTTTGAACATCCTGCTCTGAAAGGGAAGCACGGATGGCAGCTCAGCTGCACTGTGGATTGAGGTTAGGTACCACCAGACCTTATTACTGCTCCCAAAATAAAATGAAACAAGGAGCAGTGTCTCAGCTTGCTTTGAGTCTACCAGAATGCAAAAAGAGGTCTCTTATTCAGCTCTTTTTATTTCCCTAAGAGCTTAAAAGGTACATTTTTTGCCATTTCTGGTTTTGAATGACTCCTCGGTTTAAATATTACATCACCCGCATGCTGTATGCAGTTCTTGGCTGGGACTAAAAGCACTCGTTCAGAATAAGGTGGAGGATGAGGGATGGGGGGGGGGGGTCAGTTGGTCTTGGCACAACTTTGGGTTTTAGCCCCCTTGCTGCCACTAGGCCCCAGAGACAGAACAAGGTCATGGCGCCAAAAAAACATAAAACAAAGAATGATCACGACAAAAATTCCACAACTCATCATTTGAGTACATGCAGTTTCTCTCTCTCTACAAGTTAGTCACTGAAAGCAGAAGTGAGAAAAACAAGCATTTCCTGTTTCTGGTGTTTCACAGTAACAGAATTACAAAGAAATTAATACAAACAGAACTACAAAATACTGATTACTTCTGCGTTCAGTATTAAAATAATGATTATTCATCAAGCCCTTTAATTCTGCCCAAATTCTTTTAAATGTGTAAATCTTTGTATAAATATAAGACTGCCCTTTAGTCACAATAGCCCTGTGTCCGAGTAGAGTAGAAATGAGAATGCCATACAAACAAATCTGTGTCTGATTCATGTAACTTGTATGACATTAAAATGAGACGTGACGATGAATCAGCTTCATCTCTGTGGACACAAGCTCCCGCCCACTGGACCTCTGTTTACATGGCGTGTACAATCGGCACATCTCAATTTTCCCTCAAATACATCTACACAAAACACACCCTCATATACGCAGGTGTTGTGACAGTGTGTCACAAGGGCTACGTTCACATTAATCCGGAAAAAAATCTTTTGGCCTTCCATCTACACGAGAAAGAGTATTTGTCGGGCAAAGACAAAGAGCTTTTTGAAAACACTCACCCGAGTGGACAAATCTGAAAATGCCTTTTTCACGTTGTAGTGTGGCCTATGAAAACAGCTATTCAAAAATAATCCTGTATTTTTAGTCAATGATGTAGTCATGTGACCAACTCAGCTCAAAACAAAACATAAGCCAAAGCTTATGTTTTAACGCATTTGCAGTATAGGCATGCAAATCATTTTCAGAAATTTTATTGTAGACAAGCAATTTTTGGAAAACCAGTGTCTGTGTGGAGTTTCTGCACGTTCTCCTTGGGCCTTTGTGGCCATAAACATGATAGCAAGTGGACTGGCTACAATAAACGGCCACTGGGTGTGAAACAGTGTGAATGTGTTTTTATATAGCGCTCCTGTGACGGACTGGTGTTCCACCCAGGTATATTCTTGACCCATGCTCATTCTTGGGATAGACTCTTAAGGACACACCCTTAAACACACAGGTTTTTAACCTGAACTGATTTCATTACTAATCTAGATGCTTGTGGAACATAGGGATCAAGGGAACACAGGGTTCAGACTTGACTAATATGGACAAGATGGATTATTGATAATGAGTAGCTAACGGAAAGAACAGCAAGTCCCAAATGATACAACTCATGCACATTTCTAAAGAAAGAAAAGTCAATTCAAGAGTATTTTGTGATTTAATTAAGGGAAGCAACATCAACCACCACTCTGACCTTGAATAGGATGAATCAGTCATTGAAGATGAATAAATGAATATCGAATGTCTAATCCATCCATTACGCAATAGGTTTGGTGTTCTTTTCTTTCAGACGAAGAAAAGTCATGTAGTGTGGGAAATGTAGTCTTTTTTATTCCAGCTAATCACTTGTATCCCATCTTCAGGATGTTTACACAATAATAGCGGATGGAGAAACAGATTCATCTGACTTATCCTGCATTCAGAAATTTGTTTACAATTCCAAAATTTCAACCAAAACTCAGCTACTGACTCCAGACAGAACTTTCAAGACAAGGTGACCTGGTTTTGGGTTAAAGTGTAGGCATATTTAATGTCATCAATAATCACAAGACCACAAGCCCCTAGACAACTGGCCACAAACCAGTACAGAAGCATAAATGATCCTTTACTGTATTTTACACTGCTTTTTCTTCTATGCACTTTTCCTCCTTAGTTTTCAGCACACATGCCAGGGTGTTTTTGCACAAAAACGCTGGTCTGATCTGACTACAAAACACAGCTCCAAGTACTGAACCAATAATGTTAGTGAAATGCAGGTGATGTATATTCTTGAATGTTTTCAGGAAAGGCATGTAAAGGTGACATGTTTTTTGCTTATTCTGAAACATAACCACAAAAATTACTTTTGTTGTGTGCCTACTCTTTGTGTAAAACATATGTGAAATACATACAATTTTGCACTTACTTTTGAAGCGTGGCAACCAGATAGATAGATAGATAGATAGATAGATAGATTTAAGGCACTAGAGCTAGCACAAAATGTCTAGCATTTCCTTTTTACGTGATGTTAATCGCTACAGTCAAGCAATCAGATCGGTCAAGGAGTGCAGCTGAATTTTGAGAAAGAAGAAACCTTGTTTGGAATTTCAGGATGTCCCTTCACCCCTTCTATCACACCTAGAACTATTCTTTTGCCAATGGACATTAAGGAACAGAACAATGAGGCAAACGATGATGTCACGCATTAGTCTGTTTACAAACGCTTAGCTCCTCACAAAGTTGGTGGAAAGCTTGACCCCGACCGAACCCCGACCAACCCCACCACCCCCACCAACCTGCCCCTAAGGGATTTGGAGTGTTAAGAAGCAAATCTGTAGTGGATAATGGGTAGTTGTAACATTTTCAATAACAACAACAACAGCAACAACAGCCTCACCACATCCACCATTTGTATCCCCTGTTCCAAAACTCTAAAGAAACTGCATATTAAATCTGGTGTATTACCCTTAGCAACACTCACGTCATCAATAAGCCATACGAATTTGCAACAGGGAACAATACACAGTGTTTCATAGCTGACCTTAAAATAAACTGAAAATAGTATTTAAAAAGCAGGGCATGAGATCACTAGAGGGTGAAGCATCAAACTTACACGGATTCCTTAACACGATCTGTATTGAAAGATTTCTCCAGTACTAACAGCAGAGTACTTATACAAGGATCAGGTATCAGTCTGATATTTCAATCAATTATTCATACTCATAAGAAAGCTCTGATACCAACAAATACTATGTGATGTACGGCTGGTGTGCGCTGCCACACTAACGACAGGAATCTGACTGCATTTCATGATTACTGATGGCTATCAAAGCAAAGCAGTCTGCAAACTGTTCTCTAGAAAACTGAAGTAGAAATTGCAGCATTTTTATACAAGCGTTCATGATGGTGGCCGACCTGACAGTTCAGAACAGCCTCAGTGAGTTCGGTATTCACGAATGCAGTGCAATGACGCCATGCGTCCTTCTCCCTCCATTAGCAGGCTCTACACTTTACGAACCCTTAATAATATATAGAATTTTTTTTAACACTAAGTTAATCTGTCCTGGATCAGTATCACTACTGACAAGTGTCAAAAACATACTGAGTCTTAAAAAAAAGCTGTTAAAGTTTGTTGTGTTATAGTTAATATATAGTTAGTGTATAGTTAACAGTGTAATAATTGCTCTAATATACTAATTACAATCATTATGAATCAGCCAAGAATGATTCGGCCAAACCGAATACACCAAAATCCCAACTCAATCTGAAGAAATCCATCAGTGTGACCTAAATTGAAACAGCGTAGGTCTTCAGAGAACTTTTTTTTTTTTTTTTTTTAAAGTGATAACCCAATTTATTTATAGATTAGATAAGTTTTATTCAAGTTTCTAGATCAGACGCTTGCACAGATCAGTGGCAGTTCGATGTGTTGTTCATACTAGGCCATGTCTCATGCTACACAGAGGAATATGATGTAAAGGAGAAGTGGACAGCGGGAAACAGAATACTCACTGTGTCCTGTGGTTCTCTCGGCAAGCTCATGACTGTTGTTGAGGAGGAAGGCACACAGGAAATGGTGTGTTGGAGGTGGCAAAGCCTGGCACAAAGAGCCTGTATGTGCTTTTCTCTCAAGCCTTTCTCTGCTTCACACTGCCTGGCACCAAGACAAACATTCAAACCATTCCCAAACTGGGTTATAATTCCGTTTATACCACATTTCATAAAGTCAAGTGGTAATTAACCAAGTTATAACGTCAGTGTGTCGCAACACACTGACAGTATGACATATGACACCAATATATACACTATTACACATTAACACACATACATATACACACACACACAATATATATATATATATATATAATATATATATATATATATATATATATATATATATATATATATATATATATATATATATATATATATACACACACACATACATACACACCTTTACAGACTCCATTTTGACAGCATATTGATTGCGATTGGTGTTTATGTACTATCCCTACCCTCCACGAATACATTTATTTTCTACATTAAATTAACTCTAATGAGATCAAAATCATATAAAAACAGCAAAGAAAGAAGGAAAATGACGTGCTCTTATCTGACGCGAACTGAGCATCAACAGCTGATTAGCTGACCAGCTAAATAAGCAATGATGCCTCTTATATGCCTTTTTGTAACACCGTTAGCTAATAGAGTTGATATTAATGACAGTAAAACGCCACATACCTTTAGAGGAGGCTTGATATCGTGTGAAAGTGCTCTACTGCAGCTGCATTATCTGACCGCGAGAAAAGTTAGCCAGCTAGCCGACTCTGGCACCTAGCAAACCAGCTACCGTTGAAGCAGACGGCCTAACTGCGCGAACAAACGTAGCTAGCTCCACAAGGTCAAACAGATTCAGTACACAGGTAATAAAAATACTTATACATTAGTGTTTCGTTTACAGACGAAGCATTGGGAAGTCAACCAGTCCAACTTAATAACCCGTTTTGGTTGGAACGGCGATGGCTCCCGCTAGCTGGCCTTCACTAGCAGTAGTAGCAGTAGTAGCAGCAGCAGGCTACCGTTAGCCGCTCGCTCGCAGGGAACTGAAACAGTTTCTGACTGCGGCAGAAAATAAGAGGAACCGAGACCGATCACAGAGCACGATCGGACTCAAAAAGCAGGAGTTCTTCGATACGACGGCTCTAAAAGAATAAAATAAAAGCGCCCAATGACACGGTAACTTCCTGATCAATCAACTAATGGGTATAGCCATAATGTATTTCGATTCCGTTCGGTTAAAAAACACACCATCGGTGTCGGGTTCGGATTAATGGCTGAGCATTTAAAGACACCGGAAAGCTGCTGGAGCTGTACACAGTGCACGTCACCGCCCAGGCGGAGCGACCGGGAGTTGTAGTTTACACCTACTCAATTACTCCACTACTCCAAAACACTACTCCATTTTGATTTCAATTCTGTCTCTTCTTTTATTTTATGTTTTCTCTGCAATCCTGAGCAATTTGAATGACTTCTCAACATTAGATTTGAAGTTTCGCATCTATTCCTGCATGCTTGGATGTAATTTAGTAGTTTAATGTTTAGTTTTCTTGTTTTGAGTCTAATGATGATGTAAATACAGTAAATGTACACCAAGTTTAAATAGTCAAATACCTGCCTGTGCAGTGCACTGTTTTTGGAGATTGTTAGAAATAATATTTTTGTTGTTTAAAATATTTGTGCTGTAAGTCTAGAATCCAGTCATCCTACATATGCAACCATTTCTATTATTATACATATTAATACTAAGAAGAAGAAAAAGAAGATGAAGAAACAGTGTTTGTTATCACTCGACATAAGCATCAGACTCAGATACAAGGTATTTCAGTTGATAAGATGACAAACTGATAGTAGGCCAGTTACTTAGATAAATGATTTGAAGGTGTTTAAAGATTTCAGCGTGATTGCTTTAAGCTTTTGTTACTTGTTAGTACTGTTAACTTTTGTTTTAAATGCCTTAATAAATAGTTCTACTGCATCAAAATGTATTTATCGATTTTATTTTAAAAAAAAAATTACAGGAAATTATTTACAGAACAAGAGCAACATATTTACACAACTTGCTCACTTACAATAAAACTAACAATTTAACAAGTACATAAAGACAACTGACACTTTTTTACTGAAACAACATCAAAAAAGTGAATACAGCAATAATATAGTAATACAGTATTGTACTAGAGTAAGGGCAATACACCATAAATAATTTAGATGACAGATAACCTACCACACACATAGTACAAATCAACACTGTGTAAATGTTACACAATTACTGTTTATGTACTATTACTATTCACAGCTGCTTACACAGGACTAGTGAAGTCTAATCAATAATTAATTAAATGCTTTATTATTCCATATAATGAAAAAACAAAACAAAAAAACATCTCATTAACCATGGTCCACTGTGAATTTCATTCATTCATTCATTGTCTACCGCTTATCCGATCTATTCTCGGGTCACGGGGAGCCTGTGCCTATCTCAGGCGTCATTGGGCATCAAGGCAGGATACACCCTGCACGGAGTGCCAACCCATCGCAGGGCACACACACACTCTCATTCACTCACGCATTCACACACTACGGACAATTTAGAGATGCCAATCAACCTACAATGCATGTCTTTGGACTGGGGGAGGAAACTGGAGTACCCGGAGGAAACCCCCGAGGCACGGGGAGAACTTGCAAACTCCACACACACATGGCGGAGGCGGGAATCGAACCCCCTTAACCCTGGAGGTGTGAGGCAAACGTGCTAACCACCAAGCCACCGTGCCCCCCACTGTGAATTTTAAAATCTTAATTTTAAAAATGTTAAAAATCCCCACTTTCCAAGATGGGGGACTGAACCGAAGCAGCAGTATATTCCAAAATCAGTTAGATGTTTTACTGTAAAAAGACACATATTTCTTCATAAAGAACCACGTTGACACACTTACTACATGTTATTACTTTAAACATTTATAACCTGTTAACATGTAACCAACAATATATTTTCTAGCACTCTTTTGCATCCAATAATTAAAAAAAAAAAACACTTCTGTTTGTTACAAATAACATGGTGGTTCCCAATTAAACACTGCATTTTCAATCCCATAGTTAAACATAATATTTACATACAAACATTTTTGTGTAATTAAACAAAATCTATAGGAATCGGTGTAAACAAAATTCATTACACTTTTTAAACAGTTTCTTAATTATATGTAAACTCTTCAAGCCACAGCCCAGTAAGAGACACACATTACATTAAAAAATTATAACAGCTGCAGAAAACCTTGTGGCAAGACCCCACTTAATGTATATAATAAATACATTATGTAATGTAATCCAGTCATAACTCACTTATCACGTGTCACTTGCCAAATATTGATCAGATGTAATACAGTAATTCATTATATACATTTCAGAATGTATAATATAGTGCTTGATCATAAGTGTAAAGGAGACTTCAGACCAAAAAAGAATGTCTATACTGTAATATTTGTATGTAGTGCTTAATGATTCAAGTGCTATTATGTTGGATGGTGCTGTATTTCAATTATTCCTATGAGGATTTAGTGGTTGTGTGCCTTGCTGGCATCAGAGGGGGACATTGTGCTATCACAATTGCAATGGTACTTCATAATAATAATAAAAATAAATATAAAACATTCAGTCAGAATTTTGTTTAGCTCCTAAAAACAAAAACAGTAAAAATGGCATGAACTGCTGGACAGTTCCCTGCCAGAACACCAGAGGGCAGTCTGACAGGGTTTCTTTATGTTCCCATATGCTTTTATTTATGTTGTTTCCACGGGTGCTTGCCTCACCCAATCCTTCCTCCCTTTCCCCACTTCTGCACACCTGTTCCTTATGTTTTAATGATTACTGTCCCTATTTATACCTGCTGTCTTGTGCTGGTGTTTGCTGAGTCCTTGTCTTTTGTTATTGCCACTTGGTTTCTGCTGTTTGTGAGTTTGTTCTTAGTGGCCTAGTTTTCCCCCAGTGTTTCCATGTATCTGTAGTTTTTGTTATTTATTAATAAAATCCTGTTTTTTTCATCTTATCCCTGCATTTGGGTCTGGATTCAGGGTCAGTGGAGGCACTGAATTAAAAAAAACTTCTTTTATAACTCACTTCACTTCCATTTCAAACTCAAAATAAATATTTATCATCACTAAATATGACATATTATTACAAATATTGATATACAATTCATAGACACTATTCTGGGCACTGACACTACCCTACAGCTCATGAGATTTATAAAAAAAAAAAAAAACATAAGGCAATCTGCAGGTCAAAAATGAAAGGATTGTGCATATGTGAAAGGTTTCATAAACCCTGTCGTAAACTGTACACCATATTTTACTCGTCCTTCTTAGGCCGCACTTCCTTCAACCGCGCTGATATTTTCACAAGAATATATCGGCCTCTTTCCTTCCAGAACAGCTTCTGAATTCTTTATGGCTTCTGAGCTGTTCCTGATTCCATAGCCAAAGTAAATCAAAAAGCCTAAAAGAAACATGAAGAAATGTTAAGAGACCAAACAGTAAACAGTAAAATCATCAATGACATTATACACTATTTACTGACTGCTCCATGGTAGTAGTGCTGCATTCTTCAACCCTCATGTTAGTTATGTCTCTCTTTGTTCTTTCTACAATTATCTAACAGTGGGGAGTCTGGAGCCTACAGCACAAGGCAGAGGGACACCCTAGATGTGGTGCCAATCCATTGTAGGGCAAAATCATGCACACACTCACTCACACTATGGAGAATTTAGAGATGCTAATCTGTAACCTTGGAAGTGCAAGGCAAATGTGCTAACCACTAAAAATGATCTTTTTTAATCAATCTTGCAGTGCTTGTATTATTGGAAGCTTCTGTTACTCTAACTCTATGCTTGGATTGAATTTTGACTCTTATAAGTAGGTTTAAATGAAAGGCTATGAATAAATCAGAAAAAGTAAATTCTATTTCATGTCAAGTTATTCTCACTTTAAGTGATTAAATGTTTATCTTACCAATAACCATCCATACTGTAAAACGAATCCATGTAGGTCCATCCAGCTGCATCATGAGGTAGATGTTAACAAAGATACTGACCAAAGGCAAGATGGGAAGCAAAGGCACCTGGAATGAAAGAAAGGTGATAAGAAAGGTGCTGAAGAAATGATAAGAAAGGTGCATGCATGAAAAAGGAGGGATGAATAGCATTTTGTACTGTGCAGTCAGATCTTTAAAGAAAGAAAGGTACTGAAGAAATTACCTTGAAGCTGATGGCCTCGTTGCTCTGGGGCTGTCTCCAGATGATTATAACACAGATGGTGGAGATGATGCTGAGCACTGTCACTACAGTGACCCATACAGTCTCCCCCTTTATGATGTTCTCACCCCACACTGCCAGCACTATGCACAGCATAGTGAAAAACACACCTACACACAGAGAGAGAGAGAGAGAGAGAGAGAGAGAGAGAGAGAGAGAGAGAGTCAGAGTCTTAAAGTCTCTTAAAATCTAGGGATCTGATACTGAATAACAGTGCCAGGTTGTTAAAATACTGAAAGACTATACTGGGTTTGATATTTGTTCCAGTGTGATCCACTGATGTGTTTCATGTCAGGGACACAATATATGTGGTGGCCTGGGAAACCTCTCTGCATCTGGAAATTTCTTTGACTGTCATTTTTTGCCACTGAATTTGTTAAACCAGTTCCTTACACTTGCTTGATCTTTAAGGGAAAATAGCTAGGCAAGAAATTAGAGTTAAATCAAAAGCATTTCTGTGAAATATTCCTATATTTGATGAAACTGCGACACCCTATGGGATTTTCCAGGCCTTCACACATATGATGTTGACTGACTCAACAGAGATTTTTCATCTGAAAACAAGACACAGATTGTATTAAAGCTCAACACTTTCATGCCTCTGTTGTTTTGTATGTCTTGACAACAACAGCTTGTGGAGACTTGGCTCAATTACTGAGAGGATTTTGCAGCAGATTTTGGTATCGTATTAGAAATGGAAAAAAACAGATACTGGCATATCAGTAAATCCAGGACTTCTTTTACAGACATCAAGCGAATATTTATACTCTGTTAAGCCTCAAGGCAAGGTGATGCTATACAAACATCAGCTTTTTGAAGATAGTTTTTTTAGTTTTGTGCAAGGTTACAACACAAAACAGTTTAAAACAGTTTTTTTAGATATGAAATCAAGCTTCATATCTTAGTTCATAGCACTCTCTCCCAGTTCTAAGTAAGTAAATTATATTCTACATTTTGGCTATGTAAAAAAGGCGCCTGTTTTTATTGGTGAAAAACCCTTTCTTTAATGACATGCATTCCTGGCTTCCTTCCCTTACAAATTTCAGTGTGTGTCTAAGTACCCTACAATTAAAAAAAAAGCTGTTAAATGCTCAGAGAAGTGTTAGCTGCTGATAGACAGAGCTTGTCAGTGAAGGATTTCTTACAGGTAACAGCTGTAGTGACATAGACAATGAGGCCTGAAGTCTTGTTGGGTGACTCAGAGCTGGGCAGCAGCAGCTGTCTGAGGGAGAACGTCTCATTAAGTGGCTTTTTCTCCTGCTCGGTCACATTCTCCTTTTCTGTCAGAGTCTGCAGCTCCGTCTGATTTTTGTCTGTGCTATAATTCAGGCTGCCTGGCTGGTACCTATACATAAATGTAAAAGAAACATAAATCAATATGATATAAAGCATAATAAAAACAATAATAAACATAAGTCATGAAGGAATAATGATACATTTCCCAATCATAGCAAAACAGCTAAGCATTATCTGTGCAATAAAACTGAGCATAAAATATCATCATCCTAACTATGAGCAATATGAAAAAATCCTAATGAAACATGGCCCTTTACATGCTGACATCTTGTACAATTTGCACTACATTTGAACAAATCTCTTGTTGTTCCTACTCTTAGAAAGATCAGTCATTTGGACCAAAAGCCAAAAAAAGAGTTAAAACCATTGATTACGCCTAACTGTGCCTATCTTTATACATGTTTGTGTGCCATGTGAAAGGGAACCAACCTGAGGATGAGCACACACACTGCCACAAGTGTGTAAGCCAACAGGGTCCCAATGGACATCAGATCCACCAAAGCAGCCAGATCAAACAAGAAGGCCATCAGAGCTACAGAGAGAAAACAGGTCAGAGCACGGAAGTTCAGTCATTATGTGGAAAATAAAGCTGTAACCTGTAGGAACACAAAAGTCCTGACTAGGCTTGTGTGATACAAAATGTTCACTAAATGATATTATAATGGCACAGTGGTGTTTATGAAGGAATTAGACTAGCACATACTTGCTTAACACTGATCAGCATTCCAATTTGTATAAATTATGTATAAAAATGTATTATGTTGCGGTTTTAAAACATTACTATATTTTGAATTTGTGAGAAGGGAAAAAAATCTTGATCACACAAGCCTAACCCTGAATGGTATTCCAGCTCTACCTGCAACAACACCAGACACAATGGTGGCAAGCATAGGGGTCTTCGTTTTCTTGTGCATTCGGGAGAGGAACCGGAACAGCAGGCCATCCTCAGCCATGGCAAAGATTACACGGGGCATGGGGAACATGGAGCCCAACAAGCTAGAGCCAGGCAACAATAAAACAAATTAACATGCAAACCCTAATGAGAAAACAAAATTTTCAGGCCACAGAAATGAAACAATCAATCAATAAATAAGAAATTGAATACATTATAAAGGATGCAGAGAATCAGCAAATTCATATCACTGCTTTAACCCTTACATTCTTTTTGGTTAAAGAACGACCCATATAAAAAAATATAACTAATAAAAGTCATTTTAAATTTTCCTGTCTTCCCTTTCTATTTCTATTTCACTCACAAATGCCATCAGCAAGTGAAGGAGTTTTGTATTGTTTGTACTTCTAGTAAGTCAGGTAATAATAAGATGCTGTATATTGGGTATTCTAAAATAAATTTACTGATATAAAAAACAAAACAAATGGGTCGACAATGTCTGCTGCCAAGTAGTGAAAATATACACACACACACACACACCTGGTGGAAAGGGCGCAGAGGGAGCCTACAGACACAATGTAGCGGGCAGGCATCCATTTCACATAGTCAAAGGCCTCAGGCAATGGGCTGTTAGTGTTTAAAAGGTAGTAAGGCATCATCAGAGTGAGAGCTGCAGACACTCCAAAGTAAGCAACAAAGCAGATGAGCAGGGCCGCCACTATGCTAATTGGAATTGAACGCTGTGGGTTTTTGGCTTCTTCACCTACGTAAAGGGGAAAATCAGTTAGTTGGTACTTGACCTACTAGAAGACTGGATGTTACACTAGAAATGGTATGTGACCTACTTGTGGTGGCAATGCAGTCAAAACCCACAAATGCATAGAAGCAAGTAGCTGCACCAGACAAAATCCCAGAAATGCCAAATGGTGCAAAACCTCCTGTGCCAAAGTCAGTCATTCTAAAAAACACAAGATACATACATACATTATTCTTTAATGGAAG
Organism: Hemibagrus guttatus; assembly: GCA_033459395.1. Lineage (NCBI taxonomy): Eukaryota > Metazoa > Chordata > Actinopteri > Siluriformes > Bagridae > Hemibagrus > Hemibagrus guttatus. Next base: position 15,885,752 of record JAUCMX010000009.1, on the reverse strand, counting down.
GCATAAAATGTGAAAAATAACCTAGAAGATATATTGCACCGTTGCTACAATGTAATAAAGGATGTAATATATGTACATATGTACATTAAGGATTTATTGCTCATTAACCACAAAGCTAAGCTTCTACAACAATATCCATGCTGTCTAAGGGATATAGGATTCGCATGTGTCCATATTTCGTGATCAGCACAATCAACACTTTCTTGAAAACAACACCTTCTGTCACCGCCTACAAATCCGAGATAGGGTTAGTTGACTCACTCGGGTACTGAAGGGCTTTTGTTGTTTTTGATGTCCTCCAAAGTGATGTTCCAGTTGGCAGTGTCGCCCTTCACAAAGCCAGCAATGATGACAAAACTCAACACCACCAGGTTGATGCCTGTGAAGATCTTGTTCACCAGGGCTGACTCACTCGCACCAAACGCCAGCAGGCCTGCAGAGTGGGAGGTGAGAGATGCAGAATTACAGCCATTACTGTTTTTTAGCACAGACTCTTTCTCACTAACAGCTAAAGTTGTGCTTTAGTGTGTTCAACTTCTGTATGTAACTGCAAACCTCACATGCTGTACACAATACCCACTGCATAAATACACAAAATATTATTAGTATAATAATATGGTGTGCTGTCAGTTTATTAAATTGTACTCAGTAATATCATCAGAACAGCATCAGCCAGTTGTTTCACTTTTTCAGCAGAGCGAGGAAAAAAAATCAGTCAGATGCGAATCTATGAACCATCCTTGAAAGACTTAAATAAGAAATGGCATTAAAATCTGTTGCAGGATTCAAAGAAATCTGACTCACAAGTAAGCAGTATGATAAGCCCAAGCGCAAACAGATCCGGATATTTGGCCAGCACGTTGCCAGTGTCTGGAAGAGACATGTATTCACTGAAAAGGTTTGAGATGCTCTGATTCACCAGGTTGTCGAAAGTGGAGCTCCATGCTCGGGCTACACTGGCTGTGCCTAAAGAAGAAAGCAAGAAGAGAGCATAAATATAGTGTAGTCAAACCCTCACTACACCCTCAGGACCTTTCCAAAAAAAAAACAACCCAAACACTTGTATTTTATGTCAAACTAACTGTAACAAGTTCTAGTATTTTGCACTTATTTATAAGCTCTAATGGGAAGACAGTTAAATCATGGATTAGGATTCAACACCTGCAAATCCACACGTAACAAGTGTTACGAGGGTTCTTTTAATGTCAAGTGGTCACTTTAAGTAGGAATTAATTGCAAGTGGCCTCTTCACTGTGTTCTTTCATTCCCAGTTGCATCGTCTCCATTTACTGGAACACACTTCACCAACTCACCTATTACGTAGGATAGAATGAGGTTCCATCCCGTGATGAACGCCCAGATTTCACCCACTGTCACATAGCTGTAGAGGTAGGCCGAGCCAGTTTTCGGGACCCGTGCTCCGAATTCAGCGTAACATAGACCAGCAAGCACCGAGGACAGAGCAGCAATCAGGAAGCAAATCACGATGGCTGGGCCAGCTTTCTCCCGGGCCACTTCTCCAGCTAGAATATACACTCCAGCCCCTAATGTGGCTCCAACACCCAGAGCAATGAGGTCCAGAGTGGACAGACAGCGAGCAAAGCGAGTCTCCATTTCGTTGGTGTCCAGCACACGCCTACGCACCAGCATCTTCCCAAATGTGATCAACTGCGAGTGAATCATGGTGGCAAATTACAGGGGACAATGGATGTTGAAGGGAAGACTGAAAAGAAGAGAAGAAAAAACACATCAGTGGGTTCAATACTCATTGAATTATATATATAAAAAAATAATGTTATAAATGGTCTAATGGATCCTGGAGCAGTGGTGTGACAGTTTAATATTGTACTGTATGTAATCACACAAGTCCATTTAACCCAGAAACATATTTTATTTTTTGGGGTTTTCATCAAACCAATTTTCAGATTATTCATTCATTGTCTACCTGAACATGCAAACTCCACACACAAACATGGCGGAGGCAGGATTCGAACCCCCAACCCTGGAGGTGTGAGGCAAACGTGCTAACCACTAAGCCACCGTGCCCCCCCAATTTTCAGACTAATGAAAGCAATATTCAAATTATTAAAAACATTTATTCAAACCTGAAGCAACATTTGCAAAAATATTATAAACATACACATAGGTGTACACACACATGTACTGCATTTTTTAGAGGTTCATTCAGTGAAAAAAACAGGGCGGGTTAGTGTAATAGTGTAAACTGAGAAAAGAGGAACACTGATGAATAAAAGATTCCTGTAAACCTGAATATGAGGAAATCAAGCAAATGAATCACAAAGGAATGCCAAAAGTAAAAAAAAAAAAAAAAAAAAAAACAGGGAAAAGGAAGACAGAAAAATTGGCAAAAGGGGCCTGAAGGAGCAAGTCCAGCCAAGTAACTCAGGACTCAATAAAAAAATTTTTGACCCTGTGTGAATGAATAATGATGCAGGGATGCCTATCAGTACATCAACAGATTAACAGGGACTGTCTAGATTTCTCCCTTGATGGACTACGGTATAAAAACGCTACACTCTGGAACCTTATCACATTTTAAAGAAGGAATGCCAGACAGATTACAAGGAATTTTCCATCATAGGGAACTTATTTTGAGTCAGGTTCTTGCCATGCTCAGCAACCTGAGCAGCCGAGCATGTTTGTTCAAGCACTATCTGGCTATTAAAAACCTAATGGGACAGGAGTAAACCAGAAGAAGCTGGTTTAGTTGATTATTCATGCTTTGCTGTAAAGGAAATGAGTTCCTTTGAAGGAACACTGCTGTAAAGGAACACAGATCATTTCCGCATTTGTTAATGACTTACAAGTAGCTTAGGATCTGCCAGAAAAAATGTGTGCATTTTATGGATAAGCATAATAAAGACAGCAAAATGTTTCCTTAAAAAAAAAAAAAAGAACGAATGAAAGAGATTCAGTGAGGAACACAGTCAAGGAATATTGACTACTACAAGCCACCCACTTCATTTACTAGACCTACACTGAATGTATATTTAGTACATCTACTGCCATCAGCTTCACACCTTCACAACTATCAAACAGCGCCTTTATAGTAGAAACCTCATGGTTACCAAGGGGGAAGTTACAGAAAACCACAACCTAGTATCGTGTACCTGTAAATTCCACAGAATACCAGGTTTCTTCTCTGAAAAGAAAACATACAAGCTCACATGAAGTGGTCGCTTCGTTAACAAGAATCATGGCAAATTTTATAGTAAATAAGCATATAAAGCTCCCCTGCACATTGCCTCTTAAATACAGAGAGCAGAAACATACTGTGTTTCATGACCAGAATGCTAATACTGTTATATGTCATATTTTATACTGATTGGCAAGTTCCATAAATAGATCTCGCTCATCAGAGTCCTGCTATGGCAATAAAAAAGAACTCTCTCTGCCTGGATGAAGGATGTGAAATCATCCGGTTCACCTCTGGCTCCCTATCAAGAATGTTATTTTAGAGCAGGGATAATGGATTTTAGGACAGCGTGTGATGTACCTGCTGCGTGTAGTACATAAGGCCACACTAAAAGCATTTTTATAAAAATCCATGATGCAATGTCATTTAACCCCTGAGGTCATTTGAGCCAGGAAAAGAAATGCTGGTGCAAAGCAATCACATAAGTATTGACTATTCTAGTGTAACTTCAGCATGTGTTTCATCAGCAAAAGTATATTCTCGCCTTTTAATAATAAGCACATGGTACATTTGCACTTAACTGAAACAGGAACTCTACCATTTACACCAGTTTTTGATGTAACACTATAATCAGATTTGCATCATAAGCAAGAAATAGTGGGAAGAATTAGAAGATATTAGTAGATTAACACATTCATGAAACCATGGATAGTATTAAGAAAAGGACAGGAAATGTGTGTATGAACATTTGTAGTCTGTGTTTTGCTTCAAATAAATGTGCGTCCCATTTCCCATAGATAGATAGATAGATAGATAGATAGATAGATAGATAGATAGATAGATAGATAGATAGATAGATAGATAGATAGACAGATAGATAGATAGATAGATAGATAGATAGATAGATAGATAGATAGATAGATGTTTTGCTTCTTTTAAAGTTAATCAAATAGCTTTGATGGTCCAGCTACATGTCCACCCTTCATGCAATGTAGTACACAAATGTAACAAAAAAAATAATAAAATAAAATAAATGTTAAAGCAAATAAAACAAAAGAAAGTTACTAGCATAATAAGCAATATTTAATCATAAAGCGCCTGGCTGACCGGATGTAAAGCCATCCTGCTCATTATTCACACCAGTTCTGATGTAACACTACAGCCAGTTTGCATCATAAACCAGAAATAGTGGGAAGAATGAGTAGATATTAGTGGATCATGAAGGCCTGGACAGTATTAAGAAAAAGACAGGAAAAGTGTGTATGAACCTTTGTGATGTTTTAAAAGTAGCTCTGAGAAAACTGAGAACTTTGTAGTGCACGTGTTCAAGAGCATTAGCATAAGGCACAGACACAAAGATTCACGAAGATAACAAATATCCTGACAAGACATGACTTTACAAACTCAATAACAACAATAAAAAGTCACTTCGATGTTTGAACATATATTCCACTGGTTATTGTGAAAGTGTGGTATAAACTCGTGTTGATCAGATCACAGTGAAGCGTCTCGTTTCTTGATTGATTTGCGCGGCAAAAATAATAAGCATCAATAAACCATGAGCTCGAACATATTTAATGGATTTTCCTCCTAATACAGTGTTTTCATTATATTATAATCTCAGATTCTACACACCGTCTGGTTTGTTACTGTTTGTCACCAGATTGCAGATTGAATTACGGAATAAATGTGATGACGTCGTGAGCCACATCACATTTTCTTCCTTTTTTCTTTCTTTCTTTTAACAAAATTAAACATTCTTCCCATCTGATGGTCCTTAACTAGTCTACTTAGAAGCTAACCTGGCTTTTAACAACCCCATTTGACTTATTGAGCTACGTTATAAAGTATTTGCGAGATCATATTTCTGACATTTGTGAATATAAGAAATGAGAATATAATTACCTGCGTGTGCTTGACTGTGTGTTTGAGTGGATTTACACTCCCAGATGCGTCCAGACACAGAAGAAGAAGCCGGTGTTGAAGCTCGTGTAATAACTGTGCTGTAAATTCACCTCATTTCAGTTATTGGCTAAAACACAGGAAATCCATGTAAGGGAAAAAACGCGGGCATTTTGTTACGGTGACGTTTCGGTTTATGAGTGACGTCAATGGACCAGTTCTTTCCAGTCGGCTCAGGCGCGATGTCCGGTGTGTCTGTCAATCAGCACAGATTATTATAAATAATATATAAAAATCTGATTATGATGACTCATTTGCCTGTAATTAGATTATTTGTTATTTTGATCATATTATTGTATGCGGTTAATAGCATTGATGGCGTCATTGAGGAGTTCAGGGTTGGGAGGCAGCGATGCAACAAGTACCTACCCACCTCTGTTAAAACTATCAATTCAAGCAAACTCTCTCTCTCCCTCTGAAGTGTCTGATGTCTCTCTCTCTCTCTCTCTCTCTCTCTCTCTCTCTCATCGACCTGGAATAACATTATGACCACCTACCTAATAATGTGTTGGTCCCCCTTTTGCTGCAAAAACAGCCCTGACCTGTCATGAACTGTGTATTCTGACACCTTTCTATCAGAACCAGCATTAACTTCTTCAGTAATTTGAGCAACAGTAGCTCGTCTGTTGGATTGGATCACACGGGCCAGACTTCACTCCCCATGTGCATCAATGAGCCTTGGCCGTCCATGACCCTGTCACTGGTTCACCACTGTTCCTTCCTTGGAGACCTTTTGATAGATACTGACCACTGCAGACCGGGAACACCCCACAAGAGCTGCAGTTTTGGAGATGCTCTGATCCGGTGATCTAACCATCACAATTTGGCCCTTGTCAAACTCACTCAAATCCTTACGCTTGCCCATTTTTCCTGCTTCTAATACATCAACTTTGAGGACAAAATGTTCACTTGCTGCCTAATATAGCTCACCCACTAACAGGTGCCATGATGATGATGATCAGCATTATTCACTTCACCTGTCAGTGCTCATATTATGGCTGATTGCTGTGTGTGTGTGTGTATGTATATATATATATATATATTTTTTTTTTATTTAGCTTGTGCGGTGAGTATTTAAAATTGGCTCAACCACAATTTAACCCTCCTACACAGAAAGTGTCTGATGTCTGTGTTACCTCTGTGTCTGTTGAGAAATGGGCAAAGATAGAATGGTACTTTAAAACGACCAAATTTAAGACCATTTAATTGATGAAAATTAATTGATGTTAAAATAAATTAATTAAATCAAAACAAATTTGACATTCCGAAAAAACAAAACATCAACTGGCAAATAAACGCCAACACTGATTGTGTGGCTGACGATGAAAAAGAGGTTAAAATGTGTTTTTGGTTAAAAACAATTAGTGCATAGGTTTTGATATTAGTGTGTGCAGATGCCACATAACATGAAACCACCCATGCTTTTCCAAACTTATAAGCCTCCCTTTGCCAATTGAGTCATTTTGTCTTTATTTACATTGTCACTAATTGCTTGTATGTATGTATACTTACTATCCACTTTATTAGTAACACATGTACACTGGCTCATTCATGCAATTATCCAATAAGCCAATAATGTAGCAGCAGTACAGTGCATAAAACTGCATATACAAGAGCTTCTCACAAACATCAGAACAAGGAAAAATGTGATCTCAGGGAAAAAGTCTCCGGGCCAAGACATTAATGAATAGGTAACACTGGAGTACAATCCGTATCATTTAAATGAATGAAGAATAATTGTGGTGGACATGACTACTCATCCAAGTAGTGAAACATGGCTGAAGAAGCTGCTCATATGAAGTAAAATGTTTCGATCTAACTAGAAAGAATTCCAGTCGACATGACTAAGCTTCTTTACAGACACATTTACTGGAATGCTAATGGTAACACACACTAGGGTGTAAGTTCACAGGGAAAGAAATTAAGCATATTTGCATTTCCTTGGGTACATATGGGGTAGTGATGTTGTAAGATTTACGGATAGTTGCAGAGGAATTTAAATAGATTTGCTGACAGTTTAATTGTTCACTGTTTGCGGTGGTGAGATATAGAAGACCAGTTATATTCTTTCAACCTACCAGAGATTTCCTTACAGGAATTAATGGAAAGAATAAGAAAATGTGCAGTCATTTGGAAAAACTAGTCTTTTCTCCTCTACAGGTTCCTCATGCCATTGGTTCAGTTTCTTTTTATTGTTACACCTTTCTCATCAGGAAACAACCACATGAATATTTGTTCAGAAATACCTTTTTGTTTTTCTCATCACAAGGAAGAAAACAGAAAATCACAATGGTAATGTATCTATAAAGGTGAAACAAAAAATAGAAATTTATGATGTAATGAATTATGCTTCAATAATTATTGACTGCATTTTCCCAATTACAGGCTGTTCTATTAGCACAGCAAAATGCTGACAAAAAAGTTCAGTACAGCACATATTGTAGAAACAAAATGTTTCAACATACTTTTGGATATCTTGCAGCAACATTGCAGTGTCAATTACTGGCAAGAACAGGAAAACCACATGTAACACACCCATGTTATGATGTCATCAAAAGTAAATCAGTGGTTTATATTAAAAAGTAACTAAAAAGGGGTTTTTTTTTCAGAAGGGAGAAAACACAAAAATAATGAGGCTACATTGCTTAATAAATAATCCTATTAAAAAGTAAATGACAACAACCTGTATACATGGTCATACAGCAGCCTTGTGCGATGTTCCAGATCGATAAAGAGACAGCTACAGTTCTGTGTAATACATGTAGATAAATGTGTTTATGGTTTATCATTCTGTCAGTGGTACATAGGAAGTGGTAGCAAGTGGTTGGACTACCGGTTAGAAGGTTGGGAGTTTAAATCCAATCCGATTAAAACCAAGCTTACCAAATTGCTGGGCTCTTGAGCAAGGCCCTTAACCCTCAACTTCTCATTTGCATAAAATGAGATCAATGTAAGTCAGACTGGATAAGGGCAGCTGCAAAACACCATAAATCTAAATATTACCCCAATCCAAAGAATTTTTAACTAGAACAGGACGTCCACAAGCAATGCATTCTCTCTTTTTTAACCCCAACACTGTCTACACCACAGAAACTATGTGCAGTCTAATTGTGCAACTACTGACTAAAATGTGTTATACAGTCGATTTATTGCCTGCTAGAAAAACAGCAAAACACTACACCTGGATCTATCCTAATACTATACTACTTATAAAATGCTAATTCTATAAAGCATATAATACTAAAACAAAATACTCTGCTGTATTGTACTGTACTAAACTTTGAAAACAAACCACTTCTGAAGTTTCAGTGTTGTAATTGGGTTTGAAATTTCTGAATGTTATAATCCTGTGTGTGTGGACAGGCTTTGTTTTAGCCAAAAACCAAACAACATTACTTATTGAATCTTTAATTCATGCAATATCAAGTCACCACAAACATTAAAAAGGGAAACAGACAATTTTGACTGGACATCAACTTTGTTAAATACATACAAATGTATACATATACAAATGTATAAGATCGATTTTGAAATGGCTGTAATTACCTTTTTTTTTTTTTTTTTTTTTTTTAAACTGTCTGGATAATTATATATTATTAATATATTAATGTGTAGTGTAAAACCATTAACATGTCCACTGACTGAATTAAATAAAAAAAAAAGTTCATGTTCAGCATGTTACCTGTTCCAGTAAGGAAACTAAGGAAAAAGACTAGCTTAAAACAATTTGATGTTCTGTTAAAAAGGACATTATAATGAAAAATAATAAGTTAATCTTTTTATGAACAATAATATTACATTTTATTATACAAAATACATCAGGTTTGTAGGCCAGCCAAGTTCCTTTTCCTTAATGATGATCTGTGAAAAGAGTTTAGTTTTAAATACACTATATTGCCAAAGGTTTTGGGACACCCCTCCAAATCATTGAATTCAGGTGTTGTTTTTCAGGGGTTAGGCTTGACCCATTAGTTCCAGTGAAAGGAACTCCTAATGCTTCAGCATACCAAGACATTTTGGACAATTTCATGCTCCCTTCCTGTTCCAACATGATTGCGCACCAGTGCACAAAGCAAGTTCCATAAAGACATGGATGAGAGAGTTTGGTGTGGAGGAACTTCACAGAGTCCTGACCTCAACCTGACAGAACACCATTGGGATGAATTAGAGTGGACACTGCGAACCAGGCCAAAACTGGGACGTCTTCCTTTACATGTACATGAATTTAATATGGAGCTGGCCCGCCCTTTGCAGCTATAACAGCTTCAACTCTTCTGGGAAGGCTTTCCACAAGGTTTAGGAGTGCGTTTATGGGAATATTTTTGACCATTCCTCTTGGTGCGCATTTGTGAGGCCTGGCTCACAGTTTAATGCTTTCGGCTGCTCCCTGTTCGGGGTCGCCACAGCGGACCGACTGATCCGCACAACAACTTGGCACAGGTTTTACGCCGGATGCCCTTCCTGACGCAACCCTCCCATTTTTCCGGGCTTGGGACCGGCACTGCATCCAGTGGCTGGGGTTGAGGCATTGGCTGGGAATCAAACCCGGGCCTTCCGCATGATAGGCGAGAAACCTACCACTGAGCCACCAATGCCTCCACCAATGGCTCACAGTCTCCTCTCTAATTCATTGTATCAGGTTGAGGTCAGGACTTGTGCACTGGTGTGCAGTCATGTTTTAACAGGAAGGGGCCATCCCCAAACTATTCCTACAAATTTGGGAGCATGAAATTGTCCAAAATGTCTTGGTATGCTGAAGCATTAAAAGTTACTTTCACTGGAACTAAGGGGCCAAGCGCAACCCCTGAATTCAATGATTTGGAGGGGTGTCCCAAAACTTTTGGCAATAGAGTGTATTGCATTGTAAGGAATGCCAATAGGCCAGATAAAGTGACAGATGCATACATTATTAATGTAAATAGCAGTTGTTACCGAAAGAAAATTAAATGAAGTGAAGATAAATACCTGTTTGTAAACTTTGAACCTCCTTTAAATATGACTCCAATGTATTTTGAAGCGAAACCCATTTTTTACAGTCTGAAAAACATTGTCACATAACATTGTCACAAAAATGGTCACAGTAGATTCATATCAAACACCTAAATATGCCAAAAAAATGTTTGAGAGCATTTTAACAAGGCGAAAAAGGTGGGCTAACATTATTACAAACCTGCTGGCAGTCGACCATGTTCTTGTAGGAATCCCCGGAGTTCTTCATGAAATGTGCGTAATTTCTCTTGAAGTAGTGTACACTTTCCACAGTCTGAGCAAGGGAAAAAGGAGGGAAAAACTCATTTAGGAATGCACTGCAACTGGAATGTAGTGCAACTGGAATGTACTACTGAAGCCCTAATCATACAGAAACTAGTCACTGACTTTGTAGGCATCAGATTTTACTGAAAAGTCCATTCATGCATTCTAACTGAAGCTTTTCTAAAGCCCTTATATTCTACAATTACCTGGATCTGAGTAAAAGGATATTTTCTTATTTTAGCCATGTCATAATAATTCAATAATGCTAGTTTTTAAATCACTTGCTAGTCTGCAGGGCTACAGAACTGTGCGAAAACAAAATTAGGCCATTGGGAACATTATAATGGACATTCAATCTGTATCAACTGAGATTTTATATTATTTATATATATATATATATATATATATATATATATATATATATATATATATATATATATATATATAATATATATATATATATATATATATATATATATAAATACTGCCAAAAGACCTGCAAAAAGAACACCCTCTGCATGGTTAATTACAGAGGAGGCTCAGTCCTGTGTTTGCTGTTGCCAGAACTAGTGAGCTTTACTGTGTCTGGCCTCATGGATTCTTTGAAATACCAGGCTATTTTTGGAGAAAATAAGGTTTCATTATTGGGTAAACTGAACTTGTGATCATATAGTTTTGCCCAAGAGAGCATCTGACAAACATTTAAAGCAACCAATCACATTTCCTTTGTGTAGCGGATGTCCCTACAAAAACAGACTGGTGTGCAATCATAGATAGCTCATTTAAGAAAGTTGTACAAATGAATCAGTCTATACCATGAACTTCACATCATTCAAAAATCAATCATTTAGCTGATCCTCTCATTGTGCTCACTGTCACAGTTGTAAACATGATGGCTTCCTTCCATGAAATGGCTTTGTTTCCAGGCAGACCATAAAAAAAAAAAACCCAACACATATCTTCCGGAAATCCAACCAATCTGATGACGGCTTTAAATCTCCTGAAGTGTTTTCAATTTTGTGTGTCATATATGCATGTGATGTTCAACCAATGATTCAAACGTCTGAGGCTGAGATTCATTAGACTTTCCAGCAAGACAGTGATGATAAAGCAAAGTCAGCCAAAGATTTCTTGAGAGATGATGCTGCATGACAACCAAGCAAATAAATTGGAAACTTTTGTAGAGATGTTAGAAGCTTGTGAGCACCGACTGGAAAAATTTAATCAAAGTTATAACGAATAAAGAAAGCTCTTCAAAATACTAACTTTGGGGGTTGCATTATTTTGAATGGACTTTTGTGGGAGAATGATATTTCTTTTGAAGTGTTAGTAGCAAACTCTAGTAGTAAACGTTACATTCTCACAATCGCTTGACCATGAAGTAATAGCCTCTTTGTCTGCTTACTAAATGACTGGTTGATGTATTTTTATTATTATTAAATTTTATTAACATTATCAGACTGCTTTGCATTTTGAGAGGATTTAATAATTGAATGCAACTGTACGTTAACACTGATTGGCAGCAGCCTGAAATGAAGAAGAAATGACTATATAAACAGCAGTGTAGTATAGAACAAGTAAACAATGACATGTTGATATGAACCTATAATGAGCTCTGAAGCTAGAATGACATAACTGCAATAAATTCTGACCAATCAGAATCAAGAATTCACCTACACGGAAGAATACTTAGTTTACACAAATGGATGGACGACAGCAAATCATAAATAAAAGTGGTCCTGAGTTGGGCTAGCTACATTAGTTCTTCTGTTTAATATATTTATTGCTTGTAAGCACGGAACGGTAAAAGCAACAATAAAAAAATAGCTATGTAGCCATTTATATATTAGCTATTTGACTATTTAAATCTTTGATCATATTGTTTGTAGACACTGTGGGTTCCACTAGGTGTAACTCAAATCAGATACAGATGAAATTCAAAATATGTACAAGAAATGTAGGCATATCTGATTAGAAATAAAAGCCTGACTGATAGTGATTCAGATAAAGAGATAAGGCAGCCAAATACAAAGTGAATGGTCTATAATATTATATCACACACTCGTACCAGCACTGGGTCTCTTTGATGAGATGTCTGTGGGAGCAGCTACATTCTCCTGAACACTTTCTGCTGCCTCTGAGCCTGTTGGAGCTTCAGCACAGCTGGGCTGGTTCTGCAGATCTGAGTGAGGGAAAGCACTTGATCTAACATTCATCATATTTGTCAAGCTACTCAAAGGGCCTCATTTATCTTTTAATGAAGTTGTCTGAAAATTAAAGATAAACAAACATTTTTCTGCTGGATTTACATAAGTGTGTTCCTGTCACAGCTCATTTGCGTTTAAGTAAAGGCAGAAGATGAAGTTAGTCTGACTCACTTTTATTCCAATAAAATAATTATTACTAAAACTACTACTACTAACAATAATAAGAGGTGAGGGCTAAATCTTGTGTGAGCTGAGAATTTGTTTGTGGTTTAAATCAACTGTCACAATTCCATGAAAATAGAAATCAGTCTTCATTTATGGCCTTGTGTTGTTGCTTCCTTTATATTTTATACTTTTTATTATGTTGTTCTTCTTTTGGCTGCTCCCTGTTCGGGGTCGCCACAGTTTATTCATTTGGTCCGCATGTTTCGATGTGGCACAGGTTTCAATGCTGGTTGCCCTTCCTGTCGCAACCCTGCAATTTTTATCCGGGCTTGGGACTGGCACTGAGAGTTAACTATTCGTGGTGCTGGACCACCAGGAGGCATTTCATACTCTTTAATACAATGCTAATAATATAAAATAACTGATTTTCTGAATAGTACTTCTATTCTAGCACTTCTACTCCTGAGCTAGTGAACTACCATGAGGATGTACTTTTGACAGAGACAAATCACTTGTATACACTATATTGCCAAAGGTTTTGGAACACCCCTCCAAATCATTGAATTCGGGTGTTGTTTTTCAGAGGTTGGGCTTGGACCCTTAGTTCCAGTGAAAGGAACTCTTAATGCTTCAGCATACCAAGAAATTTTGGACAATTTCATGCTCCCAACTTTGTGGGAATAGTTTGGGGATGGCCCCTTCCTGTTCCAACATGACTGCACAACAGTGCACAAACCAAGGTCCATAAATACATGGGTGAGTGAGTTTGGTGTGGAGGAACTTGACTGGCCTGCACAGAGTCCTGACCTCAACCCGACAGGGGGTGAATTTGAGCGGAGACTGGGAGCCAGGCCTTCTCGTCCAACATCAGTGCCTGACCTCACAAATGCGCTTCTAGAGGAATGGTCAAAAATTCCCATAAACACACTCCTAAACCTTGTGGAAAACCTTCCCAGAAGAGTTGAAGCTGTTATAGCTGCAAGGGGCGGGCCAACTCCATATTAAATTCATGTGCATGTAAAGACAGACATCACAGTTTTGACCTGGCTCGCAGTCTCCAGTCTAATTCATCCCAAAGGTGTTCTATCAGGTTGAGGTCAGGACTCTGTGCAGGCCAGTCAAGTTCCTCCACACCAAACTCTCATCCGTGTCTTTATGGACCTTGATTTGTGCACTGGTCCAAAGCTGGGAGCATGAAATTGTCCAAAATGTCTTGGTATGCTGAAGCATTGAGAGTTCCTTTCACTGGAACTAAGGGGCCAAGCTCAACCCCTGAAAAACAACACCTGAATTCAATGATTTGGGGGGGATGATCCGTCATATACACTTTACGTGATTTGAACTCGATCAATTGTCGGCTTACATTAGTTAGCCTACTTACATATATTTACACACAAGTATTTTGTTTTATTTTTTTGGATATTAAATTTCTTGTGCAAGTGCTAGTATAAGTAATGTACGAATAAATCCATTCCTATCCAGCTTGATAAATGAGGCCCAATGTATTGTAAAAGATTAGCAAGTGATTAATCATACCCGTTTTCTTCCTTTTGGCCACTGGCAAAGCATCACTGCTTGCATGCTTCTGGGAAAATCCTGGAAGCAGCGAAATCCTTGTCCTTATACCTTTAAATGAGGTAGAAAAACAAAAAATAAACCAAAAGTACATGCAGTACATACAAAATGGGGGAAGATGTGAAAGAAAGCTAAATGAATTTGCTTACATTGGTGAGTAACTAACACAATTAATGTACAAAAATCCCTGAATAAAATCTAACACTTAACAGTTCACACATGAGCTGTAACACACACATTAACCACAATAACACACAACACATTACCTTTGAGCTACATAACCATGTATGTTCCCATCAGTGCATCCTTGTCAGATTGTTTATGTTAATACTACACAAATTAATCATGCAATCTACTGTAATAAATTAAGAACTTGTTTAAATGAAGTTTTCTATAAGAAACAAAAATCACTGAATATTTTAAAATAAACTATACATATTTTTTCTTAAATCTGACCGACAACTTTCCTTTTTTTCAGTGTAGGTCATGTGTGTTTAAACAGATAGAAGGAATCTACATGTAAACAAAAAGATTGCAGTAAAGCACCTGATAAACCAGTTGCTTTGTTGTTAATGTGAGCATGACCAGTTTCTTCCGAGGAAACAGCACTCCCAGATGGCTTAAGTCCAAACCTCCCTCGACAAGGGGGTTGCAATCCAGAGGGTTTAGGCAAGGTCATACACACATTTCCAGCCTTCTTATCTTCAAATACAAAATAACAAGACAAATTTCACTACAGGATTTCTCATCACTGTAACTCTTAGCTGTAATATATTTAGCTCAGAACACACATTTCACAGATGTGGTATAATCTGAACAAGATATTATAACAGTTCAATAAATAAAATGTTGTGTATTGTAATGATTTATATTGTACAGTCTTTTATAATAAACCTTTGCAAAGCTGAAATTACATTTTTTTTGTGTGGTGTTTTTACATTACTCAGGCGTTTCATAAGAAATGTTTGTGTATTTTAATGAATTTCCATCAAGTAAATAATTTTGGTCATTAATATTTTACAAGCCTAGCTTTAATACCCAATCACATCAAGAGGTTCAATGTTTATTGTCAGGGTTTTATAGTCATTCCATCATATAATTTGTACACAAGGGAACAAAATGTTTCTTCAAAATTAGAGTGCAACACAATGTAGTACTACTATGTAAAGGAGTACATAAAGTGCAAAAATAAAAATGTCACGAATGCAAGATCTTTTTTTTTTTTTAGTGTCTGGCGACAGCAAAATGTCTGGGTGCCAGCAGAAATGTCCAGCAAGGCCGATTACAACCCAGTGGCTAAAAAGTTATTCAGTTAGACTATTCAGACAAACAAAACTTCACCAATGTGAAAAAAACACAGAAGGTTACATGTAAAAATGCATGAGCAGGATTTCACAGGTCCTCATTAGTAATTTGGCACAACAGGACGAGTTGGAACCATTCTGCCCCCTTCTGTGCTACCTGAGTTTAACATCACAACTCATAAGAAATTAACATACTGCAGCTAAAACCTGATTGGAATTATCCTTCTGCTATAGCTCTAAATAATATCAAAAAATTTTAGGATAGGACTACAACGCACTAAGCATTTACTAAACCTGATGTTCTAGTTATCCTGTGGCAAATATAACTTTAGTTGCATCTGACCTCCTTATAGGAAAAATTCTCCAGCTAACTGGATCAACATCATTAATGAAATAATGAATGAATGAATGAATTTCATTCATACTTTAACAGAAAAGCCTACACTATATTGCCAAAAGTTTTGGGATGTCTGCCTTTACATGTATGTAATGTGGAGTTGGCCCACCCTTTGCAGCTATAACAGCTTCAGCTCTTCTGGGAAGGCTTTCCACAAGGTTTAGGAGTGTGTTTATGGGAATTTTTGACCAGTCCACTAGAAGTGCATTTGTGAGGTTAGGCACTGATGTTGGACGAGAAGGCCCGGCTCACGGTCTCTGCTCTAATTCATCCCAATGGTGCGCCATCAGGTTGAGGTCAGGACTCTGTGCAGGCCAGTCAAGTTCCTCAACACCAAACTCACTCACCCATGTGTTTATGGACCTTGCTTTGTGCACTGGTGTACAGTCATGTTGGAACAGGAAGGGGTCATCCCCAAACTGTTCCCACAAAGTTGGGAGCATGAAATTGTCCAAAATGTCTTGGTATGCTGAAGCATTAAGAGTTCCTTTCACTGTAACTAAGGGGCCAAGCCCAACCCCTGAAGCCAAACGTTTTGGGACACCCCAAAAATATGCGACATGCCAATATAGTGCAGATACCCTGAACTGAATGGAGAATTCATATAGTCACAGGAACAATGCAAGTTGCACATATTAGCTAATCATGACAATATGAAATTAGCAGAGCAAGCACTGTGTGTATAAAATAATTAAACAATCTTACCTGTAGTAGGATTACATGTAGTGGTGGAGAAAGCTGCAGATAAAGACTGAGGAGAAAAAAGACCAAGTTAGCAAAACCCAGCATTCATTAATCGTACTTTCTTAACTAGAGGCGTCCTGTAGTGTACCAACAAACTACAATGTCAGTTTATTAGGTACACCATCCTCATCGCCATATTCAGTATATCAGGTGCAGCAGTGATGGAGGATTTTTAAACATTCTGCATTTACTGGCCATGTTATAAAACACTGCTTCTGTGTTTGTTAGGCTTATGCTACAGTTATTGTTAGTCAGGGGATGTGAAAGAGGTTTACAGGACGTTATAAACAGGAAAGGGTGGGCATACAAGGGGTATTATTTTTGTAAATTTCTGATAAGATTGGAACATCTGTGAAAGCCAAAACAATAAATGCCCCGTTCCTGTAAATATCATGTAAATATCTGACTTCTATTTTTAGCCCTAAGGTTTTGCATTCAACCAAAAACAAGCTGCCAAAGTGCTGTGTGTTATCTGTAAGCTTGCGTGTCACTGTTTATTATCAGAGTACTAAATGACAGGTTGTAATCAGGAAATACCAGAAACCTTCCAAACTAAAGGTACAGCAATAAAAGCAGAGAATGCACCCGAGGGCCACTGATCTATTCTTTAAGTTTTACTCTCTGATGCTACGTTCACACACAGTGATTTTATCGCTGCAAGTCACCAGTGAATGTACTATGAAGCCTCCAGTAGGTGTTCCTACTACTGGTTGCCATGGTAATCCTTTTTTATCAGTGGGTGATGCAACTAGCATTCCTCTTTTCTTGCAACTAAATTGAATGATTCTGGAGGGAGATTTGGTGTTATATATACACAATTCATGAATACACTATATTGCCAAAAGTTTTAGGACACCCCTCCAAATCATTGGAACAGGAAGGGGTCATCCCAAAACTGTTCCCACAAAGTTGGGAATATTAAATTGTCCAAAATGTCTTGGGATGCTGAAGCATTAAGAGTTCCTTTCACTGGAACTAAGGGGTCAAGCCCAAGCTCTGAATTCAATGATTTGGAGGGGTGTCCCTAAACCTTTGCCAATCTAGTGTATATATGAATCATATCATACGAGATGAAGGAGAAGCAGTGAGTGCCCTTTGCCACAGATTCCATGCACTCTAATGCTGTGCCCTAAATAGCTCCATATATGCACACAGTAAAATTTTTTTCAAATTTGTTACGTTGCTGGAAACACCCACATCTAGTGGCCAATGATTGCGGTTGCTCATGTCTCTGGATGTCGCCAGCTCTCATTGAATCTGAATGGTCTCCGGTTGCTTTGCAGCTGCAAGTCTCTGTATGTGTGAGGGTAGCACAACCGTACACTGCTGCTGGCTGGATATTTTTGGTTGGTGAACTCCCCCCTAACACCCCCCCAACCCAGTGGTGCCAATAAGGTTTTAAAACATCCCCTGCAATGATGCTGACCTGCACATGACAGCAAAGCAAACACACACAATTAACACTGCCAAACATTTGCACATCTCTCCCCACTCATTCTAGATTCTTCATCTGACAATTTATTAGGGAAAAGACACAATTTTCAGTGATAATTCATTCAGTTGTACTTCAAAGGTCTACAAATTGACAGTTCTGCAGTAAAAACATGACAAAACCTAAACTAGCACAACAGAGGATTACGTCCACACTCTCCAAAACACTGCTATATTACTAATGTTAATATGGATGCTGATTTTGATCTATTTTAATTGGTGTTTGTATACCAGTGTATGGATGTTCTTTTCATTGATTTTTCATGATTAGCCAGACATAGGCAGTAATACAACAGTCAGTAATTTAATCAGAAAGGTCCAAATGAGCTTAATTTTTTCTGGTTGTTGTTACTACCCTCAGCTGACATATTGTTATGTTGTAACTAATCTTTATTCCTTTTCATGCTCTGATATTTTGCTTCTTTTTACTTTTATTAGTCGTGTAGCTCTGTGGTCCTAGAAGAGCTAATTTCAAATAAAATATTTTATTACTATTAGTAATATTATTGCACCCCATGAAAGTGACTAACAAATATAATGCAACCAGTGCTATAGTCACTGTAAAGATGAACCATGTTTCCTACCTTTACAGTAGAAGCTGCAGAAACTTTCTTTGGAGAAACAAGGCTTTTCCCTTTATTAAGCTGGACTGTCCTCCTCATGCTGTGCAGAGCAGATGAAGATGTCTCTGTTTGATTAAAGGCCTGTGCTCCTGCTGCAGTCTTTGATTTTACCACTGTTGATGTTACCTGTAAAGTGGAAGGCCTTGGAGGGAGCTGGGTCTTGGGAATGCTGGATTTAAAAGAGGGTTGGGGGATTTTCCTTCTAACTACTAGTTTTGACTGAGGTTTGTTCACAATCGCTGCTTCAGAGGTAGTGGAATTGGATGTATTGTTTCCTGCAACTTTTTGGATCTGACTACAGGGGTCAGACCTGACAGACAATGGATTTGACTTTGATGCATCCGATCCTTCATGCTCGCTAATGCCGGCTGTGTCATTATTCAACTGGGTGTTAATACTGTTGATCACAGAGAGTTGATTTTGTATATTTTTGGGCTTTGCAGAACCCAGTCTTTCAAAACCTCTTCCAAGGACTATAGGTGTGGATGCAACGAGGGGACAGGGTTTCCAGTCAAGCATCTCATCCAGTGAAAACATACTACTTTGGCTGATGTCCAAGTTGAGATAACCTTCGCCATCAGAAGTTCCATTTCTTCTCTTAAATATGTCCTGTTCCTCTTCTTTACCATCAGTCTCAGGAAGATCTAGAGTTCTATCAGAGCAATCAGTCACATCAACTCTCACTGGTGCGCCATTGTTGACTGGAGCGGATGGTCCGGATACAGGTGTGTCTTTTACAGTCGCACTACAGTTAGTTTTAGACTGCGTTGGTAATTCTGTGTTAGAGCTTTTGGTCATATTCATAGTGGTATTTGTCAAGTCAGGAACAGGCTCTGGAGGTGTGAGGTCAGTGGTTGTATTGTGTTTAGTGAATGTTCCATCAACTTGCTCCACATTTACAGAACCAGGCTGAGCAACTTCTGTGGAAACACCAGCAGTTAAGTCAACAGTTTCACTGGTCTCCTCTGTAGCCTTCGTAAAAGTGCTTTGCTTCTCACAATCCTTACTACATATACTCTCTTCATTGCTCTGCTCTTGCTTGGGTCTATTTCCATTTGACTGAGTAATATCTACAGTTCCATTGAGCTTCTGCTCTGTGATAGAGTTGGAGAGGCCGCAAACATCAACAGTTGAATTTAAATGTTTTTCATTTAAATTCTTCTCTTCCACACTTGCATCGTCATTAGAAATAGTACAACTAAGTCCTGAAGACTTTTCTTGAAGTTCGACTGACTTTTCAAAAGTAACATTGCTTGACCCTGTGGATTCATAAGGAACAGGTTTGGTCAAATTCAATCCAGAAAATCTCTCTTTAAGGTCTTTAGCCATATCAAAAGTACTATTCTTTGATTTTTCTGTACAACTTGTAGACTCTAGGGAATGACAGCTGACGTCAGGTACATCTCCTTTTGGATTGGATTCGGTTACATTGTTCATGTTTTCATGGTCTTCCTGTGCAGATGTAATGGCCATGCTGAAATCTATTGAATGACCACACTCTATTGGCATACAAAGCAAGCTGTCGGATATGGCCGTTGCTTGATTTCCTGAAATAACGTCATTGTGAGCATTTGTAACTGCTTTTAACTGTTCCTGATTAGGCAAATTTGTGATCGCTACTGGTCCATTTGACATGAAAGAAGGATCCATAGTCTCATCGTAAATTCCTGACATGTAGGGAAAAGTCTCATCAGCGATTTTACAAACTGAGTAATTGGAATACGAGTCTGGTAATAAGTTAGACGCGTTCCTCCGGAGAATGGGCGTCCTGACCCCACTGCCATTGCTGCAAGCCTGCTCCTGGTGAATGCTGTCCATAATCACCTGAAGTTACTAAATAGAGAAACAATGCATAAATCTCTTAAATGTTATATGAAATAAACTGTCATTATTATTTTACACCGACCAGGCATAACGTTATGCCCACCCGCCTAATATTGTGTCGGTCCCCCATATGCTGCCAAAACAGCCTTGACCCATCATGCACTGTGTATTCTGACAACTTTCTATCAGAACTTCTACAGCAATTTGAGCAACAGTAGCTCGTCTGCTGGATCAGAATACACGGGCCAGCTTTCACTCCCCATGTGCATCAGTGAGCCTTGGCTGTCCATGACCCTGTCACTGGATCACCACTGTTCCTTCCTTCAACCACTTTTGATAGATACTGACCACTGCAGACCGGGAACACCCCACAAGAGCTGCAGTTTTGGAGATGCTCTGATCCAGTCGTCTAGCCATCACAGTTTGGCCCTTGTCAAAATCGCTCAAAGCCTTAAGCTTGCCCATTTTTCCTGCTTCTAACACATCAACTTTGAGGACAAAATGTTCACTTTCTGCCTAATATATCCCACCCACTAACAGGTGCCCTGATGAGGAGATAATCAGTGTTATTCTCGTCACCTGTCACTGCTCATAATGTTATGCCTGATCGGTTTATATCCTATACATTTTAATAGCTAACCATCAGGATCAGAACTGACAGCAAATGATACCATTTCTAATATTGTAGATTACACAGAACGCAAGAAAGGAAGTCACTAACAGAAGGAGGATAATGACGATGAACAATCTGCATCTAGCAGACCTATTCTAAAACACATGTATGTGACTATTGCTTGTGTGTACTTTCCTGTGTTACAAGAAACCAGTGAGTAACACCCAGGTCTGCTAACTTATAAGTACGTACACGTACATATACGTACATACACGTACATATACGTACATATACGTACATATACGTACATATACGTACATATACGTACATATACGTACATATACGTACATACACACAACACACACACACACACACACACACACACACACACACACACACACACACACACACACACCATAGCCATGACCTGACTGCTTTCTGGCGTGCTCGCTAGTTCTACTAACGGATCATTTCTATTTACAACAAATGTCCTGTAATAATTTAATCTTTTTAGCAAAGAAAACTAAAGCCCAATACTATGTAACTAAGAAGATATGGCAGACAGAATGACTTACCTGGTTACTTGTTTTAGCGCAGACTTACTAACCCAGCTAAGTAACTACATTACTATGCGGAAGACTTTTGACTCGGAGAAGATTTGAAAGTTGCATCGCAGTTTTTGATTGGATCAGACGAGAAAGACGTCACCACAGAGAACACGCCCCGGAAAATATTTCACTTAAAACGGAAGCAGGTTCAAGAGAAAATCATATCAAATACATACGAATAAATATAATAACGGTTACATTAGCCAGATCTCTGAAATGCCTGTAATTACCTTTTTTATTAATTTAAAAAAACATTTATTGATACTCTTTTTGCGTCACATCCCGTCCCGAGTAAACGCGGGTCTCCGCCTAACACCTGTTCTAGTTAACTCTTGCTTCAAACGGGAAATATATTAAATATATAGTAATGACTAATGTATTGTTTGAGATTCTGGTCCATATTGATATGACTACATTACACAATTATTGGAGGTTTTTTAGAAGAACTTACTGTTCTGTCACATACTGTGACACTCCAGTTCTACCTCATCTTAAATGGATTCAAATCCAGTGACTGGGAAGGCCACTGAAGAATATGTGGCATTCTACACTATATTGCCAAACGTTTTGGGACACCCCTCCAAATCATTGAATTCAGGTGTTGTTTGGAGATGGCCAAATCTGAATTTTATGCTCCCAACTTTGTGGGAACAGTTTGGGGATGGCCCCTTGCTGTTCCAACATAACTGTGCACCAGTGCACAAAGTTGCTTTCGGCTGCTCCCTGTTCGGGGTCGCCACAGCGGACCAACTGGTCCACACAACAACTTGGCAAATGTTTTACGCCGAATGCCCTTCCTGACACAACCATCCCATTTATCCAGGCTTGGGACCGGCACTGCATCCAGTGGCTGGGGTTTGGGCATCGACTGGGAATCAAACCCAGGCCTTCCGCATGGTAGGCTAGAAACCTACCACTGAGCCACCAATTCCCATGCACCAGTGCACAAATCAAGGTCCATAAAGACATGGATGAGCGAGATTGGTGTAGAGGAACTTGACCTGTGGGATGAATTACAGTGGAGACTGAATTAGGAACTAGGATGTCTGCCTTTACATGCACATGAATTTAATATGGAGTTGGTCTGCCCTTTGCAGCTATAACAGCTTCAACTCTTCTGGGAAGGCTTTCCACAAGGTTCAGAATTTCTGACCATTCCACTAGAAGCACATTTGTGAGGTCAGGCACTGATGTTGGACAAGAAGGCCTAATCCTCTATTTCCGCTCTAATTCATCCCAAAGATGTTTTATTGGGTTGAGGTCAGGACTCTGTGAAGTGTGAAGACTCTGCACAGTCATGTTGGAACAGGAGGGGCCCATCCCCAAACTGTTCCCATAAAGTTGGGAGCATGAAATTGTCCAAAATGTGTTGGTATGCTGAAGCATTAAGAGTTCCTCTCACTGGAACTAAGTGGCCAAGCCCAACCCCTGAATTCAATGATTTGGAGGGGTGTTCCAAAACTTTTGGCAATATAGTGTATGTGACATTATTATTATCTTAGTAGTATTGTTATAAAATAGTAGAAGATAAAAATAAAAGTGTAGTTTGTTGTTGCAGCAGGTGGTGAGTTGGTCTTTACAGTTCCAGTGGTATCTGGTTATCCAGTTTGATCTTGAGCTTGGTTTACTGTCTGTGAAGGTCCCATCATGGTTATGAGATGAACAAATAAATGCATTTATTTATTTACATCTATTCACCCAGCATACACTTTCATTTCGTTGTATGTGAACCCAAATGAGTTTGAATTCAATCCAAGTATGGAGCTGACAGCTATACAACAGCCAGAAGAGTACATTTCCACCAAATGACCAGAAACAAGAAGAAAGAAGTTAAAGCACGATTTTATTTCATATAATAAAAGAAATATAATTGTATTAACAGTAGATGTGATATCATCATATAACAACAATATAATAGAATATAGTTTTATCAGAATAGAGAATAATAAATCATAATTTATTCCTGAAGAAAGATCAATAGTCTTTGCTCATGGTACCACAAACTAAACTTTTACTCGTTATATAATAAAAAATAATCTATTTTCTAGCAAGAACACAGACAAAAGAGTCAGTTAGAAGTTGTGAAAGACGAGCAGTAATTAGGACACCTTAACTAGCTTTTAATACTATCCTCGAGTTTAAGGAACATTTGAGTAGTGGAGAAACAACGGTGCTCAGTGATTGGTCACTGGGAAAGAACTGATCAGTGATTGGTTGCAGGCGCACCACAGTGAGCTTACATACTGATAGTGAATCGGGCTAACTTGCTCTCAAGCCGTATTGCGTTGAAGACTGTTATTAAAGTGTGCTCAAACAGGCGTAAACCTATTCAAATAAAATTAAAGTCGCTAAAGGGGGGTTTTAAATCGCCAAATTTAGCTA
Organism: Hemibagrus guttatus; assembly: GCA_033459395.1. Lineage (NCBI taxonomy): Eukaryota > Metazoa > Chordata > Actinopteri > Siluriformes > Bagridae > Hemibagrus > Hemibagrus guttatus. The sequence continues at coordinate 15,861,447 of JAUCMX010000009.1, read as the reverse complement.
TAAAGTCGGCAACACTATTTTTCCCTGTTGCGTTATGCAACGTGTCGTCTCTACCACCCACCATCTGCAGCAGCAGAGCAGCGTGCGCATACTTCTGGATAATGTAGTTTTAATAAGAGACCCGACGCTAACTAACACTACTGGGTTAACTAATGGCGGATATCCGCTCACCTGCAGCCACCAGCACCACCTCAGCTCACTGCCTTTGTCTACGTATTGACACGCTTTTTACAACTGAACAGGCCATTTTCAATGAATAGGTCTTTATATTTAAAAATTCTTTATACAACTGATACTGTTAAAGCATTTCCTTCTAGTGGAATATGTTTTTATATAAATTAATGTAAAATTAAGCATAGATTACTGGCTGTATTAACCTATGCCTTATAACATCCACTAAGTAAAGTGTGATGACTGGCACTATTATTTAAACATACTTTATAACAATTGTAATTATTTTATTGAACCCTTTATGCTCTCTATCGTTGTAATGCGTTGTAAATGTTTAATTATTTGTTTGTTTATTGAATTCCGTAATTAATTAAGGAAATAATTCGATCCCCAGCCACACAGTCACCTCATCTATCATACAGTGTTAAGAACATTAATAAGACTATACCGTTTTAGCACCACAACACTTCTAGAAACTCTTACATAAGAAAGATTTAGAGCAACTCAGCTTTATCTGGATTTCTGCCATCCCTGTTCACGACACACCGCGGTGTAACATCATACAACTAACTTCATTTCCCAGACACCTCGTTCGCGCATGCGCAGTAGAGGTTGGCTGGTAGTGGTAAACAGACGTCAGAAGGGAGTCTTCGCCTCGAGTCAAAACAAAACAAAACAAGATCCATACGATGAATGACTTTGAATATCAGAATCGGCCACACGACGGAAAGGATTGAACCCTAACTACAGCGGAAAACCAGCTTCCATAAGAAAATCTGCTTTCTTCCACTTTTAAAAGAGGGATTTTTTTAACTAACCGGAGGAGTTAGCCAACTAGGTGGCTACCTAGTTTCTTCTCACGTTAAAAGTCTGCGTGTCGAGTTTTGTCCGGAGCGACGAGTTTGTGACGACGGAAGTCAAGATGCGGGGTTGAGTTCTTACACCTTCGAATTACAAGAAGTGCGAAAATTTCGCCTGGAATTAGCGAAGTGTGTACAGACGCTTTCGGCGTAGTTGCCGCGAAAGCATCGGGGTGTGTGTGTGTGTGTGTGTGTGTGAGGGAGAGAGATAGAGTGTATGGAGGAACATGGCAGATGGTGACACGCGCCTACACACAGCGTGTCGGAGCGGACACACTTGAACGAGAATAACACGGACTGCTTTATTTCCACTCCGCCAACAGATAGACATAATCAGGACTAACTAGTTATAGTTAGTTAATGTTGTGGAAAGGTTTGACTATTCAAATTGCCTACTCAACACGTTTACTAGGCGACGCTAGCTGTGTGGCGAGGATCTGGCTGGAAGAATCAGTATAGTACAAATAACCTCCTACTGATCTCATCATATAAACTGATATCTGAACTAAAAACTCTGACTTCAGTGAAATTGAGTGTGCTGTGAAATGACAGAAGAGTGGCTGATTTTGACGGACATGATGTTGCGCGTAAAACTATTACCCATTAACAAGCTCCTCCTAAGCGCTAATGTACGCTTCGCTTTAAACAGCATGTCATTGCGGTCATAGTTTAATGACAGAGACCACAGTTTATTACAATAGATTTGAAACATTGTCTGTTAGTTTAGTAATGACTTGATTGATAATAACTGATCAGTTCAGGTGCGCGTTTAATAATCTATTACAACTTTACTATTTACTGACTTGTTTTCTTTCCCCCCCTTCATTACGCTTTCCTATTTCTTGTTGTCATTAACCTTAGTCTTTAAACTCTGGAGATGTTTTAGTCTTTCTAGTATTACTTTGTTTGTTTAAACCTCATCCCTGACAGTCAGCTCGTTTTAATGTATTCAGTACAGTTTGTCATGTGAATTTCCTTTGTTCTTTATGTAAACAAAGAGACCCTCCGTGTCAATGGGAAGGTTTATGATAGTAACTATTAAGGAGATTATTTGGCCCCTTTAATCTCCAATCTGAGGATTAAACGGCGCTGTCGATATACTTATATATTGGTGCGCACGGATTATTACGTCTCTGTTCAATCCGCCGCACACAAAAAAATCAAGTCTTCTGAAATTATTTTTTAAACAAATATCCATACAAATCAGCTAAACTACAAGTATACCATCCGCATAATCTTAAACGATCAAACAGCATTATTCAGTGAAATCTAAACTTAGGCTGTTAGAGATTTTTGTTTTTGTACAGAACAAAAATAGCAGGTTGTTGTTTTCAGAGCGTAATCTGTCAGACTCTCCTCCTGAAATTGGAGTAATTGCTCTGCACAATGGAGACGGACAAGGCACCCCCGATTGACCCAGATTTCGAGCCGCAGAGCAGACCGAGGTCTTGCACATGGCCGCTGCCTCGGCCCGACATCTCAGCTGTCAAAGTGGAGGGGCCAGACGGCACCGGGTCCGCCGCGGGAACCCCGCCTGCCGAGGAAGAGAAACAGGAACCTCAGCCAATCGTATCCGAGCCCGAAAAATCCGCCGCTTCAGAGGGAGGAGCGCTATCGGGAGTGGGCGGGGCCGCACCTCGAAAGGGTTCATCACGGCGCAACGCATGGGGGAATCAGTCCTACGCTGATCTGATAAGCCAAGCGATTGAGAACTCTCCGGAGAAGAGACTCACTCTGGCACAAATCTATGACTGGATGGTCAAAACAGTGCCGTATTTTAAGGATAAAGGTGACAGCAACAGTTCAGCTGGATGGAAGGTAATGTTAAACTTTTTACAGTCAATAATAATTATAATAATTACTATTCATTATTCTAGACTAGAGTTATGCCATGTTGTTTGCTTTACTATAGGGTTATTAATGCTCACACATTATTAGCTATATTGTGTCAGGTCCAGTCACCTCATAGTGTGTGTGTGTGTGTGTGCGTGTGCGTGTTTTGCTTCATCTAGAACTCAATTCGTCATAATTTGTCCCTCCACAACAAGTTTTTGAGGGTACACAATGAATCTACTGGAAAGAGCTCCTGGTGGATGCTTAATCCTGAAGGGGGTAAGACAGGGAAAGCCCCTCGACGTCGTGCTACTTCAATGGACAATAGCACTAAATTGCTAAAAAGTCGAATGCGGGCAAAGCAGACCAAGAAGCAAGCGGTATCAGGTGGTGGTCCTGGCAGTGCCATACAGGGCGAGGGTGTGTCTGGGGCAGGGAGTGCAGATAGTCCTGGCCCTCCAGGACAGTTTGGAAAGTGGGGAGTGAACAGTAGCAGCCCATCATCTCGGGGTAGCTTGGATGACCAAGACATGTGGACAACCATCAGACCACGCACCAGCTCAAATGCCAGCACTTTGAGTGGCAGGCACTCTCCAATTCCCCCAGTGAAAGAAGATGAGGATGACTTGCCTGAAGATGGACTTCTGAGCGGGTATCCCACTAGCAGTCTTCCACCTACCCTTACTGAGACCCTAATGGAGGAACTGGACCTAATCGATGGTCTTACCTTAATACCATCACAGCAAGGCGGTGCAAGCCCGAGCACAGCACCGCAAGCTCCACCTACTCCACTGCCCTCTGCTTCTACTCTTCTGCCCCGTGGGTCTAATTTTGCTCCATATCGTAAGATGCCGCCAGTGAAGGGATCTCAAGGACCATCTCAACCAGGGTCACAGAGCTCTGTTCAGCAGGCCGGGGAGCCCAACACAAGCCTGTCAAACTTTGGAAACTCCCTCTTTAACCCTCTGCCTGGTCCAGGATCTCGAAGTTTCAGCGCACATGTACCGTCCAGTCTCGAGGCACTCCTCACCTCTGACTCACCCCCACCAGCTGATATCTTGATGACGCAAGTTGACCCTCTGATGCCCAGCCAGGGAGGTGCTAATCTCTTGGGCCTCGGGGATCCCATGTCTGGCAACCAAACAAAGGCTGGTCAGATGATGTTGGGCAAGACTATGGAACCTAGACCAGTGCCGCAAATGACCCTTCAGCCTCAATCCCAGCTACAGCCCCAGCAGCAATCTCAAATGGGCTTTGGCATGATGCTGTCCGGCATGGGCCAGGAACTCCCACAGCTAGCAGCCATGAAGACCCAGCATCAAATGCCAAGTGGAGGGCTACTTCAACATGGAGCTGGTCCTTCTGCTGCTGGGAATGGAGGAATTCAGGGCATAAGCCAATATGGGACACCAGCTTGCTTTATGCCCTCTCAGGATCGTCTGCCCACAGACTTAGATATTGAAATGTTTACAGAGAACCTGGACTGTGATGTTGATTACATCATTAACAGTGACCTTATGGATGGAGATATGAGCGACTTCAACTTTGACCCCATTGTACCGGGTGGGCAAAATTACCCTGGGCCGGCCACCACACAGAGTTCATCTCACAACTGGGTTCCCAGCTAACTTTGCTTAGGACAGGAGCAGGTAAAGTACAATTTTATCATTTTGGCTTTGAAATTACTACAAAGCTTATTAATCAAAAGTGAGACGCTATTAAATTATTAACATATCTTTTCTTGTATATTATTAGTCCATGATATCGTCATGTTCAGATTTTTTGTACCATTTCTCAAATAGCATGTTTAACCATTCTTCTGTTTATTTTTGTAATTTCAGGTCAGCCCTTCATCCCTAACCAAATAATGGAATCTCACACGGTGCATTAATGAAAATGTCACCCCTTCAGTTTTTTTTTGTTTTTGTTTTTTTGCCTCTACATTCGCCATTGTACCTCAAATCCATGAACTGCTTTGGCTGAATATACAAACTTTGGCCAAAATTGTAAGACATTTTTGGCAACTTTTTTTGGCTCACAAAAACAAACCCTACACAAGTGCCAATATACACATGGAAGTCAGCTATTAGACACCACACCAGACCCTGAAGATGTCTACCCAGAAGAAGTAGTTGTTTTCTTTTCAGTGATCTTGACTAGGAAAAAGGAGAAGCACAAGTAGTAAACTACTAATCAAGCTGATGACAGAAATGCCTATTACTAATACCAAAGTAGTTCAGGGCTGAAATGGTACTTTCCTAGATTTGAAGACAGAACTGATCTGGCCAGCAGAATCAAACTTTCCTGATACTTGAGAAACTTTCTTCACTGGTCAACAACTAAAAACAACACCAACAACAACGAATGGAGTTAAAATCATCATGCAATTTCAAAATCAGTGCTTTATTGATCATTTGGTTGGAACCTTCCATATGAACATCCTCAACATTAATCCCAGTTTGAATGGGGACTGTCCCAGTGAGCCCAGAACATGAATATTTGGACACTTATACACGAATAGCATACTCTCAGTGGTACGAAGTGTGCTCATATTTTACATTGGAGGCAAACTATTTCGAGGTGGTTGATAATGATTCTTGTCATGATGATTAATGCTTTTACTTTAGCATTTACAACTCTACTCAGGAAGGTGTTTTTTTTTTCTTTTCTTCCCCTTTGTGTCCTAAAGAGCAGGGACTGATCATTTTGAGTGAGAATTTGAGTTAAATTGTTAACAGTATGAAGAAATGTGATTATACACAGGGCATTTTGATTTGACCATAGAACTGTAAAGCTCCAGGTTCTGTGGGTTTTTACCACTTTGCCAACTCTGTCAAAATTGAACGGCATTGTGTAGTTATCAATGTGCCCATTTGCAGGATATAATATTTGAAGGGTTTGTGTGTGTGTGTGTGTGTGTGTGTGTGTGTGTGTGTGTGTGCGCGTGTGATGAGTTAAGTACTTACAAGTGCTTCTGCAGAGAAAAACAATCAAAAAAATAACGTTGAATAATTTCATTCGAAGGATGAAACCGAATAGTGATTCAGCGTAAAACGTGCCCTTAATTTTGTAGAATTGTGTACAGCTGCACAAAGAAAAGGGCAAAACATAATTTTCTCGGTGATCGACTTTTTCTTATATAGTACTAACAATGTTTTGTATAAATTTGTTAAAAAGAAACGTAAAACAATTTAAGCACACTGACTAATTTTAATGTCGGATTTTACATTGGGGGCTAGATCACAAAAAAAAGCATTCATACTAATCAGAAAATCCCCTCTTAAAAGTACAGAAGCTATTTTTAACGGTCATTTTCTATGTAATCTTTTATTTTTTGTAAAAGATGAGATGCATGTCGATTTTATACATAACCAAAGGAACACTAAGAAGAGCAGGTCAGAGTGGGATGGCTTGAGAGGAAAGTATTGCAGCTTTTATTATACCATGTTAACTTTTTATGTCGAGTAAATGGATTGCATGGGTGCAGTTAACAGTGTAACGCCTCGCAGGTTAGAACTTGCCGTGCGACCGCTACTATATTTGGAGTCATTTTAAAAAAGAAACGGAAGATGAAGTGATGAGCTCGATCATTTCGCCAGGAAATGTATATTTTATGAAAAAGAAAAAGGTGAAACAGAAAGACGATGATAATAATGCAATGTCTAACTCTCAGGGTTTAATAAAACGGTAGTAATATTAAGTAAATAAGTAATATTGATTAAAAACTTCCAGATGGAAGCGGAAAGATAATCATGATTTCTGATTTTTTTAGAAAAGCCACTCGGCCATCAATGGAAATGTTCTAACATATAGTATAGCTTGATGCTCCACTTGAAATGAGAGGTCGTGTAACATATGCATTCATCGATTCATCAATATTTGTTTAAAAAAAAAAAGAAAAAAAAAGTAAAAGTTATAAACTGCCAACAAACACTAGCATGTTGCTCTAGAACAAACCATGTATCTCCATACTCTTTCTTTTCTTTTTCCTTTGAGCTGTTGTACTTATATTGTAGTAGTAAAATGATGTAGTTTTTCTTTTGATTTGATTTCCCTTTTTTTTATGTAGATTGAACTTTGGTTTTCGAGCTGGATATTATTCATCATTTAACGGTAATATTACGAGTATATTAAAGTATGAATTAACTGTTAAAGCACTCTGTTCTTGCAGAGGATGGTTGTTTCCTCCTGTCAGTTGGTGCTAGACACGACAAAGTCGGCCATATTTAGATTTAAGGGCCTTTATGTTATGCAGCACATCTTCAGCACATTTTATAATTATAGAATCCTAGATCAGACGAATTTACCTTTATTAATCCAGAAACTTTTGTTACTTTTGTAGATCCTGAGGAAATTTCATAGACGCAGAAATGAGTGATTAGCTACGGAACGAGTCTCTTGACACACATCATGTACATTTCTTGAAATCTGTGCTTTTTTGAGGGAAAAAAAGGAAACAGTGTTACTTTGTTAATCTGTATTTTAATGAACCGTTTACATTGTTGCTCTCGTCTTTTCGGACTGTTTTTTTTTTTTTTTTTTGTTCCTCTGAAGTTCCATACGTTAGACAGGGTTTGGATGATATGGTAAAAATTCTTGTAACGGATTCGAGGACGAACCGGCTGGTGAGGTTTAGAGAAGAAGGCTGAAGAGCTGAAGTGAAACATTTTCTACACTGATAAGAACCTATTGTGATTAAAAACTTCAATAAGTTTAATAAAGACATGCCAGAAAGATTGCACAAAAAAAGATGCCATGGAGCCTCCTGTCAAAACAAAGTCTGAAGGTTTGGATACTATTAAAAATAGAGACGACTAGCAGCATTAATTGCTCTGTTCGGTTGAGTGGTTGAAAATGAAAACAAAATGAAAATTCCCCATAGACAGAGCGAGAAACTTTCGACAGGAGTTTAAATATCTTGACCTCAGACCACACCTCTGTCCCGTGCTTTCTCATGTTTAATATTCATTTCTTATCATGTTTTTTCCCTGTTCTCCTTAAAAGGTCTGCTAAATATCCCAGTTGATAAAACACTATATTTTAGTTTGTGGATAGATGTTGTTTTTGGGGAATGGGGTGTAAACGTTTGGTGAGTGCTTAGCCAGTTCACTATATATGTATTTCTTTCATTGCTTTGTATTGATTAATGTATTTTTTTTCCATCTTACTTTATCTTTAAGTTAGCCAGAGGTGACTGTGAAACAGTCAAAAATATCTGAAATAAACTTAATCAGTTTAACTCAGCTGCCCTCTTGTGTTTCTCATGCTGTAAATCCCAGATTTTATTTATTGAAGCATGCATGTCTGAAACAATAATAATTATTTGAAGTTAAAGGATGTTGGATCTCAAATTCATAGACGTTAGAAGATATTTTTTATACGTTCATTAACTGAACCTTAAAGCAAACTCAGGAACTAAAAGTAAGTGAGGACATGATCATGAAGCCGGTCCCAAGCCTGGGTAAAATGGGAGGGTTTCACATTCTGACCTTTCACGCTGTATATCTATATTGGAAGGCAATATTTGATATTATATTTCAATATTTTATTTATATATTAACCCTGAAGGGCATTGGTGGCTCAGTGGTAGGTTTCTCACCGGTAGGTTTCTCACCTATCATGTGGAAGGCCTGGGTTCAATTCCCAGCCAATACCCAAACCCCAGCCACTGGATCAGGAAGGGCATCTGGCATAAAACCTGTGCGGACCAGTCGGTCCGCTGTGGTGGCCATGAACAGGGAGCAGCCGAAAGCAACTTCTTCTTCATTTATATATTAACCCTGACTTAATATTCTTATTTGCATATTTGCTGCATTGATGATCATGTTTGGATAAATACAGCATGCGACTGCTTTTAAAAATGTCTCCATGTAAAGCCTCTTTGGCCGTTTTAAACCTTCTGAGATGCACAAAGTCAAGAAAACAAATACAAAATATTGGAAAATTTCTTTTAAGTATGGAGAGACTCATGTTTACTTGGACAGTTGGGTCATCGTTTACTGTTCAGTTCTGCTCTCTGAAATTACAGGTTGTTCCCTGACATGGCAGCAGCATCAGTGGTGGTGTGTTTACTGAATTTACACGACTTTTGAATGACATGAAATTTGACAATTAAAATAAACCAAAAAAAAAACGTTTTCCTCAAATGCCAGTACTCTTTATAAAACACATGGAGTTTCTGTAAAAAGCATGTGATATGAGGAACATGTTTAACTTCTGATTTGTTTGACATCACAATGCCATATTAGCACACAAAATGTGTGTGCGCGCCCTGCGATGGGTTGGCACTCCGTCCAGGGTGTATCTTGGCTAGATGACGCCTGAGATAGGCACATGACCTGATAAAACATCGGGTAAGCGGTACAGACAATGGAATGGAAGTTTATCACTATTTCTAACCATGGTCAACAGAGAAGCCTAGAGAGGAGTCTAGAGAGGAGGTGCTGCCTCGCTCCTCTACCTGGCTGATAGAAGTAGAATCCCATCTGGTTTTCTGATGCTGAATCTCATCTGCATCATGGTCTAATGTGTTGTGAGACACTTTTCTGTTTGACACAGTTGTATAGAGTGGTTATGAGATACTGTAACTGTCCTGTCAGTTTGCCTCAGTATCATCCAATCTGATTAGCTTCTACTTCTTCACAGTCTGGGAAGTGAGAATAAAAAGATCTGGCACTAGATGGCACAGTAGTGCAAGGAATAGACAACCTGTTCTGCATTGAATTTCTTTACATACAGTGGTGCTTAATGGCTTATATAAAAGTAGACACGCAGGCCTTTAAGAATTAGTAGTTTTTCATCAGTATTATTGCTTTTACCTAGTCTACTAAAGCTAATAAACTCATCAAAAAGTTAAGAAAACCCAACAACAAAAAAAAAATGTCTAATTTCCATTCTACCATGTACCATAGCCGTAGAAAGGATTAAGCTAACTTAGGCCAGAAGCATCCAGGTGAAATATGTGCATTAGAAATCAGGAAAGAAAATAAATAAATAAACAGACACGAGTGGTACAGCATATCTTTATAGAAAAAATAAGTTCTTATTTCAGGGGGAAAAAAAGTTTTTTTTTTTTTTTGCTTAATTTTCCAGGTTTTGACATTTTTTTGTGTTCTTTTTTTAAACATCTCTACATTTACGTGGTAAATATTAAACAATTTGGCGAAAGCCACACTTGTTCAGTTTTTCAGTTTCCACCAGGGATCAGAAGGTAAGCCGAATGGGGAACTAGTCCAATGCTGCGATTTGACGTCATACAGAAGGCTGCATACAGAAGGCCGAGGGAGAAACGGATCCGGACATGCTGGTGGCAGGCAAATGACAGCATGTGAGCTCCATCAAAACGTGGAACCGCTGAGGATTAGACAGTAGTAGTGAGAAGTAAACTACTCTCCCTGTTCTGTTGGACTGCTTCGGAAGGAGCAGGAAGAAGCAGCGTGAAGACACCAGCTTGGCTCGTGCTACCAAAAGAGGGCTGAAGCCACAAGCTTCAAACGTGCCCTCCAGCGTCGCAGCCACACCACCGGTCCACATTTGCCTTACTGATTTAAAGCTAAAGGCACTGCGCTTAATAATCTCCATCGCTTCACACAGTCCAGAGCTTTGCTGAACAATCATTAAATGGTGACTCTCCACTGTAAAGTTCTTAAATCCGACAAGTCAGTCCAGAAGTTCAACATTAGATGAAATAAATCCTTTTTCGTGTGTTTTCTTTCTCCGATATGTGACTGGGCATTTCCCAATAGTCCCACAGTGCTGTACTAGATAAAAGGCTGATAAGATTCAGCACTGACGTGGGCCATCGTGCCCCACCATCTCTTCCCTTCCACAACAAAAACCATCAACAATCATCACTTGCTATGTTTAAACAGGTGGTTATGTTTAAATTACTTCTCCTCACATAAAGATGTAATGCAGAAACACGTTAGTTCCAATTAATATCCTGTCAAAATGTAAAAGACCAATCAGATTTGGAGAGGGGGGGGGGGGGGGGAAAGGGGTGAGTGAAGTAAACCCCGTCTGAACATAGCCGTAGTGACACAGTAATGCAACATGTTAAAAATAAATTTAAAAAAAAAAAAATATTGGTGCCCATGTTTCTTTGCCACCTGTACCCTACATGAGCAACACTTCTGCACCAATTCAATACTATCATGGCTTTATCTAGCAAGTAACGCTTGGCCTTTTCCACAACCAAAACATATGCAGTAAGTATGGCATCAGTGTGGTACCAGTGAACGTTCCTCACCGGGTCATTTGTTCCAATAACTGTTACAGCTGCTCAGAGGCAATGCAGGTCACTTATGCAGTTCTGTGCAAAATAGTCCAGTGCAAGGAAACAAGTTGTGCAGGTCAGTTACAGGAAGCATCACAGCAGGCCTGACCTTCGACCTTCTTCGCATTATATAAAGTATCACAGATTAGAAGAAGTTTAACTGAAATGTTCTGCAGATAAATCAGAAAAAAGTCCTTCATTTGACTAGAACAGACTGACATTAAAAACCATGAATTTAACATTAGCTTTTTTTCTAAACGTTGTAGTTCGTTGTGCTGCCAGATTCACAAAATCATTAATGTTTTGTGTTTTCTGTATCCTTCACACTAACAACCAGCAGCACAACTGGCATTTCAACTGAAGCACAACCTATTTTTATAAACCAGTCAAGATTCTGCAGATGTTTGTGCCTAAATGTTTTTTTTTTTCTTTAATCTAAATCTTAAAAGTGCCATTAAAACAAAGTTATAGCCACGTAACCTTTTTTTCCCCCTATTTTGGCTGCTGTCTTGTTCTGAGCTTAAATTCAAATGAAAGATTCAGGAAACATGCTGAGCTTCGTCAACATTCATCTGTTCGTCTCAGCTTCAGTAAACACTGCCTTCCCACCATTTCGGAAGAGGTCGAGTCCTCTGCTTTTGTCTATTTTTTTTTTTTTTGCACCCTTCAATACTCTAGGACCGAAATTGACATGCTCTTCGCCTTTTCCCGACTGTCAGTTAACAGAGGAGCAACAGGCAAAACAACAAAAAGAGCCTCGACAATACAAGAAAGAGAATAAAGATAATTGCACATGAACAATGTAGAAAAAAAAAAACAATATACAAACTGGAGTAGAAAACACACCCCCACATACACACACACACACACAACATAACTGAGGTCTTAGAAAGTAATGAAGGGAACAACATGCAAAAAAAAAAAAAAAAAAAAAGGTTGACACAAAAGAAAGAAAAGATTGTTATTGCCTTCAAGTGTCACCTTGAAAACGCTTCACAGCAGTACCTTAAGTCACACTTAGGCAACCTTAGAACAAACAAAACAGCCCCAAAAACAACAACAACAACAACACCCCACAAGAGATGGAGAAGAAATATTGCTCTTCACAAGTCCTCTGTCTTTTTTAATCACGCATTTTCTTTCCCCATTGCCCCGAGTAAGGTCCTTTTTTTTGTACCATAAGTGACTGTGCAACCCTTTCTCCGTCTCTCTCGCCGTCTCTCTGCATGCGTCTTGCTGTCCTAGGCGATCATGTACTGAGTGATTGCTCTGAGTGCATAAAGCAGCTCAGCCTGCAGCCGTGCCTCCATCACCAGCAGGTTGATGTGTACCTGAGTGAAACAGATCCACAACATTAACGATTAGAAAGTTTTCATTTGATATCAACTTTCATAGATAGATCAACAGACTCTGGGTTTAGTGCAGACTAACAGCTTTTTAAAGTAGATTTGTGCTTTGTTCTGAAACATAAGAGTTCTTTTTGGCTCAGTTCACTTTCATGCGGCAAAATTTCAGTGCATCAATGTGTTTATGCAAGTAAACTGTTCAGAATGAACTTGTTTATGTACTGGTGTTTTGTTCATACACCGATCAGGCATAACATTATGAGCACTGACAGATGAGGAGATAATCAGCATTATTCACTTCATCATGGCACCTGTTAGTGGGTGAGATATATTAGGCAGCAAGTGAACATTTTGTCCTCAAAGTTGATATGTTAGAATCAGGAAAAATGGGCAAGCGTAAGGATTTGAGTGAGTTTGACAAGGGCTAAATTGTGATGGTTAGACGACTGGATCAGAGCATCTCCAAAACTGCAGCTCTTGTGGGGTGTTCCCGATCTGCAGTGGTCAGTATCTATCAAAAGTGGTCCAAGGAAGGAATAGTGGTGAACCAGCGACCGGGTCATGGGCGGCCAAGGCTCATTGATGCACGCGAGAAGCGAAGGCTGGCCCGTATGATCCGATCCAACAGACGAGCTACTGTTGCTCAAATTGCTAAAGAAGTTAATGCTGGTTCTGATAGAAAGGTGTCAGAATACACAGTGCATGACGGATCAGTTTTGGCAGCAAAAGGGGGACCAACACAATAGTAGGCATGTGGTCATAATGTTATGCCCGGTCAGTGTAGCATCTAGATGGAGCGTCAGCAGCTCTGTGGGCTTATTGTGGCTTTCTTTTTAGCTGTAGTCATTATAATTTATCAGTTTGAGCAGGAATCAAGGTTTCATCAGGACAACATAGTTTCAATTCACTTAAAAAATGAAGAGGTTTGCGTTTTTGAATTGCTCTGACGTGTTTAGAGTTCTTAATCACCAAATTTACATTAAATTCATGTTGCATTCCATCAGCTAACCAAATACGCAGTAATGCAGTTCCCAGAATGCACTGCTATATAGAATGGTTTGCTGATGCGTTGACGCGTCATGTTTTTTTTTTTAACGTTTGATTTAATGTTGTGGAACATTCACAAGACAAGTCTCCCGTCTATCATTTATGCTATGAAAGCTATTAAAAGTAAAATAAAAAAATGCAGCTAGTCATGTTATGGAGTAACTATAAAGAGCAAAGGAAGTCCTCTGCACTAAGGATTTTCCTGTGCTGGAAAGCATGTCAATGATTCTGTCTTTCTTTGGTTAATAATGTTTTTTTTTTAATCTGTTTATTATTGGTCTTAGATTACATAGCCTGTCCAGTCAAATCCCTGGCAACGAGTCAGTAAAGAAATGATAATACATTATACCGAGCACGTTAATATAAAACATCATTTGAATTAAACAGCCCACTGTTACAAAATGTTTAATCATCATCTTCTGATCTGAAAGTTCACCAACATTGTGGTATAAAAAAAATAGTACTGATTTTCTCAAGGTTACCTTTTCTGAGGCTTTGAGAGAAACTAAAGGCAGAGGGCACAGAAGGTTCTTAGTGGAGTCGGGATAGCAGGCCACAGCCTTAATATAAAGCTTCAGTCCGCGTTCCAGCAGCTGGTTCACTTCTCCATAATCGTAATCATCATACCTTTGGAAACACACAAGCACCATGTTATGATTCCTGACTACAGTGAGATCAGGGTGAAAGATCAGCATGAAACACAACCTCCATGTTTTCCTGCTGGATCTCATTGTTTCTATTGCATCAGTATCAATTACTTTAAAAGGCTAAATTTATTTTCTTGTTCTGTTAAATTGCTACTATTTGCTATATTATTTATATACAGAGCACAGTATTATATTACAGCAGTGTTTGGGTTTGTAAACTTTTTCTTGTCTCAGAAGAAATTGTTCTTGCTGCAAGTTGTCTTTTTTTGTGTGAAGGATTGTGAACTTGTTAAAGAGCACAAAAATAGAAGAAAAAAAAAAGAAAGAAAATCAAGCGACTAAGTTTTATTAAGCCCTGAAACGAAACAAAAATGCACATTCATTGTACCTAATTCCATAACTGCAATGGATGTAGTTCCAGATGGCTCTCTTGAGGTCCGGATTGCGAGGGGACGGTAATGAGGCCACGCTGCGGAACCGCTCGTCTAACAGGTGCCCAATGTCTGAGTAGAGACGGTTTACCAAGGAGAAACCGTGGTCCTCCCACGAGTAGTCCTACACACACACACACACACACACACACACACACACACATCAGTATTCACAAATAGAATGAACTGTTTAAGGATGAATTCTGCGAACACCGCAGGCTTCTATTTCCTCTAAGTAAAACCACACTGGTACATCCAAGCTGTATTTTGGATCAGTCAAACAAATCCAAATTGACAAAACAATCGAGTTGACCTTTGAGTACCGAGTACAAAGTCTACCTTAGTCTAACTCCAGGGAAGATGAAGTGTAGAACTGCCACCAAGGGCACAGTGTGTGACTGAGCAGCTGCCATGTTATAATCTAATACATTGGCACACTCCTCACCTGTACCCGCAATACTTGGAAATGGTCTTCTTCCTGCCGGGCGAATTCCTGGTAGCCGAAATCAGGGTCCTTGACGAAGTGGGAGGGGTCCGTCGAACACATCATCTCTTCTTCTTCCTGCTCATCCATGTCTGAAGCAGAAGAGTGGAAGGGGATGAGTATAAGTCAGAGATAGGAGTGTGAGAGCGTTCCTCTGGCATGTTTGATGGTGAAACCGGTGAACACAGCTTACCTATATGCAGAAGGGTGTACGACTGAAGGCCTGCATGTCCTTTTCTCTCTTTGTCTTCCTGTGACTTGTGTATTCCTTCTCGTAGGCATGCCAGGTCACAGCTGGAGTCTAGAGACTGTACAAGAGAGGAAAGCCACCAATACACACATTAACCTCCACATCTACCATAAAACCATAGACACATAAATAAAGACAATTTTTTTTTTTTTTTTTTTTCCCCCCTCGGGGCGACTGATCATAATCTTCTGCTCACTATTTATGGATATCCAGTGCATAGTTTGGGTTTGAATTCACACTTTCAGTAGTCATTTTACCAATTTATTTAGGTTATTAAAAATGATCTGTATCTTAAAAAGGGAAAATGCAAAAAAAAGCAATGGCTTTTCTTAATTTTCTTGTTTGTGTGTTTTCAGCATTTCTGCTTTCTTCCAATTGTGGAAATGAGTCACAGAAAATTCCATAGAGACTTTCCAGACCTGTGCAGGCTTTTTCGTAAATATACTTAGCCAATTTAGATCATTTTCAGCACAATATACAAATATTTACTGAAATACACACACAAGACTTTCACATGACTTTGGATCCTCCTAATAACAGATGGGTTTGTGATCTGGTGTGTGAGAGCAAATAAGCTACAGCACAGGTGGCATCACTGCTAACAGCAACAACAAAAATCCTAATAGAGAGGAAAACAATTCTACCACAAAACCCCTCGCATATGTAGATATACAAAGCAACAAAAACGTCTCTAAATTTCATTGAACAAAGTTTTTGGTTTTTATCAGCTCAGTCTTTCGTGAATTCATAGTCAAAGTCACCTAGATAAAGTCATTGCCAAGTGAAAGTATGTGCTATCAGAAGGAAATGCGTAGTTCACATCCTTCCTTCATTTCCCCTTTGGTGAACTGGCAGTGCTCGGTCTGACTGCTGATTTATCTCATAAAGCAAAATGGTGCCATTTTCAGGTGGTTCCCACATCACCGTAGCAAGACGCCAAAAATCACAAGGCATATAAATATTTCCGGAAACACACACAAAGGTTTGTAAACCATACACGTCGGCACCTGTGCCATCCTAAACTAAAAATGACATTTTGAACACATCACCCTGTCCTAAGACTCCAATAGAAAAATAAATCAAATGTTTTCACAAAACACAATCTAACAGGCTACACTTCTGTCTGAGACTCGGGCCATGTTAATGACAGAAAGCTGTGTGTGGGTGAGACGAGCTCTTTAAGCACTTACCCTCCTGCGAGGTGGGAAGGTGGCGTTGCCATTGGCAGCATCACAGAGGCAGTAGCCTGGGGGCGTTCCATGTGGCGCTCTCGGACCGGGTTGTGTGTCCTGTTCAGAGCCAAACACGAAGCTGCAGAGTGCATGGCAGTGAGCCAGCAGAACTACAGCCTGGACCAGCTCAGCCAGAGACCAGCACTGCTCACCTGACTTCAGCAAAGCCTGCAGACACAAACACAAGTCCTAGATCAGCACAACCACGGCATGACCAAGCTGTTGGGATGAGAGCTCAGTTTTCTTGGTGCACAACAGCATAACTAACTATGTGCATATTGCTCTAATGTACTGAAATTTACCTTCACACAATTTACCTGTTGTGCCATTTTTGTACACACAATGCAAAGTGGCATTAGTATCGGAATTTCCCCTAGCCCACCTACAGTACCTGAATGTGGGAGCGACCGGTGAGCCAGGGCTGGTGAGCGAGCACTTTGTTTATGTGGTCGAGCTGCTGGAGGCGAGGCGGTGCAAACTCCAGCCCTTGCAGCCACACCGGGTCTCCCCCCACCCGCAGGAACATAGCCGAGTGCAGAGACACCAGGTAGCTGCAGTGATGTCGAGCCGCAGCCTAAAAGACACACACAGGTTTTCCATTTGTACAGGTCATTTTCATTGGTTGAGTTCAATATGCCAAAGTGACTTGACTTGGGGTTTAACTGAAGACAGCAGCCACCTTTTTACTACTACTACTACACATACTGCACATTACTGGCTACACCTTTCTATGTGTTTTTATGTGCAAATCTCCTCTCATCGCACACAAATAAAGAGTTTGCCTAAAAGCACTCTTACCATAATGGCTATGTAGTGGCGGTAGTGATGGGGCAGAGGGCCGTCCATGTTAAGGATGTAATGCTGTGTGCGTAGGAAGCTCTCTAAATACTGCGGATGGGAGGCCATTTGCTGCGATACTGTGTCCAGGCGCCCCCTGCTGGCCAGAGCCTTCATGCACAACGGAGAGGAACTGTCCTTGTCAGAGCTCACCTTCATCACCTGCACATAGGAAAGCACAATATATAGCACATCTGGCATGCTTGTAAAAGTAGTGATAAACAGAGCAAATCTGTCTTGTTTTAGATGTTACACACCCTGTATTAGCATTGTGTTATACATTACAGAAAAAAAAGCCAACCCAAAACTAGCTCTCTTTTATAGTTCATATACCCTGAAGTGAAGCTGCACTGCAGAACTTTAAATATAACACCACAAACTGAAAAACTCTTGACATCTACAACACTGCCATGGCTAAATAGCTTAAATCAGCTGAACTCCTCAGGCTCCTGAAAAAACCAAACAACTCTACCAGCAGCACTCTAAATAACTCCTCAGCCAAAAAAAAAAGAGGAAGGGGAGAAAAAAAAAGAACAAAGAAGGACTCTGCAGCACGTCCTGGAGGCATGCAGGCAGACTGAGAAAAATATTCCACGCACAGAGAGAGAGAGAGAGAGAGAGAGAGAGAGAGAGAGAGAGAGAGAGAGAGAGAGAGAGAGAGAGAGAGAGAGAGAGAGAGACACAAACACAGAGAGAGAGAGAGATGCTAGTCTGGAGTTTTTAATCTTTGAGGCAAAAGCCAGACTGTTGTCCAGCTGCAAAGAAAAAACAGGCAGAAATTGCTCTGCTAAAATCATTAGGTCTTTAAACTTTACGTCAAAACATGTAATCATTGCAGTGTTCAACAAAGTCAGTGTTTGACAAACATTCTGGTTATGTGAGTGTTGAATAGCAGGGTTTGACTCTTGGATGGACCTAATAGAGGGTAAGCTTTGTGCTTGACTGAGAGAAATGAGAGAAATTTGCCCTGGAACCTCTTATCTGCGTATCCATGAACACACACACACACAAATGAAAAGGAGTAAATAGATAGTCCCAAAGCCGAGGACAGATTAAAATAAGAGACAGCTATAAGGAAAATATTTCAGAATTAAACTCTGACAGAAAAAGCCACAAAAAATTCCCAAGACCAACCGTTTTTTTCTCTGAAAACTATTCCAACAGTTGTCCTAGAGTTATTATTATTGAAACTAAAATGGGTCATGCTTCTCTTTCCTGGTATGGGAAACAGGAGAGCAAGGCCTCCCGGAGCCAAATGTCTCTGTGCCAAAAGCACAGCAGTGCTGGCAGCAGTTATTCCTTCGAGTAAACCGCTGCTCAGCAGGCCAGGCTGACAGGCAGTCATGGTGGGAAGGAGGTCAGTTACACACAGGGAGGAGGGGAGAAGAGCCACAGCTTCTGACTAAACTCACATGTTCACCAGCAAGTAATTTCTCTTGTATGTTCTTGCACCATGGCTTATACAGACCTGAGTCATAGTTGATAGTTAATAGAGCTGTTTACTAACGTACGTTTTCCCGTTAAACCACACGGCTCAGTCAACTATTAGCTAACAAGTCGTCTACAAAACTTGGCTTAGGGAATTTCAACAAGATTAACTTTAATACACTATTACACCTGGAAAACGTAATAAAAGCACTAAGAAATTGTGTTAATACAACTTGTTCTCTCTTAGACAAAGAGGAAAAAAAGTCATCCGAGGATACTGAATTGAACTTGTTATTAAACAGCTGGCCTATCAAGCAACACCGCCACATTTTGGGTGTTAAACCTGGTGGTTGTGTTAGTTAGAGGCTGGACTGGTGTGCATTAAACACGTACAGCGTCAGAATTTCAGCCCTGACTACCCTAAAAATGCAACCAGCTACCTGCTATGTGTCTATACTCACTCTAGCCTACTGTCTTGATTTCTACTTGTATCAGTTCCAAACACATAGAACACAGTGCTTCACGATCGAACCCATTTTTCTTGTTCTCCCGAGTTGCGATAAAAATCTTGATGCTTGGAAATAACACCAATTATCTATTAGTTGGCAGCAGAGTGACGTTCATGTCGCAGACTTGTTTGTGCAGTTCAAACACATACGTGCACATGTCCACATACTCCCGTTATTACTTTAGAAGCTATTAGCTTCAGAAAATAGTGTCGTGGAGTCAAATATCCAAACAAACAAGAACAGATGTGAGGAGGAATTTGGTATGAAGTGAAATGACCAGCCCAATTTCGTATGAAGTATGTCAGGCAATTACACCAGTGAAATAATAGTGTAATGCAATACAAATATCAGGAATAGTTTTTGTGACATGTGGAATCTTTCCACACTGACCAATCACTGATGAGTATGGCCTCCTCAGTGGGGAGAAAAAAAAAGCAAAAAAAAAACCCCACCCAAACAACAACTTCCCCTCAATCACAGTGACACTTCTATTTTTACACAGCAATTCTCAAAACTTATTCAGATTTTATGGAGCCTTATGCAGGAATTTACAGAGGCCAGGTGTAAATCTCATTAAGCAGTACAAATTCCAAACTCCCGGGCACTAAGCCGCACCAGCACGCAGACCGGCGTATGGACGTCCAGACGAGGGCTGATGTTTCCCTTCTCTATACAGCGGAGGCCAAGCCACCAGAATTGGGCAGTTATAAATATCTGAGTGAGACAGCTGGGATAGCAGTTGGACAGATAAGAGCAAAGTGGCATCCGAGCACAAGAAACAACAAGTAACAAAACACTGGAGCTCTCACACTCGCTCAGGCTTCAGCTGCAGTCCTCATGTATGGAGGAGCAGGAACCTAAAACACTGCTCAGGACATGACCAGGATCTTACTCTACATGTGCATGTTTATAGTAAATCCCACCTCTGTACACCAAAGAATGTGTTAATCAACCAACGTGGGTCACGGCAGGGTCTTTTTTGTGTGTGTGTGTGTGTGTGTGCGTCAACACACCGAGGCACAGGTGTCTAACTCCAGAGTCACACTGTGCATGCAAATCTATTATACCAGACGTCTGAACGAAGCAAAGGGAAAATGAAGGGAAAATGAAGCAAAGGGGAAAATGAATCGCTATTTTAAATATTTAACCAGTTAATTGCTTCCAGGTTAGTTAGATATCAAACAATCGGCCGCTCAAAATAAGCAGCTTTTTTTTTTTTTTTTTTTTTTTTTTAAATCTGCTTCGACCGATGAAAGCAGACGTTACAGATTACGCTGGTGTCCATACAGAATCGGGTCGGAAAATCCAGAGATAAACGTGCTGATTAGTGGACACCTGTGTGAACATGTTATCTAGTCTGTTAGTCAGTCACTACAGCTGGATAAATGTCAGGTTAGGAAAAAAAATAGAAAGCTGAATGAACTTTTTGTCTGTGACTAATTCAAAGTAACATGTGAGGATGTGTGTGGGAAAGCTCGCATGTTCGGAAACACTGCTTACCTGAATCTTTGGAATCGGTGTTTACTTGCTTCTAATGAACGGTTTCTAACCAAAACAACAAGGAAAGGTGTTTATTAAGGTTTATTGTCTCAAACCAGGCTTTCCCGAGAAAGGCTACAGAGAACAGAGAACCGCCAATGTTCACAAAAAATGTTGATAAACACATATTGCATGCGAGCAATATGTAGTTACTGGATTGGCAAAGTGCCACAGAGTTCGGTTTGTTTTCCCATCATACTGCAACCTGAAGCTTATAGCCAGAAAAATGCAGAAAAGCTACATGGCGTGTCAGCATGACAGAATCGGTTTCATCATCATTTTGAATCAACATGAATGTAGAAGTCTGTGGATGCTTTTTCAAAGAAAAGGAAGGTCATTTAGAAAACTGTAGACAAACCTTTGGGTCGCTAGAACACATTTAACACACAGCAGTGAATCCATTCAGGAATGACGGAGCAGCCAACTGCAAAGATCACACCAGCCTGTTGACTTACCAGTTAATTCATTAAGTCAAAGAAATTACCCAAGAAATTAGTAATTCACTGTAAATTGGTAGGGTGATAAAATGAAAAAATAAAAATGGGTGCATGCTGTTCAGTGGTGTAGAAAGGCTGGAGAAGGAATTTTGTGGTGGTGGTTTGTGATTGTTGCTGCCAAAATGCCCGATTTTCCTTTGGATTTTTTTTTTTCTTCAAATTGTGCAACTAACAGTTGCACTTGTGCTTTTATTTAGCAAAAAATTTCACTTGGTGAAACGGCATTTCTTTTGAACTACTAACAGTGAAACATGTGTGAGATCACTGTCTATGTTAGCTGTCCTCATGCTCAACACAAATTAAGTAAAGAGGGATTTGGCTGAATGAGTGCTGTGATGACGTCACCCGACGCTTCTCGGGCCAAATCAGAGGAAATGTTGAAAGCTCCTCTGAATATTGCAGAGTGTACTTGATTTTGCATTATCGCATAATTGCAAAATTCTGGAAGGACTGGTTTATTAACTGCTGGCCAGCACATGCACTGCTCATGCATGTCATTTAGTGTTATTTACATTTATAAGCATCTTTTTTAATTATACTTAAATGACCTCAAATTCAGTGTTTTGTTTTAATAAGCTTATCTGACAGGACTTCCTGGCTGATGGCACAAATATTCCTGCTTAATTTCCTACATAAAAGGTAATTTCCTTAACAAAGAGGGTTAGAGGCTTGTGGGGGCTGTTTGTGTGTGTATCTGATATCTTGTCACTTCATGTCATGTAAAAATTGTATGAGACAGACAAACAGACATGATGCAAAAATATGGCAGTGTGTGAAATTTCCTCTAGGCATATTGCTAAACATAATCGAGTGCCACTGGATCAAATCCTGCAACATAATACATGATACTTAATAATAAACCCACATGGGAAAAGCCATTCACAACTGAAATGAAAACATATGGCAGCCCCAAGCGCCCAAAGTTTCCTATTAAGCGGGAAGCTAAAAACTGGTAACTGAGCTAACTGTTAATGGGGCTGTGAGCTGCAGACCTCGGCCTCCTGTAACAGCTCAAACGCTTCTCTCTCAGCGACTCTCCAGAGGGCACTTTCCGGGTACATAGCTCGCCGATCTCAGGGTCCTAATCCTACAGATCCAAAGTACTATATAAAATACATTACTGTACATGCTAGAAATATGAGAAACACTAAACCTGAACAATATTATGGGACATAGATCCAGAATGACATGTAAACACCCAAGAGTGTCTTAAAGCACTATTGAGACGGGACAAGATTTCAGGACGTGTGTGTGTTGATTAATTCAAAGGAAATAAATGATCTCTGTATATGTACATGGTCATTACTCCATGAGTGTACACGTCTGTCTAATGAAATTTAGCTGCATTGACCTTTATTGTAAGCCCATGTTGTAGGGCTTGTGGCCGTTACATGACGGTAATGTAGGCTTTACCTGTGCTCAGTACTTACCTAAATCCCCCAGGAGCATTACTTATCTCACAAATCCTTTTAAATATCATCTAGATTTTATTATTCGGTGTGTACATATTGGCCACTACACTACAAACAGAAATCAGTGCTTGGTGGAGAAAATGTTATACAAAAAATTATACTGAAGACTTTTTAAAAAAAAAAAAAAAAAAAAAAAAAAAAAAAAAAAGGATACAATGGACAACCAACTTGTTTACCAGCAAGAGTTATTTCTACAGGTAACAGATACAGTAATAAAAAATGTTCCTGATGGGATAGATGACAGGAATACATAACTGTAATAACTACATCAAGTCTCGACGTAAAACACTAGTCCATTGTGTGTGACTGCTTGATAATGCGCATAATAATGGGTGTTCTGAATTATTAACCCACACCTGCCTAAAGAAAGTAAAAAATTTATGTTATAAATGTTATAAAATTAGTGTTATAAACGTCTATGTTTAGTGTCAAATGTGGCCATTAGGTCTCAACAGGTGACCTGTCTGGTCATCTATAACATGCACAGGCATGCCCTTACAGACATTCAACATGAAACAGGAAGCCAGTCATGCATCCTCCTGGCAAGTCCCTTTAAAGTTCAGCCCATGGTGAAAGTGAAATTAGTACTTTCAGATTTGCATTAAGAGAACCCAAGAATTCACCTAAGAGCACACTTTTGTTTTCCTTCTCCAGTGTCTCACCTCCAATGAATAATGATGTCAATAACGTTTGCTCGCTCCAACAGCAAAGGATTTGGCTTACTCGCATTGACAAAGACTGCCTCAACTTGTGCAGCTGGTATCCGAGCCTGTTTGCATCCGACTTATCATGGACAAACCAAACAGTGGGCAGATTTGAATAGGTTTAAATGTATCCAATTTGAATGGCACCTTGCAATATGACAAGAAAATATCCAATGGGAGAAAACAAAACCCTAACCCTGTTCAGGTGGTTTTTAATGCTATACGTCTCTACAGTACTCCATAACCAGGTCATAGACTTACACACACTGTGAATCTGAGGGATAAAATGGTGCATAGCACAGGTCTATCACTTCTGAGAGGCCTAAAAGTAAAGCGCTCTAAAAAGTCCGAGTATCGAACACAAGGTGAGAGCAGAGACGTGTTTAGATAACAAGACAATAATTAAGCTACACCCCAAATCATCTAAACAAGTGTGGGACTCCGGCAGCAGGACAAAATAAGAGCTGGGTGAGATTCAATCTGCCTTCTCGGAGTGCTGGGAGGGGTCCGTCCTTGTCGTGCCCAAGTGTCCCTGGTGCTGTTACAAAAACAAAAATCCTTCTTGCTACAGTGGAAACACTCTTTTGGTTTGGCAACCTGAAGCCAGGGAGGGGAACAAAACAACCAGCTGCAACGTTCTGGGGGTTAGACGAAACCCAAGACAGCAACACACACACACACACAAATGGCTGGAATATTTTCAACATGCAGGAAAACACGAACATAAAATGCAACATGACACAGCAATTTAAATGAAATAACATCGTCAAAAATGTCCTAAGAATGCAGCATTGTCTGTACTACGTTATAAATCTGGGGATTCTTTTAAACAATATGAATGAGTTTACAATTCCTAGATGGCTTCCTGATCATGGCGTCCGATTGCACTTTGAAACAATAAATAATTTTAATAGCACCGAGTCTGAAATGCACGTTGAGTCACTAACAGGGGCACGTCTTAAAAACCACAAGCCTATGTGCCGTCTTTTATCTTCAGTACAGTCCATGCTATAATAGAATTTATACAAAGACTTACATGACCTTGCCTCTTATAATCCTGCAAGTTAATGCTTTTCTATATTACATATATGAGTTTTAGTGCCACTCTTTATCATAAGGATAATGAATAACAGGTGTGTATAAGACGCATTATACCTGACAAACCTTCTAAACATGTCATAAAAAGGAAAATTACTGAAGATAGCTGGAAAAAAGCCCAGCACATCCATTGTTCCTTACAATACTGAAGCAGCTTTCTGGGCGCCCTCTAATGGCCAGAGGCGGAATAGCAGATAGCAGAGGAGAAAAACAACTTTGATTGGCAGTGCATCAGCATCACAGCATACAAATGCTAACAAAAAAAGGCCGCACAAAACACCCCATTATGAAGCTAAACATACGGAATACAGCACGGAGAAATGTCTCAGCAAAATTTGGTCCCTTTTTTTTTGTCTGAACAGAGAGCATGCCTTTTTTTCAGCTCTGTCTGAATTGACCAGGACAGCTTATCCGAATAAGGCCAATGTTCATTCAAACTACCGAAACGACATTACTCACCTCCTCACACAAGTGTCTGCACTCAGAGGTCATTTTCTACATTTCTATAACTATAATCTTTATATGTGCATATTAAATATAATCCAGTTCTGCTATTCGTTGCTTTATGAAAATGTGCATGCTACAGCAGGACTGTCGAAATGTTAGAAAATAAAATGTAAAAACAGGACACTTCCCATTTTCAGTTTTGCATGTGCAGGAAAAATGTAAAAGGCTTTAGTACATATGCGACTTATATGCTGGAAACATTAACAGCATGCAATGCCCCTTTTGTGCAGCACAGTGAACAAAAAGATTAGCCATCTTTCAGCCTGCTACCTCTAACACAGTCAAGACCAGCACTAGACAGAAAGATCTGTTGTACATAGTAAGCTTAATGAGCATTACAACACTACTCAGGACCATTTCAATGGTGCGCAAAGCGAAAGGCTAATTATACAACGCCGAGTTTACATGAATAAGAGATCTGCTACTTTGAATTAGTCAGCTAACGTTAACGCCAAGTTAACACAAACGCCCCCTCAAGTCAAGGGAAGTTTTAGGTTTAACTGCTACGAGCTAAGTTAGCTCACATCGGCTAGCTAACAATAGCCAGACAGCCCAAGTTACTTTGAGCGAGCTAGATATTAAGATTTTTTTTTAAATATTAAAAAAAAAAAAAATGTTAAACGAGTTGAGTAAAAATAGCGTTATGTGGATATTCACTGTGAGCTGACGTTCTACAAAACAAAGTAGTTGAATTTAACACACCAGGCTTTTTAAAGACACATACACGTTTACTTAGAAATGATAGAGGAATGACTGAAGGAGGAGATTAATGAGACTGTATAATTTCATTATAATGTTATAACTTTCACACGGACTCGCAACGACATCTCTAGCTGAGCTGCAGGTCAGGGGGAAAAACGCAGCTAGTAAATGATATAATGTACTTTATAACGCAGTGAACCTACCTGACTCCGGACACGCTGGCACTGAGTTCCAAAGCGATAATCCATTTTTTGCGCACAGATGATCATTTTCTTCGGTGTAAGTGCATGAATACGGCTCCTCCGTCTTTCCTGGGCTTAAAGTAACTCGCGAACAAAAGCCGAGCTGCTCTGAAATGTAGTTACAAGTCCGGACATCAGCCGCAGTGTTACTGGGTGAAAAGCTTAGACTGACACAGACAAGGCCAGAGCAGCCAATCAGAGCGAGACGGGGCGGGACCAACACGGGGGCGTGTTAAAGACAAACATCCAATCAGCGCCCTCATGTACGCTTTTGGGTTACAGCTGTAAGCGACCTCAGCCAATCATGTAATAGAAAAGTATCTGCATGTTAAATAACGGCTCTTCTTCAGCTTCTGATGAAACGAAAATAAACGAAATTAGGCCGAATTCCACACTGAGAGAAAAGGAGGCGTTTTAAGATGTGTTTCGAGAGTTATGGGTTCACACTATGGAAAAACACTATGTAGTTAGGCTTTACAAACAGTTGAAGCTTCGGGATAAATTAAAGAGACTCTACAATTACCTAATCAACTTCCTATTTTATTCCCAATGAATGCAAATTATATTATTAACACAGGCAGTGAGAGTCTGTGTAAGAGTGTGGGCATGTTTTTCTAAATAATTGGACAGTTATGAACTTACCACAGGGTGGTGGTAGCTCAAGTGGTTAAGGCGCTGGGTCATTGACTGGAAGCTCAGGGTTCAAGTCCAAGCACTGTCAAGCTGCTGCCATTGGGCCCTTGAGCAAGGCCCCCAACCCACCCTGCTCCAGGGGTGCTGCATCATGGCTGACCCTGTGCTCTTACCCCAACCCCCAAGAATGGGATATGTGAAGAAAGAATTTCACTGTGCAGTAATGTATATGTGACAAATAAAGACAGCATAATGTATGGAGACATTTGCCAAAAGCCCTGTAGCACACAACAGTACAGAATAATAACTTTAGTTTGGGGAAAATATTTTGCCCAATGTTTATTCTAGCACCATTAAGGGCCTCTCCCAGCCTCAGGGTCTTGACCCTAACCCCTATGAAGCCCATGCATTAATAAAGTACTGGCCAGGGGTCTGTTTCACAAAACAGCAACAAACATAGCGACTTTTTTTTTACTTAGCTAACTTTGGGTTTGGTTTAGTCTAAACCAGGGTTTCCTGTTTCATGCATCACTTTGTACAGAAGTATATCGCCATCAGTCCAGGATGAGTCAAATTCAAGGCTGCAGGTCATAAACAAACAGCTTGTACCAATCCATCTCGGAAAATCGATTGTTTCTCCTCAGAGGGATCATATCTGTCCGTGATCCATGAAGTTATGCTGTCTGTTCTGTTTGCATAATATTGCAGGTGTGCCTCAAGGAATGACAATTATACAGGATTACAGGAACATGACAATTTGCATCAACCTGTTCTTGTGGCCCCAGGACCTCACTTTGACTGGTTTTAGATATAAATACACCTGCTTTGTTGAATACAGACTTTTTTGTGTGATACAACAGGTGCATTTCCCATCAAAGTTTACACAGAAGAGCTAATGTCATTAACCAGGGTTGCCAGGCCTGAGCAAAATTTCCAACCCAGCTACATCTGAAAACATACAAAAAAGACCTGAAACTAGTCAAAGAGTTGGAAAATTTGTCTTTATCTCCATTGTGCATAAACATTCTGGATGTACTGTCATTATCTACTATATAATCCCACCTTTTCCTTACACTGTCTTCACAATATACTGCATCTTAGTAATGTTCTGAATTCTGTACATCATAGACATCTGCCTTTGTTGTTGGAAATGTATTGGCTATAACTCTGATTCTTTTTTAGAAGAGGAAGCCTTTATTTTGTCACATATACTTTACAGCACAGTGAAATTCTTTCTTCACATATCCCAGTTTTGGAGGTCAGGGTCAGAGCAGAGGGTCAGCCATGATGCAGCACCCCTGCAGGGTTAAGGGCCTTGCTCGAGGGCCCAACAGTGGCAGTTTGGCTGGGGTGTTGAACCTTGATCTTCTGATCAACAGCCCAGAGCTTTGACCAATTGAGCTACTACTTTTTAACCACTTCAACTACCTCTTTTTAACCACTTGAGCTTCCATTTTATTTTCTGTGAAACAAAACATTGTTGCTGTATTTTTAACCTAGACCAATTTGGCAATCTTGTCTATAACTGCCATTTCTCAGCATGGGGCACTATGACTTCTGACTCATTGCCTCTATTAGCACTTTTTGGAATTCCCAATCTTGACTACTTGGTGCAATAACAATTCTATGGAGTTAAATGGGGCAGGTTATGATTGTGCAACATCTAGAAAGGCAAGCAAATCAATGGACCATTGGCTTATATCTCAATTAGTGACATTTTTAAAATGGTTGGTCACTCAACAGAGTTATTTATTATCAGAAATATATGGGGTTGCGAATAAGAATTACAAACAGACAAATGCATGTTTAACAGTCAGGTGAGATGGCGTTATGAGATTTTGTGTCTGTTGTAAAAGAATGGAAACTTCTCTGAAAGAATATTCCACAATGTTGGTAAAAAAATAAGTTGAAGTAGTTTTACTGCCAATCTAGACCAGGTCCTGTTTAATGTAGAGTGATGGACAAAGGAACAAAGAAAATTAAGATAGTGAGCTCTTTCAGTGAATATTATTTCCAAAGTCACTGTGTAACCACAGTGATCAAGTCTTTATCTGTTTTGTGTTCATGTATTTTCACTTCAAATCAGTTATTATTTTACAAAATGTAACCTAACCAGATGGCAGCAAGCTGATCCAATGTTCACAGGCTCCACACAAAAGTATAAATAATCCTGACAAAGCAAGCTCAGCAGAGTCACTAATGTCTTCCTATAGGTTACTTTTGTGTAGCCATAAGTGCAGTCATATATTCATTGTTCAAATAGCTGTATAAATTTACTTACACTGCATCAGGTTTTCTTTAAATAGTTAAAAATCTATTTATAGTTATATACCATACTATATATACACTATGGCTCTTAGTTGATTAAAGGGGGTCTATTACTATGGGGGGGGCACGGTGGCTTAGTGGTTAGCACGTTTGCCTCACACCTCCAGGGTTGGGGGTTCGATTCCCACCTCCACCATGTGTGTGTGGAGTTTGCATGTTCTCCCCCTGCCTTGGGGGTTTCCTCCGGGTACTCCAGCTTCCTCCCCCAGTCCAAAGACATGCATTGTAGGTTGATTGGAATCTCTAAATTGTCCGTAGTGTGTGATTGCGTGAGTGAATGAGAGTGTGTGTGTGTGCCCTGCAATGGGTTGGCACTCTGTCCAGGGTGTATCCTGCCTTGATGCCCAATGACGCCTGAGATAGGCACAGGCTCCCCGTGACCCAAGTGTAGATCAGATAAGCAGTAGACAATGATATTACTATAGGAACCTTTTCTATAAGGCAAATTCTCTGTTATAGGGTTTTACATAGAACCTGTAAGGGTTCCACCTTACAGGAAAACGGAAAAGATTTATTAGTAAAATATAGTAATTATACAGTCTAGATTGCTTAACATTATAAATGTCATAAGACATTTATTCTATCGTTTTAATTTAATTTTTTGGTTTTCCACAGTAAACAACTTAATAGCTTAACTTTACTGTTAGACGTGCCAGCATATTTTCGTGATGATTGTACAGAGTACAGAGCAGGGAAGTGAATAACCTGCACATTTTTTGTGCTTTCTTTGCTATAACAGAGACTGACTTGGCTCATGAAGGGCTTTCTAACCAGCTATATCAAATTCAAGATAACAAACACAAAGATTCTCGGGACAGGGTAGATTAGTTTGAGGCTTAAAATTGTACCATCACTTTATGGCCTGCATTGAGGAAATGTTGATTCAGTCACTCTGGAATAAAAGAATTACTTGTAAGGTATGGCAAAAATTATTCATTCATTGTCTACCGCTTATCCAATCTATTCTCAGGTCACGGAGGAGCCTGTGCCTATCTCAGGCATCATCAGCCATTAAGGCAGGATACACCCTGGACAGAGTGCAGACACACACACAGAGCAGGTGCAGGAATCAAACCCCCAAATCTGGAGGTGTGAGGCAAACATGCTAACCACTAAGCCACCATGTTTTGGTTTTGGTTTTGTACCAGACTCCACTGAACACCTTAGATTTTTAAAAACTAGTAATCATTTGTTTGTCTGTTTAGTTGTTTAGGGTTTTGGGGGGAGATGGATTTTCTTATGACTCTTTGCTTCATGAAACAGTACTAAAATCTGTTTTATTAAATAATTGAAAGTCAAACAGACTCACAATATATATGACTTCATATATCATGCAAAATAGGGAGAAAATCTAAACATTTGGATATGGGTATAAATAATATATGCATGAAAGGGTTAAAAAAAGTTCAATGCCATCAGAGATAGGCAACAATATTTATCTGCAATTCAATCTCTCAACTGGGGCTTAAAAAATACCAGCACTGGGTAATGTACAGTATTTATGGTATACTATTGAATTATCAGTTCAAAACAGGACCCTGTTAGGAGGCCTGGGGTGCAGAGAGATAACTGATTCCTTTGTATTGTTTTTACTGGCTTTGGTGCTTAAGCAAACAGAACAAAAACTTATAAAGCAGTGAAGGAATATACAACATACTGAGCCTGGAATTTCAGAAGAAAGATCATGATTGTAGAAACGGCTAAATCGTCACTCATTTGTGATGGAAATAAAGGAACTGACATGAAGTTAGTTTTTTCGCTCAGAGTTATAAACCACAAAACAGCATATTAAAAGCACTCTGGCTGCTCCCCAGACTGACAGAACTCTTAATACAGGCCTCTCTGGCCTTCGTTATTTTCTGCTTACCCTGGACTAATTCTGTCATTTCACTGACCCCGAATGAATAGCGCCGTTGTTTAGGAAAAGAACTTACTAACTGGGCTGCATTCAATTCTGCTTATTTAACTGGAGTTGTTTTTGTTTTCTCTAGACCAAGATCCTTGTGACATTCATCGTACAGTTTTCACAATTACTGTTTATCAAACAGGCTCATTAACTGCATGGTTAGTATTTTAGGCATGCTTTTTTAAAATAGTCACACCTTATCAGTAAAGGCTGTTTGAGAGTTTAGTATCGTGCCAGTTATTTATTATCCTCTGAGAGCATGACGGACCGAGGGCGTCGGTACCATTTCATACTTTTTTTATTTGTTATTGAAGGTATTTTTCCAGAAGTGTCACAATGTAAGGGTGGCCCAGGACTAGGAATAAAAATAGTTCATAAATGGTCCAGGATTGTCATTTCTACAATGTAATTAGGGTTAATTATAGCAGTAAGTTCACTGTCAGTTGAACCACTCCCTAACTTTACAGTGTATGTAGTCTATTTCACATTATGATAGATGGAAACAGACTGATCAAAAGCATATGCAACGTTTATATGAAATATTTACACATTTAGTGCTGCATATATAAAACTATAATAGAGAAGAAGCAAGAATATTTTGTTCAGAAAGAAAATATTAATTTTACCCTTTATAAAGTGATTCGCAGAACATACAGTTTAATTTTGCAGTTAGGTGAAGCTGAAGGTCCATTAAATGAGCTCAGTTCACATAAGAGGAGAGTGACTGTGCATCTGGGTGTGTGGTAGGTGGGGTGATATCGTTTTTGTCGAACACACAAACAGGGAAGAGCTGTAATCAGAAGCAAAATGATTGCGAGCCTTATCCCCTCTGTGTGCCATGGAACAAGCAAGCGATTCAGTAACATCCCTGCAATGGGCCTCTTAACAGTGCTAGTTACTGAATTATAAGTACTGAGAGGTGAACAGGGCCCGTGCTCAGAATTCTGCTCTCTCACACCCACACTGTGCAAGGACTCAGCTCCACAGGGAGAGGGCACTTCAGTCTTCAGCCTCTTCAGCACATAAAGCACTCTTTAATAGACAGGCATTATGAGGTGACACACAAAAACACACACTGGCACTGACACATAAATGCAACAATAATAATGATAATGAATTTACTGTGTTATGCTGTGTCTAATTATGAGATTTAGTTTTCATATTCTATTAGATTCGATTATTAGGAGCCAGTAATGACAAACCAGAAGACAGGCATTATGAGGCACACACACACACACACACACACACACACACACACACACACACACACACATACATGCATGCAGAATAATTATACTAGAAAACAGGCAGGCAGGCACACACACATACACACACATAATAATAATATTAATAATAACAACAACAACAACAACAACAACAACAACAACAACAACAATAATAATAATAATGCATATACTGTGTTATGTCTGTTTAAAAAATAGCTTTCAGTTTTCAGTTTTTAGGAACCAATAATGACAAAAAAGAAGAAGCAAAGCTAGCAATATGGCAGATTAAAAATAGACAGGCTTCTCAGGAAAACCTTAAAATAGTTTTTTTTACAACTTAAATTTTCCCAAACTCTACATTATGCATAGCACTGAGGAATAGTTTTCAGCAGTGAAAAAAAAACCTTTACAGCCATTTAAATTATTTATTTAATACATCATATAACTATACTCCTCTTATATTTCTGCAAATTGTCAACAGTTAATTTTAATTGATTAATGAACAACACATCATGATGTTTGGCCTTTTTTAGTTACATTTAATGTTGTTAAATGTCCACAAGACAAGTTAGTTTCTAATTCATTATATGTAACAGCTGATGGTGGTGCACTATTTTTTACACCATTGTATAGTCTATTATTTTTCCTAAAGGGTTAATATGATCTCATCCTGAAATGTTTTATTGCTATTAGACCACAGCAATTTGCCCAAACATTCATTCATTGTCTACCGCTTATCCGATCTACACTCGGGTCACGGGGAGCCTGTGCCTATCTCAGGCGTCATTGGGCATCAAGGCAGGATACACCCTGGACGGAGTGCCAACCCATCGCAGGGCACACACACACACACACACACTCTCATTCACTCACACTACAGACTACAGACTACAGACTACAGACTACAGACAATTTAGAGATGCCAATCAACCTACAATGCATGTCTTTGGACTGGGGGAGGAAACCGGAGTACCCGGAGGAAACCCCCGAGGCACAGGAGAACATGCAAACTCCACACACACGGCGGAGGTGGGAATCGAACCCCCAACCCTGGAGGTGTGCGGCAAACGTGCTAACCACTAAGCCACCGTGCCCCCCTTGCCCAAACATAACATTTTTAAAATTTAGAGAAAGACACATCTTTACTTTTTAT
Source organism: Hemibagrus guttatus (assembly GCA_033459395.1). NCBI lineage: Eukaryota > Metazoa > Chordata > Actinopteri > Siluriformes > Bagridae > Hemibagrus > Hemibagrus guttatus. Next base: position 15,828,090 of record JAUCMX010000009.1, on the reverse strand, counting down.
CACTTTATATTTTTATTTAATGTTTTGTGGAACATCTGTAAATTAATAGGACATACAGCCATTCATTTCTTATCAGGGACTAATTAGCACCTGTGTGTGGTCTGCACCAACATCTATAAACAAACAACCTCAGGTGTCAAAAAAAACCCAACAAATTTCAGTATGTAGTCATTTTGTCTGCAAAAAGTAAACCCATATTTAGAAACTAGGTGGGCAAAAATAAGTACACCCTAGAATTCAGTAACATGTAGTAAAGCCATCTTTAGCAATTTGAAGTTGAAATGTTTTCTGTAAAAGTTTTTGCTCAGATGGTTTGGGAGAAGCCCTGATGAATAAAATAGATTTTGTGTATTTTTTTTTGTCAAAACATAGAAAGATGGGTGTATGTACTTTTCCCATGACTATACATAAAAAGTCTATAAAAATAAACAGAATTATGAAAGAAAACCACTCAGTCTGTCTTTAACCCATTTACAGTATACTGTAAACATTCACAGATTAAAAAATAAAACAAACCTAGAACTGTTTCTCCCTGATATTAGGAAAATATCACTAGAAGGCAACCATCATCAGCTGTAGAAGTAATGGTTGCATTCATCTTTATTAACAGAGGCTCCAGAGAGTGTTGGAGGAACACTGGGCGTGAGGCGGAAATACACTCTGGATGAGATGCCAGTCCATCACCATGCACACACACATTCACCCACTCATTCACACCTAGCAGCAATTTAGTGTAACTAATACACCAATGTTAGAGAACCCAGAGGAAACCCACATGGACATGAGGACAGTATTAGTTTGTATATTTAATGGATGTGCTAATGCTGGCCATTTTCCGAAATCCATCTAAAAAGCAGCTTCCTTTATCTTGTATATAGCTCCTATTTAATGAGTAAATATCAATACAATATGTATATGTCGAGAAGATTCAATAAGACCATGTTTTATGTGATCATAGAAAAGATTTTGCAGTGGAGTTTTTTTTTTTCATTTTCACTTCCCTCATAATGAAAGAAGTTGTTTTTGCTCTCTAACCACATCACCACTCTGTCACAGTAGTGCAACCTCAGCTTAGTGCTGTTATCATACCACACATGTCCATCACCTCTTAATCCACACTGTAGCCTTTGACATTTCATAACAATAAACTACCTGTTTACAAGATCAGAGGAGCGATTTGTTCTGCATGGGTGCGAAAAACGGCTTGCTGACATTTCAGTCATTGCTGCACAGCTGCATTCCACCCACATGTTGCAGAAATATGTCTGGAGCTGCAAAAATGCTCCTACACTCAGGACCGAGGTTTTACCGAAAATTACAACCACATTAATGACAGTAGGAAAGAAGACAGCAGACACCAAAGGGAAAGATAAGAGATCTGATGTGGGTTTTGATTTCTAGAAGACTGTTTATCTGTAAGGTTCCTGTCTTTCTGACACGTTATTTCTACAGCTACTCATTCATGCTGGCAGAATTAAGCAAAGAAAAAAAAAAAAACATGGAAACAAGCATAAATGTTGGCACAACACCCTTGCCTACACCTTTCTAAATATAGACCCGTGTCTTGAGTGTTTCATCAATTTTCTCCCAGCTGAGTGATTCGTGCTAACAAACAGGTATTCATACAAACCAATCACAGCTGACTGTGGCTGACGGTGATGGCATCATCTGTTACTAAATGTCAAAGCAGGTCTGCTGGTTGCTTAGAAGTGAAGTGAGATGGAAGATGGAGGTAAGCGGCCTAAATGAAAAACGACTGAAAATTTACTACTCCTGCATGCTTTAAGTCAAATACATAGACATCACATAAAGATACAGAAAATATAATCACTGACATAAACACAGAATATTCTCAATTAATACACAAACCATTCTGGATAGTAATTAACCTAATAAATGTATTAATTCCAGGTCTGCAGATATAAAACATGCATGTGATCGAAATGGAAAAAATCTATGCAATAACATTTCTTGTTCACTTCCTCTATGACCTCAAAATGATGATGTCTTATCTCAACCCCTTAACTAAATCAAATAGAAAATCATTCAAAGAACCCATTACAGCTCATAAACCAGTGATTCATATCCACATTGCTCAGCTTTTTGGCTTTGTCTGCATATCTGCACCTCAACTTCTCTATGTGCCCTACTGCAGCACTGCTTACTAATATTTCTTCATTATCAGTACCCAGCTACCTCAAACCCTATATAATTACATATCACACACTATTGCTAAAATGATTATACTACTGAACCGGAAGTGACAGCAACAGCAACATTCGTACTACCCTACTATACAGTTTAGCAAAAAGGAGTCCAAAGGAGCACTATATATGAATTCTCAGTATTCATTTCAATTCAAACAGCAGACATGAAATACCTGGATGACTTGCTGCTGAGATTCTGCAGTATGGAAACAATGGACACTGCTCTGTCCCATAATGCAACAGGACTGGTATGGAAGAGCTGAGGTATTGAACATTGTTCCTTTCGTTTAACTACACTTATTTAACAACACCTGAGTAAACTGTTGCAGGATTAAAGGGGGAAAAAACAGTTGCTGTTATGCTTTTATTATGATGTCGTAGGTCACATGACACTGCCAAGATAACAGATATATTGTGTCCAGATTGCATTCATAATGCACTCATATACTGATCAGTAAGCACTGTATCGATGGCATAGAAGTAGATACTGAATGAAACCTAATTTTCATAAAATAATAAAACATTTTCTATTTCTATTTAAGTCTGAATTGTTCAAATATTACCTCTAGCCAGTTCAAAACAAAGGAAAAACATTATTAATTAATTTTTGTATTATTATACATTTAATCTGTGTTTAATCTATGTATCTAGCTTTTATTAATATAAATCTATGATTACATGGAAAATATTTTTATTGGCATGCCTATAATTCAGATATACAAAATTTATAGTTAAATACATTTTTCAGCTTCCAAACTCTGTACAATTTGTAGTGTTACAACCAGAAAGAGAAAGATCCACAGAAAATGGCCCGTTATGTTGTAAAAGTGTAGTAGTATAGTGTAATAATTTGGTCTGGTGCAACTGCTGACATCCATCATTTAAAAAACTGGAAAGAAACGGCACAAGCACACTCTGGCTAGAGGACGCAGAGAGGGTAAAGAGATCTTTAGTCAGAGAAGTGAAGATTTTCATCTTTATCTGAGTCATTCATGTGCAGTCGATGGGCATTCTGATCAAAAACATGCTGTAAATGAAGCTCTTTTCTGGAAGGGAATTGGAGGTAGGAATGTAATAAACTAGGACCATACACCTCATCTGTTTACTGGATTAGGAGTTCTGACAGGTTGTTTCCGAGTCTGTACTGATGTTTTATGGCCCTCCGAAGCATGCAGTTTATGCAGTTTACGCCGTGCCTGCTCAAGACTGACTAACTGATTCTGCAGCACTCCTGAAAAAAGGACAATCAGCTCTCCAAATATAATAATAAAATATATGCTCACTGGCCACTATATTAGAAACACACGCACTTCTGCTCATTCACGTAATTATCCAGTCGGTCAATCATATGGCAGCAGTACAATGTATTGAAAACCAGAGCATTAATGAGTGTTTATAGCAAACATACACCGACCAGGCATAACGTTATGACCACCTGCCTAATATTGTGTTAGTCCCCCTTTTGCTGCCAAAATAGCCCTGACCCATCATGCACTGTGTATTCTGACACCTTTCTATCAGAACCAGCATTAACTTCAGCAATTTGAGCAACAGTAGCTCGTCTGTTGGATTGATTTCATATGGGCCAGCCTTCACTTCCCACATGCATCAATGAGCCTTGGCCGTCCATGACCCTGTCGCCGGTTCACCACTGTTCCTTCCTTGGACCACTTTTGATAGATACTGACCACTGCAGACTGGGAACACCGCACAAGAGCTGCAGTTTTGGAGATGCTCTGATCCGGTCGTCTAGCAATCACAATTTGGTCCTTGTCAAACTCACTCAAATCCTTACTCTTGCCCATTTTTCCTGATTCTAACACATCAACTTTGAGGACAAAATGTTCACTTGCTGTCTAATATATCCCACCCACTAACAGGTGCCATGATGAGGAGATGATCAGTGTTATTCACTTCACCTGTCACTGCTCATAATGTTATGCTTGATCGGTGTACATATATATGCTGAATTTTAAATAGAAATGCCAAATCTGCCTCCACAATGTTTCATTTTAGCAGCAAAAGTAATTTTGAAAGCTGGTTGCACCACCCACTGATAAATGTTATTACCATGGCAACAAGTAGTAGGTATCTACTTCTTAGTACAGCAACATACAGAGATAAAATCAGTGTGTAAACATAGCAAACATAGCTTTACAGTTCTGTCCTGTCCTTTTGTGTAACTTGTTTTTCTACACATCTATTGTATATCTTCTGTTAGCTTCGTCTCCATTTGAAAGAGAAAAGTATGATAGGATGCCTAATTCACTTCATTCATAATTCTCAGTCAGTGTAGATATCTTACCGGATGTGTCAGTGAAGCTGGCAGAAAAATATAGTCACAAACGTAAACAGGGTTGTCTGGGCTAGAGAGATTCGGCTTCAGCATTGCTTTTTCATACTGCTCATAATTCATCTAGCAATCACAATTTGGCCTTTCGTCAAACTCGCTCAAATCCATAAGCTTGCCCATTTTTCCTGCTTCTAACACATCAACTTTGAGGACAAAATGATCACTTGCTGTCTAATATATCCCACCCACTAACAGGTGCCATGATGAGGAGATAATCAGTGTTATTCACTTCACCTCTCACTGCTCAGAATGTTATGCCTGATAACCTAAATTTTTCCTAAATGGGAAAAATGACATTTCAGTGACTTTGATTGTGGCCTGCTTGTGGGTTCATTTAAGTATTTCAGAAACTGCTGACCTTCTGGGATCTTCATGCACAATAGTCTCTAGAGTTTATTCAGAATTATGCAGAATAAATATCCAGTGAGCAGCAGTTTGGTGTGTGGAAACATATTGCTGATATGATATGTCAAAGGAGATTGGACAGACTGGGTCAAACTGAGAGGAAAACTACTAATACTGCCACTGTGGTAAAGGCATCTCAGATTGCACATCATACTAAATCTTAAGATGGAAGGAACAACAGCAGAGAGCACATCAGGTTCCTTCCACTCCTGTAAGCCAAAAGTCTTAAGAGAGAAGCCAAGTGTCTTAAGAGAATCATGATTTCTGCTCTGACAGGCAGATGGTATGGTAAGAATTTGGTATAAATTGATGGAACCAACTTGCTTTGTGTCATCATTTCAGGCTGATGGTGTTGAGGTGAATACATTCCTGGCCCCTTAATACCAAACGTTTTACTGCTGCAGCCTATATTGAGTATCACTGTTGACCAGCATCAACAGTAAACCATTGTGTAAAAGATTCATCTAGTCTGATTATGTCACATACAAGCTCTATGAATATGACAGTGAGTTCAGTGTATTTGAATGGCCTCCACAGTCACCACTGGGATGCTATTCATAGCATGAATGAGCAGCTGAAAAAATCTGCAGCACTTATGCCATGCAATCCTGTCCACAAGGTCCAGAATGGACCTACACCTTGTGGAATCTACGGCATAAAGATTTCAGGCTGTTTGTAAAGGGTCATCTACCAAGTATTAGCATATGTTTCTAATAACGTGGCCTGTGAGTGTAAAATATTTTATTACCCTGTAGAGCCGTGTCAGGATTTGCCACATGTGGAGTGATGGAGATATATGCTCCAACAGAACTACCTGAAGTAAAGAAGAGAAAATGCTAAATTAGTTTTTTTTCTCTTTTCCATTTTTAAATCAAGCACAGTATTTGTCTTAATGAATTAATTCATTTATTTTTATGATGACTTTTCTCTCTGATCGAAAACAAACTCATCAGAAATAAGAACTCACGTTTGATGGTGCATACTATATATGTTTTGCGAGCGGATAATATTTGACTCGCATAATCCTGGAGTTGTCTGGACATGAAGAGCAGTGCTCCTGTTTCATCACACAGATCCACTAACTCTAAAACACGCACACCACACCACACGCACACCACACGCACACACACACACACACACACACACACAATAATTTACTAGAAAACATTTTAGCCATTAATACAAAGCCAGTGACTCATTGCACCTTCTATTAGGCAGAGTGTAGAAAAAACAAATAACATTAATGACATGAGCAGTGCACTAATGCTGGGTGTGCCACAGGTGTAAACAGACACCAGCCAGTATGAGTTAAGAGCGAGCCTGAAATATTTACATCAAGGTCAGCTGTGAAGATCAGACACATTACACATTTCTTCCTTTCAAGAGCTTTTAATATAACCAAGAATGATTTATGGGCAGGCAAGTGTTGAGGAAATGTAGTTATTACATGATATTCCTGTAATCACTGTTCTTTTCACTTTTCTTTCAATAATCCTGCTAGGATTCCTAGTGAAATTGCAGTATGTGTATATGATTACAGGAAAGCACTTGCAAAAGTTGTTATGTAATAGGATGTGAAACTTCTATACGTACTTTCTGCATAATTCTGAATATTTTGTAATCTAGAAACAAAAAAACTAAAGTTTTTTTTCTATAAAAAAAAACTCCTCTCAATTTGACTGTCTGCTGCACTGTGTTGAGAGAAGAGAGGAAATTTTTCAGCAGTGTGTCGTGAATGTGTATACCTGACTCAGTTAGTCCTAGCTTGGATCTCAAGTACTGGAGCAGGGAAATGTTGGAGCAGTTGGTGTTGATCAAGAACTGCTCATCCTCTAAAAATAGATATTCTAATCAATGCTTGAGATTTGACTATACCACAATCATTCAACTAAAAAAAATCAAGTGATTAAACAATTGTGTCACATATTTATCATGGATACAGAGAGATATAGAAGATCATAAATGACTTACCCCGGTGTTTTATGTAAATAAACATCACGGTAATAATGCAGCAGAATTCTGGCCCCCGGGATGCCCTTAGGTCAGTTTATCTTTGTTGTGGACTGTAACACTGACACTGCAGGGCAGAATGATGTCATTTAGGATGTGAGTCCTGGCAAAGCTACATTTAAAGGGGCCTATGTTATTATTATCTCACATGATTTGTATTTTAAATAGTTGTATCAAGGGCTTTTTGTTCTGTCTCTCCATCCCACTGATGCTATTCCTTGACTCCGCCCCCTAATAATTAATATTCATAAAGACAACTCCCAACAATGCGTTAAACCACAGTGATGCTGAATTTTTAATGCTAATTAGTCAGATTAATTTTCTGTAACAGAAGCACTGGTAATAGTTTGGCTGTAGTGCAAATCACAGATTTATTTTAATGCACACAATCATTACATTAATCATAATCAGATTAAAGAAAAAAAAGTAAAAAGGCTGTTATTTAATAAAGAAAAAGCAAAGGTTTTCTGTCACAGGACACAAGACAAGCTGCATTTTTCATCTAATAACATTGAAAGAGCAAAGAAAGGCAGGTGAGTGAGCTTCTATTAAACAAGAGATATCAGGAACTAATCTGGTTCATAGATGTTTCACAAAATAACTATATAGTGATATAAATGTCCGAATCTCCAGTCCATATTTAATTAATAAAATGTTATGAAAGTTTAGTAGTTGAGAAAAGTTTAATATGCAGTGACTTGGTGGAGGTACCAATAGGAGTGAAGACATTGATAAATGGCAAAGCACAAACACTGCTTCTCCTTCATCTATATATTTTATATACATTAATAAAACATATAGATGAAGGAGAAGCAGTGTTTGTGCTTTACACTACACACACACACACACACACACACATCGACCAGGCATAACATTATGCCCACCTGCCAAATATTGTGTTGGTCCCCCTTTTGCTACCAAAACAGCCCTGATCCGTCATGCACTGTGTATTCTGACACCTTTCTATCAGAACCAGCATTAACTTCTTTAGTAATTTGAGCAACAGTAGCTTGTCTGTTGGATCAGATCACACGGGCCAGCCTTTACTTCCCACATGCATCAATGAGCCTTGGCCGCCCATGACCCTGTCGCCAGTTCACCACTGTTCCTTCCTTGGCCCACTTTTGATAGATACTGACCACTGCAGACCGGGAACACCCCACAAGGGCTGCAGTTTTGGAGATGCTCTGATCCAGTCATCTAACCATCACAATTTGGCCCTTGTCAAACTCACTCAAATCCTTACTCTTGCCCATTTTTCCTGATTCTAACACATCAACTTTGAGGACAAAATGTTCACTTGCTGTCTAATATATCCCACCCACTAACAGGTGCCATGATGAGGAGATGATCAGTGTTATTCACTTCACCTGTCACTGCTCATAATGTTATGCCTGATCGGTATATATATATATATATATGCTGAATTTTAAATAGAAATGCCAAATCTGCCTCCACAATGTTTCATTTTAGCAGCAAAAGTAATTTTGAAAGCTGGTTGCACCACCCACTGATAAACGTTATTACCATGGCAACAAGTAGTAGGTATCTACTTCTTAGTACAGCAACATACAGAGATAAAATCAGTGTGTAAACATAGCAAACATAGCTTTACAGTTCTGTCCTGTCCTTTTGTGTAACTTGTTTTTCTACACATCTATTGTATATCTTCTGTTAGCTTCGTCTCCATTTGAAAGAGAAAAGTATGATAGGATGCCTAATTCACTTCATTCATAATTCTCAGTCAGTGTAGATATCTTACCGGATGTGTCAGTGAAGCTGGCAGAAAAATATAGTCACAAACGTAAACAGGGTTGTCTGGGCTAGAGAGATTCAGCTTCAGCATTGCTTTTTCATACTGCTCTGTGTACTTCTCTTACCATTGATGCCTGCTTCCACAAAAATCCAAGTCATTTGCTAACAGCAACCGAAAAACAAAACACGACCTTAAATTGATGTCTTTCAAAGAATTACAAATGATAGAAAATATGTCTATACATTAAAAGTGTTGATTTGTTGATTACATTTATATATTTAAAAGACATGGAAAAGGTAACAAAATGTTCAAATAATTAAAAAAAATGTTAATAATCTCAAAGCTCTATGCTTTGAATCAAAACATGCATAGATTGTAAATGACGTCATGGTAACCGTAGCAACAGGATTCCCTGTAACTCAGCCGCACACGCATTGTCTGGTAATGCATTTCCTCAAGAAAATCACATCTGAGATAGATTTTGAGATAAGGTCTGGGGGTGCTTTGTCTCATGAGTCTCACATCATTATGAGAGTGATATCAATCAGGAGTAGAGCCTGGAAGGTCATCCGTGACTCTTAACATGGGGTTCTTTTCAATAGTACATCTCCAGCTTGTAGCTGTGAATCTCCTAGTACTGCAAAATTTTCACAGCTGCATTTTGCAACTGTAAGCAATCTTTACTGATGCCGAAATAACGAGGAAGTCATGAGTCAAGACTCTTCTCTGTTCTGACGCCGAGGTGGTGGAATGAACTTCCCATAGATGTCCGAAGAACAGTCTTCAAAGTGCTTAAATTAGCACTTAACCAAACAAAACTTGTGTTATCTGTGTGATTTGCTTTCTATACTCCCTAGTATAGAGGTTTTTAGACTGATGTTATTCTCAGTCAGTGACCTAATGAACCAGTATCAGGATGTATTTATTTACAGAGATTTCAAAGCACATCTGTAAATCACTGTATTAAATGTTAAAATATAAATGTAAATACAGCACATCACAATCATGCAAATAAGATTATAAATAAATAAAATAAAATAGTTTTTTTCAAATCCTTAAATAAAAGAAATGCCTTAATAAAGTGTATGAAGACTAATCTTGAGCCACCGTGTTGATTTGCTGATCAAAGCTCTTTCACTAACACCAGTACTCTTCCCATACTTTGCTCAAACATATTTTGCCAATACTCCAAATTTATTTAATAAACTATTAGCAGATTTGGACCAAAAAGAATGAGACAGGAGAACTGCCTTCCCACAGTCATATTACGTTTCAGTTACATCCTCAGACGTGTATTCAGACCCTTTGGAGGTCCCCCACCCACCACCCTTCTATAGGGCAGACACCCTCTACCCTTCACAGATAAACCACAGTATCTGCTGAAAAGGCGCTCACTCACTACTCATTTTCTACTGTCTGACTTTCTCCGTGGTTTGTTTACCAAAAAGTCCTTTTATATTCTGGTCAAAATTTATATTGAACTTTCCAGTGATTGCTACTGTTTCAACTGAGACAACTTGATTCCTGAGATGGTCTGTAACTTCCTGTAGAAATTCAGATTCCTAATGGAATTAATGAAAATTTTGACTATTTTTTTTGTTTCGTGGTCATGTTTATTATGTTAACAAGGTTAAAATTGGAAAAAGAAAAAAAAGTTAAAATTCATATCCAGATATCTGTGTAAAGCAGAGTGTAGCATTATAACTCATTTCTATGGCTAATTTGGATAAGGGCTACATAATTATTTGGACTAATCCCAAGTTTCTGTTAAAAAGTACACTAAATCCCTGATCAGTTATAGTTTTATTAAGAGAGGTCTAATATTTAGCTGCTCTAGCTTAGGATCAATGCTGTTAATTTGGCATTTATTCTGATGGCCATAGCAAATCTTGTGTCATTTTTTGATTATGTTTATCTCAGGGAACGAACACATTACCTCTATATGGAGGAACCTGAATGATGCCTTAAGGCAGCCAGCAGGTTGAATTAGGCCCAGGCCCAGACCTTCACCCTCGGCTTGTTTTAAAACTATAAGAAATAAAAGCAGAAGCTTCCTGAGCTGTATGAAAATCTACCCTCCCTAAAAGAGATTTTCATTATTATTCATTCATTGTCTACCGCTTATCCGATCTATACTCGGATCACAGGGAGCCTGTGCCTATCTCAGGCGTCATAGGGCATCAAGGCAGGATACACCCTGGATGGAGTGCCAACCCATCACAGGGCACACACACACACTCATTCACTAACTACAGACAATTTAGAGATGCCAATCAACCTACAATGCATGTCTTTGGACCGGGGGAGGAAACCGGAGTACCCGGAGGAAACCCCCGAGGCATGGGGAGAACATGCAAACACCACACACACATGGTGGAGGCGGGAATCGAACCCCCAACCCTGGAGGTGTGAGGCAAACGTGCTAACCACCAAGCCACCCTGACTTGAATATCCAAATACAAAACAAAACAAATAAAAAATCAAAACAATTAATCTTCAGTTATTTGTTCAAAAATAAAATATATTGACATTACAACATCTGATTACAACCATGACTACATCTGATTACAAAAAATCACGCCTTTTAAAAACCTGCTACTAACAGATAAAAAGGTATTCCATAGAGCAGGCCTCCATTCACTCTGACTTAGGTTGTGTTTCACCATAAGAAGCTTGCTGAACAGAAAAGGAACTCATGGTAATCCAAGCAAGGCAGAATGAAGAACATGAGAATTCAATACTGCCAAAATACAAAATACACTTGGATGATCTTCAAGTAACACAATCAGGTTTATTAATAAGGACTGGGTCAACTAATGTTCAGTGTCAAAAAGTATGAAATATGATCTTCCTGTTTCAGGAAGATCAGTCTCTTTTGAATAAAACAAAAGAGTATGAAGTAAATGTAAATCTTCTACTTGGCTTGTGCTCATTAACAGCAATCAAAAAGTACAGGGTACAATACAGTACAAGTTTAAGAGACGGACTGCTCCGTAGGATCAGCCTCAGTTTTCGTCTCTGAAGTGGGACTTGGGTCACATACAACACAAGGAGACTCAGTGTAATCTGGCTCAAAAGCATCCTTCAGCTCTTTGGAGATATAAACCCAGCTCTGAGGAGGAAGATGAAAAAGGCATGAGGGGTGATTTATTAAATGGTTAAATTATTTTAAGAATCAATATGTTGTTACCTCCACATTGCCATTATGTTTCTTGAATAAATCCTGTAGGCTCTTGCTTGGGTCAGGTACCACAGGAACGAAAACAACTTTAATCCTTCAAGTAACAAAGGCAAGCCTTAACAACTTAACAAAACAGCCAAAACACTTGTAATGATATGTAGAAATCTGTGTATCTGCCTTACCGTTCACCATAATACAACATTGTAGTAAGGATGATGAGGACAATGATTCCCAGAACTGAGCCCAGCACATGCCAGTACACCCGAGTCTGTGCAGTAGTCGATACATCTACAAAAAATAAGAAAGTGTGTGAACTATATGAAGGTGAAAAATAAAACTCTTTGTTAGTGCTGATGTAGTAAACACCTCCACACTCCAGTACCTTTGTCGTCATTCCACTGTACTGGATCACTCCAATCACTCCAAAATTCAGAACCACCACAGCTATCTGACAAGCTGCTGCTGACTTGGAATGTATACTCAACTCCACTGGAGAGAGGAGACACGCAGTATAAAGTGGAACTCTGTATGGAACAGAAAGATAGATGTTACATCAGTTTATTCATCTAATGTAAAATAAATTCCAATTTATTCAATAATGAAATATGAGGCATAAAAATGGAAAGAAAAACATCAATCTACTGGCTATACTGCATATCCTACACAGGGTCATAGGAAGCCTGAAGCCTATCAGAGGGGATACAAGGCATAAAATGGTGGATACCCTGGATGAGGTAGGGACATACTCTCTTACTCTCACTCACTCACTCACTCACTCACTCACTCACTCACTCACTCACTCACTCACTCACTCACTCACTCACTCACTCACTCACTCACTCACTCACTCTCTCACTCTCTCACTCTCTCACTCACTCTCTCTCTCTCTCTCTCTCTCTCTCTCACACACACACACACACACACACACACACACACACACACACACACACACACACACACACACACATGAACTCGAACACACACACAAACCCCACACAATTCACAATCAAACCCTGTGTTACGAAGCTGTGCAAACAGCACACACTAAATGCAGAAGTTGAGTCATAGATAAACTACAAATTACAATACTGATATTGATCCATTTTCATTATACATTATATCCATTAAAACCCTTTGCATTTATACTGCTCTTCAAATAAAACTTTGATGCACAGATATTCAGGCTCATGAACCAGAATTGAGTCCAGCAGTGACAGCACAGCTCGATGAACTTCCCTGACAACAACAGAGCCTGTTCTCTGTTACAATATACACTACAGGTACAGATCTGACATCAATGTGTTAAGCCAGGCTGCTCACCTTCCATGGGCCAGATGCTTTCCGATAGCGTACTATATATTTCAGGCAAGGCTTCTTGACATTAGTACTCTCTGTCCAGCTCACACAGACCTCTCCATCTCTACTAGTCGAGTTCACAGAGAGGTTATAGGGAGGGTTGAGCTTCACTGGACATAGAAACAACACAGAATCCATGAGCAATCTCGGCAGTGTTAAACTGGTAATAATGTATTTGCTTTTTTTGAACACTATCGTTGATGCATTTATAGCATGTGCTCTCAGAGCTTTAACTTCTTACACTTCTACTTAGGAGGTTAAAATCCACAGACCCCCCCTTAGTAGCAAAATAAATGGATCTATGAACATAATTTAATTGATCACATAGTGGGCTTATTATCTGAAATTAAACAGTAGTGTTTTGGCCATATAGCCTTTTCCCATAAACCTTTCACTCACAGAAAACATTTTTTATTAAATTTGCCATTACATCTGAGATTGGTTACAAGGTCTGGATTAAACACGTGACCAGTTAAGTATAATTATAATTACAAAAGCACAGTATAAAATATAACAACTCTGATAATGTTAGGTTGTGATTTTCACCACTGTAAAAAAATAAATAAAGGACTTGCAGAGCCACAGGATTATGCTTCATGGGCTCTTGGAATGACAAACACAGGCTTAGAGTGTTTCCAAACAGTGAATTCTTTTCTGAATCTAAATCAAATAAATACTTTAGCATGTTTTGCTGGTATTAACTGGTACTAATTTTAACTGGTCTGACATCACTGGAAATTCAGATCTAAACTTATTCAAATCTTTCATTATGCACAGGCAACAAATGTGGAAAGTTACAGCATATCGCAGAGGACGTTCCCTCTTACCTCTTTGTTTTAGATCGGTGTAATTTTTACAAACTGATTGATTTTCTCCAACAGAGAGCATTGTGTAGAAACGTTCAAATCTCTGTAATGGATCCTTAAGAGGGATCCTGCAGCCTACGCGCTGACCGTGCTCCCAGAAGTACTCCGGACACTCCTGAACGGAATTATGCAAAAACCTGATGAGGAAAATATGTGTTAATAAAATGACACTTTTGTATGTGCTAACCGTAAATAACAATAGATCAACAATGTGTGTGACTTACAAACTGTGGAAGCTGTAGTTTATCTGCTGCATCTGTAGTTTTTTCCAGCTGCATTCAACATACTCCAGATTGATGATCAAACAGCTGATGTTGACTTTGTAATCCATACTGATACATCTCACATCTCCACCTGGAATAGAAGACATGAACTTTAGAAGTACACAGTACCGCCTGCATGGGAAATGTTCGTATTTATTTATTTATTTCAGGCCGTTATCAAACCTGACAGTAAGGATTTATTACCTGGAAACAAGCTCAAAGTATTTGTAGAAAAAAACACAAGAGCAACAACTAAACATGAACGTTGGAGTAAGTGCTTATATTCCACTAGGCATTTGGAAATACAATTTGTTAGAAATAAAACAGTGCAGCATGCTGATACACGAAAATAATCAACAACAGGGTTGTGTGATGCTGCCTGAAGCGAAGCCCTAGTTATTGATAACAACTAACCATAACTTGCCAATGATTTTATTAAAGAAAATGTTACAGCTGCAGGTTGTGGAAACAAGTTAGATCTGGATCCATCGCCTACGCTTGATAGAAAAAAAAAAAAAAAAGGTCACTAGCTCACCACTTTTTATTTTTTAACCTTTTCATGTTACCATAAAGCTGTCTATTCTAAATACTTGCCAGGGTCGGACAACTTGCAGCTAACTCAATATAGTGTATTTGAATACAAATACATCCAAGAAAATGTTACTTAAAATACTTCAGACTCTTTTTAAAGGCACTTAATCAGCATATATCTTAAGGTCACAAATGGCACATTGGGGAATCCCCATAAACTTTCCAGACTTTCATTGAACTTAAAATCCACACCAAAAAAAAAAATACTCTTATTATTTTGATAATACTGATGTTTTAAATTGTACATTCACATTCAATACATTCACAAATTACGTCTCATTTTATCCAGCATTTGAAACAATTAAGGTCCATACTTATTTTTGTTGACTGGCTGTAATTATTAGAAATAATTAACGTTAAAGAATATTTTATTTCTACTTACTAGGTGAGAAGTGAGAGCTAGACCAGCACACCGGAAAAAAGAATAAAAGGCATCCTGGTAAAATGACAGCCGCTGGTAAAAAATGTCATATTAATGCTCTAGAGCGAGAGCTGTGCGTCAGATACCGCTTACAAAACACAGGATGTAGGCTAGGACATGCTTCCTCAGTTTAAAACTTCCCCCTATGCTTACCGTCTACGTCAGATTTATGTCATTCAATTAGAGGAAGACACATGGGTGGAATGGTCTTCGTAGAAATATACTTTATTAATCATTTAGAAAAGAAATATACATAATATTGTGCATTTGCTATTGTACAGTGGTGCTACTAAAATCAATTTCTGTAGTATAAAGTAACAATGAAAACACCATTATTCATCTCTGATTGGTTTGTGATGACATTAAGCAGTGCTTTTCTCAGTCCTTTGACAGTCTGCTATTCTCCAAAACGTTGGTATGTTGTGTAGTTTCTCTCAGTGCAAAACATCCAGCAATGCTCAAACAAATCCAACTGCTTTGTCCAAAAACTGGGCAAAGTTTTCAGGCTGACCTCGCTGGAATGGCAGCAGTGTGGACAGGTCCATGTTACACAGAGTCGCTGCCAGAGTGCTGGAATGAGAGACAAATTAAGAGTGAGAGTCTAAAAACTGATGACTGCATAACGTGCAAAAATAATATACTATGATATTATATTAAAAGTTATTGATGAATATTCCTAAAAATATTACTTGCATATATATGCAAAAAAACGTATGTTTTGAAAACATTTAATGCCATTAAGGTTTAGTTTTATAGCAGATCCTGTAAGTTGCAGGTCTTCATGGATCAGACTTGTTTATCCAGTACATCCCACAGATGTTCGATCAGATTGAGATCTAGGGACTTAGGAGGCCAAATCAACCTCTTGAACTCTGTCATATTCCTCGAACCATTCCTGAACAATTTTTGCAGTGTGGCAAGGAACATCATCATGTTGAAAGAAGCCACTTCAATTAGGGAACACTGCAACAGTGTTTAGGTAGGTGGTATGTGCCAAAGTAACAGCCACAGGAATGCAAGAACCCAAGGTTTCCCAGCAGAACATAGCCCAGAGCATCACACTGCCTCCACTGGCTTGCCTTTTGGTAGGTACTTGTGTAAACAGTCCAGGCTGGTGGAGGTGGTGTAATGGTGAAGCCATGTGTAATGGCTACCTCCAGCATAATAAGGCACCATGTTACAAAGCAAAAGTCATCACAAACTGGTTTGTGAACATGACAATGAGTTCTGTGGTCTTTCCAGTCACTGGATCTGAATCCAGTAGATACAAGTAGTGTCTTTAGGATGTGGTAGAAAAGGAGCTTCACAGAGTGAAAGTCCTCTTGAGAACTCTTGAGGAATTGCGTGATGCAGTGAAGTCAACATGGAACATGGATATCTCAAAGAAAATTGTCCAGCATCTTGTGGACTCTGGCCATGAAGATTTTTTGCTGTTTTAAGAGCAAAGGGAGACTCTACCCAGTATTAGTACAGTGTTCCTAATAAAGTGCTTGGTGAGTGTAGTAGGGTGTATGGTGCTGGTACAAGTATACCAGGCATAGCAGTTCTTATTAGCAACTTTATTAGACATACCTACCATCAATGGTTGATCTTATAGGTGTACAGTTATCTCCTTTTTCATGCCATAATGTGTTAATCAATCTCTCTCTCTTTTATCATCAGCTTCAAAGAGCAGCTACAGGCTACACTTAATAATATATACCTAATAAAATGACAAATATAGATACAAGATGAGTGTATGTAGTAGATGGCCAGTGTGTGTGTGTGCGTGTAGATAAAATTAAATCACATAACCCAAACCTGCAGGTGCAGTAGAGGAGATGACCATCAGCCTGCAGTTGCTTTGCCAGTTCCAGCTGATGGTTGTCCATTAATTTATCGTTAATCACGACAAGAAGAGGCTTACCAGCTCCTAAAACCTCCAGACAACTTCCAGCTCCTAGAAATACAAAATAAATGCAGTTAAAACTACTACAGAATAGACCAAAAGGAAACTTAATGGAAATTCTAAAATGTTGATCATATAAGACAAAGTGTAATGTTGTTATAAACAAAAACAAAGTTTAATGTGGCTATTAATGTACAAAAACATAGATCATACAAATCACCAGTATCATTTTTGGAAAGAAAACAAGCCATTTAGATCCTGTGCAAATCACCTAGAAGACCAACCGCTCAGTGGATGATTCAGTTAGCATGGGCCTCCACTACATCCTTGACCTTGTGGAAAATACCAGTGTCTATGCCAGAATCCTTTTTGTGGACATCAGCTCACCTTTCAATAATCTCATCCCTAAATGACTACATGTGAGGCTTCTCCAGCTGGATGTCCCCACCTAAAACCTGTCAGTGGATGACTAACACTGGACAGACAGGAGAGAGTAAGTATGGACTGGACTTGTTTTATCAGTCAGCACTGCTGCACCACATGGGTGTGTACCCTCTTCATTAATATATGCTTTATTTCTGTGCACCCCTCAGTCAAACTAACCAGGCTTGAAGATGACACCATGATAGCGGGGTTCAAAGGCCAACCATCACACCCGCCCCCGTCTCACAACAGCACCGCTGTACGCACTCCTGAACCTTTCAGATGTCTGGGCTTCACTGTTACACACCCCCTTAAATGGGAGGAGAAAGTCACATGTCAAGTTAAGAAGGCACACTAGAGGATGTTCTTTCTGAGGCAGCTGAGGAAGCTCGGTGTGTCTCAGGCAACAATGGATGAGTTTCACTAAGACACCAAAAGAAGTCTTACACTTGCTGCTAAGTCAAAGAAACTATTACGAGTAATCTCTATTGCTTAGAAGATCCTCATAAGCCTGTTCACATCAAAGACTTGATCACTGCTGCAGCAAGGACAATGGAGTCAGAAAACTGTAAAGGACCCCACCAATATAGGCAACCTCCTGTTTCTAAGCTACCATCAATCATGTGCTATTGAAGCATATATGCACTCATCATCTCAACAACCTCTTTCCATGAGCTCTCAATCTCACTAAACAAGACCAATGGTGGTTTTTCTGGGTTCTGAACTCATATTGTTCAGTCAATCACCTAGCACTTATTAATGTGTTTAGACACATTACATCTGGACTGCAATCACTTGTCAAATACTGACGTCCTGTAGACTACATTAAAACAATGCACCTAATATGATTACAATTCATATTATGCACCTTATATATGTGAAATTACAGGCTGATCTGCTTCTTTATCTGTATGTTCACTTGGGGTGCCATTTAAAGTGTCAGTAAACTTCATATATAATCTGTTATTGGTTTCCTCTGTTACAGTTTTAACACAATAAACCATGTTGAGCTATTTACTAGAATTGTTTACAAATTAGTAAACTAACAGGAAAGTTGTTATCTTCTGAAAATACACTTTTATACTTATATGAGTTCAGAAAATAAACAGTATACATTTCTTTCTTTGTTGTGGTGGTACCCTAAAGATGACACCTTCAGCATCTTTAGTATGCACACTCACCATCCACATTAATAGGAACACCTGATCATGTATGAAGTTATCCAATCAGCCAGGGATGTAGCAGCAGCACAATACAAACATCAGAACAACAGATTTGGGAAAAATGTGATATCTGTGACTTTAACCAAATGGTGCCAGATGGGCTGCTTTGAGTATTTCAGAAACTGATGAGCCTCTACAGTTTACACAGAATGGTGTGACAACAACAACTACAACATCCTGTGAGCAGAGGGTCTGCAGGATGAAACACCTTCTTATGAAATCAGTGGAGAATATACTGACTGGTCTGAGCTAACAGGAAGTTAAAAGTAACTTAAATAATTACTCTTTAAAAACGTGTTAAGCAGAAAAGCATCTCAGAACACACAACACATACAACATACACAGGAGAATCCCATATAAGATTTAACTCCTGTCAGTCAAGAACAAGCATCTGTAGCCATCATGGACTAGAAAAAGTCCATGTTGGTATTTTTAATCTTCAACTGTCCATGATTAGCTGAGTGAATAACATGCATGTGTTGTACCTTTACACCTTTAAAATCAGTAAATCATTTTGAAGTTATAGTTAAACATCTGACCATCACACCAAACATCACTGCCGGAGCTCTTTAATGCTCTTGTGGCTGAATGGGTAAATTCAGTGCCACACTGCAAAATCTACTGGAAACCTTATTATTAATGTTATTATAATAGCAGAATGAAGATTAAATCTACAATGAGAGGAACAAAAAGCGTATATGAATGTGGTAGCGAGGTGTCTAAACTTTTGGTCACATAGTGTACATACAATAGTAAAGGCACAAAAAGGTGCATGTCTGAGTGCATCACCCCTGTGATAATGAAAGTACAGTCTGTGGGAAATTCAGGGACAAAGTCTGTGAGAATTCAGGGGAACAAAATTCCATGTCTGCAATAAATAGCCAATATACTTCGACAAGACATAAGACTATGACTACCTGCCTATATATTGTGTTGGTCCCCCTTTTGTTGCCAAAACAGGCCTAGACTCCACTAGATCCCTGAAGGTGTGTTGTGGTATCCGGCACCATGATGTTAGCAGCAGATCCTTTAAGTCCTATAAGTTGAGAGGTGGGTCCTCCATGAATTGGACTTTTTTGTCCAGCACATCCCACAGATGCTCGACTGGATTAAGGTCTGGGGAATTTGGAGGGCAAGTCAACACCTCAAACTCGTTGTTGTGCTCATCAAACCATTCCTGAACCATTTTTGCTTTGTGGCACGGTGCATTATCCTGCTGAAAGAGGCCACAGCCATCAGAGAATACCGTTTCCATGAAAGGGTGCACATGGTGTGCAACAATGCTTAAGTGGGCAGTACGTCTCAAAGCAACATCTACATGGATGGCAGGACCCAAGGTTCCCAGCAGAACATTGCTCAAAGCATGACACTGCCTCCGCCGGCTTGCCTTCTTCCCATAGTGCATCCTGGTGTCATGTGTTCACCAGGTAAGCAACGCACACACACCCGGCCATCCATGTGATGTAAAAGAAAACGTGATAGATCAGACCAGACCACCTTCTTCCATTGCTCCGTGATCCAGTTCTGATGCACAGTTGCCCATTGTTGGAGCTTTCGGCGGTGCACAGGGGTCAGCATTGGCACCCTGACTGGTCTGCGGCTATGCAGCCCCATACGCAATTGCACTGTGTATTCTGACACCTTTCTATCAGAACCAGCACTTCTTCAGCAATTTGAGCAACAGTAGCTCGTCTGTTGGATCGGATCACACGGGCCAGCATTCGCTCCCCACGTGCATCAATGTGCCTTGGCCACCCATGACCCTGTCGCCGGTTCACCACTGTTCCTTCCTTGGACCACTATTGATAGATACTGACCACTGCAGACCGGGAACACCGCACAAAAGATTTGGAGATGCTCTGATCCAGTTGTCTAGCAATCACAATTTGGCCCTTGTCAAACTCGCTCAAATCCTTACGGTTGCCCATTTTTCCTGCTTCTAACACATCAACTTTGAGGACAAAATTTTCACTTTTATATATATTATATATTATTATTATATATATATATTGCCTAATATATCCCACCCACTAACAGGTGCCATGATAAGGAGATAATCAGTGTTATTCACTTCACCTGTCAGTACTCAGAATGTTATGCCTGATCAGAGTATGCTTTCGGCTGCTCCCTGTTCGGAGTCGCCACAGCGGACCAACAGGTCCGCACAACAACATGGCAAATGTTTTACGCCGGATGCCCTCCCTGACGCAACCCTCCCATTTTTCCGGGCTTGGGACCGGCACTGCATCCAGTGGCTGAGGTTGAGGCATTGGTTGGAATCGAACCCGGGCTTTCCGCATGATAGGCGAGTAACCTACCACTGAGCCACCAATGCCAATACTGTGATTATATATCACAGTATACATGTAAATAATTAGCTTAAATTTGTTTGAAATTTGTTTAAAAAAGTTTGAAGGGATTTTTTATTGCATTAAGCCACGTTATATGCTTTTGTCTGCGTTAAAAGAATTGTAGAAATTCCTAATTAAGGTATAAATAAACATAAACCAGCTATTCTTTGCGTTTATAGTGTTTTATTTAGCTTCTTACCAGCATGGCTAATAACTACATCTGCGCTCTGAATGTTTTCAGCGATGGACTCTTTAAAGCGAAAAACCTCGAGTCTCAGTCCAGGACAGCTGTGCGCATCTGGAATATAGGAGCCACGGCCAACCTGAAGCACCAGGTCCGTGTATCCTCGCTGTATTAACGCCTGGGATTAGAAATGAGAAAAAGATATTGCGTTAAATGACATTTGAACCTTACGCTTGGCTAGCTAACGTGAACTATTAAATCGCATGCAAAAGCTAAGTAGCTCAGGCTAGCGTTACTGTATTCAGGTAGCAGTAGCTAGTCATATCATTGGCTTTAATGTACTACAATTTTAATACACTTTCGACTTTGACTACCTGTATAACTTCATCTGATGTTAGACTGACTATCAAGTCGTCAAAGCAAGTTGTTCCAACTGTCACAAAAACGGTTTTCATTGTGCCAATGATGTGACTGTTTACATAGTGAAGAGACACACAGTGACTATGTACTCGACTCGAAACCGGAAACACGATTTGTACTGCGCATGTGTGGAAACTCAGGTTTGTTCTGCGCATGCGCATGTGATGCCAACGACACATTATAACATTATATTGTTAGTAGTATTATAACAAACCTGTGCCAAATTGAAACGTGTGGACTAAATGATCCACCGTGGCGACCCCAAACAGGGAGCAGCCGAAAGAACAACAACAACATTATAAAAACCCGAAACTGCAGACAGGAAGTAGACGAATGTCCGCACATGCGCAGTACAAATCGTTTTTTCCGGTACGACTCGATTAGTGGCAGTGACCACAGTAAACATGGCGGCGTTGCTGACAGTCTTCAAAATAGTAGTAGATTTGGACGCAACTTGAATGAATTTTAGCGTTTACTTATTGATCATAATTAGTTTAGCCATATTTATTTTTTCGAAATAATTTTACTCTCATGACATATAGATAAAATGAAACAACTGCTGAACTGGAAACCTAAATAAGCAAAATGCTAAATAGTGGCCTAGAGACTAATACAACACTGACATCTGAAGGAGTGGAGAAATAAAATAAAGCTTAATATACAGTGTATTAAATAAAATGAATAATGAATGAATAATTTCGGTATTATTTCAAGAAAAAATAAAATACACATAGCATTAACACTTAAAAATAATATTTAAAAAAGAGTTTTTTAAAAATTGTAAACAAAAAATATATATTTAAAAATTAAAAAATAACCTGGTATAAGTATGCACTTACTTTGTTAAGTCATCTCTTGCTTGTAATACAGCACTCAGTCTTTTTGGGAAAGAGTCTATCAACTTATCAACTATATCTTGTTCTGGCAAATTTATTTCACTCTTCTTTGCAAAATGCTCCAGTTCTATCAAATCATGACGGGATCTCTTTCATACAGCCGTCTTCAAGAGCCGTCTTCCACAGGTTACTGATAGGATTTAGATCTGATAGACTTTGATTTGTGCTTCGGGTTGTTATCATGCTGGAAGGTTAAAAATGTCCACTATTTTGACAAGCACCCCAGTCCCAGCTGAACAGAGGCAGCCTTTCAGCATGATGCTAAAGATGTTCTACTTTGGTCTCATCAGACCATAACACATTTTACCAAACATCTTTCGTGGGCCTTGATGTATCTTTTATACCCTAGCCTATCAGACATGCAGAATATGAGAAGCAGTGTAGTTCATGTTCAGAGCTTGAGAGATACTCATGCAGCGTCGATAACATTCCTGTACGTCTCTTGGCAGACTCTTTGATAAGTTTTCTTTTTGGGGGGGAAATTCTGCCCATTGTAATGTCACTGTGTTGCTCCATTCCCTCCCCTTGATGAAGGCTTTCAGTGTCTAGTGGTACATTGACTGCTTTGGAAATTTTTGTACCACTCTCCTGACTGAAACCTTTCAACAATAACATCCTGTCCATGGCTTCAGCAGTCAGAAGAAACTTATTTGAGGTTAATCAGAATCACTTCATTTTGATGACTGGTGCATGCTAAATACTTTTGTACATGAGGCTGATTGTGCTTAGAATAAACCAATCACAGTCACATTTTCCATTACAAAAGGGTGTGCAGTCAGGTTACGGAAAGTTTTTTTTCAGTCTAAAAACTGTTCTATTTGTTTTTCACCTGAATTGTTAGTTGCTGTATTACATTAACCTTCTGTTTCTTTTGTCCTTCTATTACAACACAAAACGGCTATTTTAACAGGGGAGTGTAGACTTATTTCCACTTGCATGAGAAAAGGTCAACACATTTATTTTAAAATATTCTGTCCATTTCCCTACCAAATGATTTAGGCTTTCCACTATTTTTCCTTTATATTGCTATGGTACACACTGTTTTGACCTGCTTCAGTGACATTGGTTTGCATGGTTATTATAATGCTCCTAGTTTTGCATTTTAGTTCTCCAGGATATCACTAAACACCTTAATGCATTCTGTACAATTTTATAATAATTTCAACAAGACTGCTTAGTGTCTATAGCTAAATATAACCACACTTAATTGCCAAAGCTAAGAAATATCAGTATGATCTTGTGTGTAAAAGATGAATGAGTTTGAGTGGAAGAGAGGAGACAGGAAACATGAACTCCACACACAAGTTTGAAACTGTAATCATTTAAGGCGTCATTAATGCTCCATTTCAGAAACAATGCATACTGTCACAAAAAGCAAAAAGGCCAATGGAACATAAAAATTCACTATGTATCCATCTTTGTAATTAAACATTTTAATAAATATACTATTATGGGGGGCATACATACTGTTGTCTTAAAAAAAAAACAGAAGAAAAGCAAAGTTAGATGGTCCAGGCTTCAAACCTTTGTAATGGCTATCATCACTTTAAAAGTAGTTATCAAACATAACATGTTAAAAGAAATCTTGGGGATGTACAACTGAGCACCGTCAGCATGTTTACAGGTTGCAGAAATCCTGCTCATACACAATGTAGTTCCCCCTCTAAGAAAATAGATATTAATAGCCCTGTCACATTTGGCCCCGTTTCCAAAGTCCTCTGCCCTCCCACTGATGCTTATCATGCAGTTCCCAAAAACACCCAGTATACTGTATATATACTGTATTATATATGTGCTCTACAATACAGACACCGATGAAAGACAGAGATTTCAAAGTCCCTGCTTTACTCTGCAGCAAAACCAAGGCTTGTCAGGTGACCTCATCAGTCCGAGTTCAGACGGCTCAGTGACACTGGTGTGGCTCATGGGGTCAAAACATCACTGAAGCAGACACGGGTTCAAAAGGGCCTCCTGCCAGGTGCTGTGGCTGCAGAAAACAAAGAACAAATCAGTTATTTTAAAACAAACAAGACTAAACATATGCCTGAATGTTTATTTGTAAATGTCTTGCTTATTACAGTAACCTGTACTTGGTATCGCCTCTAATCAGCATCAAAAAGGATGTTGCCTACAAGGATGTAAACAGACTGAATTTTTCTGTAGGTCACATGAACAAAATACACTATGCAGAAATAAACACTAATGCGCTATAACACTGTTCCTCAAAGTGGGTCAAATTCCTGAGATCTTATAGACAGACTTTTGACTGGTCACTGCATTTAAATAGCTTTAATTCAAACCTCAATCATGAAAAACCAGAAAAGCCTACAAATTTAAAAATGTACTCCACTTACAGATTGTGCTTACAAAAATAAAAAAACTGTAGGTCTCCAATATTAAAAAGGCACAATATTATTGGAGACATTTAAATAATGAATCTAATATATGAACAACTGGATTATGTTCATATACCAGTCTGCACTGAGGGGGTCAGTGGAACACACTTGAAGGAGAAAAAGACAGACTTCCTGCTCCAAAAATGCCGGTGTAATATCCTGTGTAGATATTGCAACATCCCTGAGACTCTCTCCTTGAAATTCCACTGAAACAACTACTTTTCTGCATTAGATTATTTGTCATTCTCTCACATTCTGAAACACGCTTGTTTCAAGAAGTTTGTAACAAACAGAATGGCAGCACACAGATGGAGAACTTGTTTCCTGTTATTTTGGAACATGAATTGTCATCCAGGACGTCGGATTTTCCTCTTTCTTTGCTGGGAATCTCCCTGCTCTCTCGTTCCGGACACTAGTCTAGACTGTGCTGCTTCTTCACGCTTCAGTAGTCTGCCGCTGTACTCGGGCAGTCTAGTTGGTCACGCCACATTCTTTGGGTGATCTTATGATAACAGAACCGGGCCAGCCTGGAGAAGCATCCGATCCTCAACTGGCTCATCTCGTGCACCCTGCACCACACTACAAGTGTATCTGACCCTGTCGTATGTTTACAGACACACAGTGAACTACAACACACAAACATGACCTCGCACATTCGAAAATAAAGCCTCGTGCTTCAGAGGAAAATTAAAATCATACATAACCACTTCATTAACAATTTATAATACACTTTCGTAGAATAACAAATTCTAGCTAGTCACGTGTTGCACCACATTTCCAAGGTGGATGTGGGCATTTGTTAATTCAAGACGTTATGCTTAGCGGGATAAATTAATTTGCCAAAGATTGAATTAAAAGTATGTGAATATTTAATGGAATTACAACTGAACATTTTAAACTCTTAAAGGGTAAAAATTAGATGACAATCCTGTAAGGTTTGTGGTAACTGTCAAAGTCTAGTGAGGAAAGTATGTGTGTGTGTCCTAGTTGCTCACTGTCACTGAGTGAGTACAGCACTTCCCGTGTTCCTCTCACAGAAGCAATGCTTCTTTGTTAGGTTGCCAAATAATTTACACTATTTTTTTGTGGTATCTCTATTGGTTCTGCTGTTTTATCGGTATTGTTGAATATTCTCTGCATTTTCAGGCAGCCAGGATCGTCCACATCTGCTGACTGAGTATACTTCTTGTTTTGTCACCATGCTCATCTCCTCTGCCACACTGTACTGTCTTTGTAAGGCCAAACAGCACTGCTTTGTATGTTTCCCCAATCGTGAGGTTTTTCTTTCTCTCTTTTTTTCAGCTGTGCTATAATCCAGTTGATTCTGACTAGGCTTTATTTTATTCGGAGTGTGAGAACGGCTCAGGAATGAGTCAGGAGGTTCCTGTGGTTGGTGTTCAGCTCTTGGTATTATGCAGCTTTAGAAACAATACGAGGAAGGTGCTTCCTGAATTTCACACCCCCCCCCATCCATGACTTATGATTAATTGAGATGAGCCTAATTCTGCCCCAGAGACAATTTTCATGTTTCGAAAGTCTGCAGTGTTCAACAGAAATTTACAGGCAAGCACCTCCACCTCCCACACATTTACACTTTACTGGCATAAAAGAATTTACTTTAATTACTAAGCTCCAACATCATGAAGAAGAATATTGGCAAAATGTGTTGCTTTGCCTATTGACTTATTTCCCCTCAGTTCCTCAAGGCCTGGTTACAATTTCCTGAAGTGATGCCTAAATCATTCTAGTTTCATGCTTCACTAGGTCAGTGCTCTGATGTAGACCCTGCACAGTGAGGAACCAAGAAACCACAATGCCTACATCTCAAAGAGTCTCATTTTTAAGATGTGCAGAGTTTTCCTTCTAAATCCCAAAACCAATCTTAATACATGCATCAAGTGCTGTTTGGCTCATGCAGCAGTCCTGTCTCAGTTTGTGTTCCTGAATTAAAATGTCTGTTTATTGCCAATTTTTATCCCATACTTGTCTGTGTATATAGAGATTTGATAATATTTAAGCCTCCTACACGGCTTTCAGTGAGTCTGTTGAATCGTTTGTGATGCCAAACAAAATAAGTCGTCTTTCTTTTAAACCATGAAAGCACGTGCATTGTCACTTTATTTTAAAAGGCCGTTTCAAATGACAAACTGTGAAAGGCCTGAATGAGATGATTCATGTTAGGTTTTGCACAGAAGCACTATATAATAAAAGGTCCCTCAAACCTGTGGAGTGTGCGGTAAGGCCAGGGACCTCACTGCATCACACATGCCGTGCAGCACTGCTCCTGTTTCTCAGGCAAAGTGGCATAGTTCATCTGCCTCACAATCTCAGCAAAGAGCTCGTCCACCATGGTCTTGCTCTTAGCCGAGGTCTCGATGAAGGGGCAGCCCCACTCCTGTGCCAGGGCTCGGCCGTCGGACCCGGCGACCTCCCGCTCGGATTCCAGGTCCACCTTATTGCCCACCAAGATGAGGGGAACCTTCTCAAAGCGCTTCACTCGAACTATCTGGTCACGCATCGGTCTGATATCCTAGTAGGAAACATGAAGACACAAGAAGACATTGGTCAGTGCTACAAGCCTTCAGTTATGGTGCACTTTTAGTCCAGATACATGGATGCCGAGTGACTTCATTATCTGATCCTACTCACTTCTTCTCTATACTTATCAGCATATAGTTTGGTGTTTGATCACAATTAAAAATCAAAACTTTGTTGTGAATGAAACAGTGCTTACCTGAAATGACTGCTGATTTACAAGGCTGTAAACTAAAATGAAGCCTTGGCCGTTCTTTATATAAAGATCTCTCATGGACGCGAACTGCTCAGTTCCTGCAGTGTCCAGAATCTCCAGCACCGAAGGGGACGAGTCTACCTCGATCTCTTTTCGATAGAAATCCTCGATGGTCGGGTCGTATTTTTCTATGAAGGTGCCGGTGACAAACTGTACGGTCAGGGCGGACTTGCCCACGCCGCCGCTGCCCAACACAACCACTTTGTACTCCTTCATTTGGGACTGGGCGCTAAAACACTGAGCCAATCTCGGCTAGCTCCCTAGCTAGCTTTATCTGCTTCCCAACATAAAGCTAACAGCTGGCTGTTAAATTCACCCGCTTTAAATATTCCCCGATAAGCACCTCAAATACTCGAATGAAACCGGTTTAAAAAGTGTTGCGACTACTTGTTTTTCGCTCTTTGTGCTCTGATGTGTCTTCCAGGCCAGCTAGCTGTGCTAGCTAGCTAAAACCAAAACGCCCCTGCTCCATCTATGTTCAAGTTTGACTTAGAATTTGCGCAGTGCCGCCGCGTAAGTGCACATGGTACAAAAAAAGGATACAAGACGAATATAAAAATATTTCGCTAACACCTTGTTAAAGGCCTGTTAGCTAAGGTCGCGGGATATAAAGAGCGTTTAGGGTTCCTTCCATTTTGGCGTGCATGTGAATGCACTAGCTAAGAAGCCAGCTAGCGTCCTACACTTACTCCGAGCTAGTAAGCTAGTAGCTCGCAAAAAAAAAAAAGTCTCGGTCGCTGCACATTGAATGGCGGATCTTCCCCAGTGATCCCCTGTGCAACGTCTCTCTTAAAACAACAGGTGGGGATTTGTGCTAAAACAATTATTTGGAATTTTCATAAAAACCCTCCGCTCCTTTTCTCCTTTGCTTGCTCTGGCCTCTCCCTCCCTGTCCGCCTCAACCCTATCGGCCAGCACACAGTACGCTGTACTGCTCCTTTAAATGAGGCTCGGCTCTGTCCGAAACCGCATACTAGCGCACTACATAGTGTGACAAATAGAAAGCACCCTACAGCAGGATGCAGAGCTGCCGAGCTACTGTTTAGTGTGGTAGTATGCAGTTGGGAGGTAGCATCAGCCTGAACTGATCGATTTCTTTCAGAAATGCGCTTTTAATGTCATTTTCTTGCATTAACTGCGTATTGAATATACCCGATGACTGACTTACTAGGTACGCGTTATACTTACAGCTACATTTCCCGGTAGTTTTATCAGGTACATGACTGACTGTAGCTCATCTGTTGCTATGCAGTTTGTCAGATTCACGTATTCAGTGAATGGACCGCCATAGCAGGCCACTAGGTATTACTGAGGCTGTGGATATTTCTCAGCACTGCACCTGGCATTTTATTACACCTTGTTGCGACAGGTATGACCTCCATCCATTTCATGTAAACCACTTACACTATATTGCCAAAAGTTTTGGGATACCCCTCCAAATCATTGAATTCAAGGGTTGGGCTTGGCCCCTTGGTTCCAGTGAAAGGAACTCTTAATGCTTCAGCATACCAAGACATTTTAGACATACACCTTTGGGATGAATTAGAGCGGAGACTGTGAGCCAGACCTCCAACATCAGTGCCTGACCTCACAAATGTGCTTCTAGAGGAATGGTCAAAAATTCCCATAGCCACACTCTTAAACCTTGTGGAAAGCCTTCCTAGAAGAGTTGAAGCTATTATAGCTGCAAGGGGCGGGCTAACTCCATATTACATTCATGCCCATGTAAATGCAGACGTCCCAGTTTTGGCCTGGTTTGCAGTCTCCGCTCTAATTCATCCCAAAGGTGTTCTATCAGGTTGAGGTCAGGACTCTTTGCAGTTCCTCCACACCAAACTCACTCATCCATGTCCTTATGGACCTTGCGTTGTGCACTGGTGTGCAGTCATGTTGGAACAGGAAGGGGTCATCCCCAAACTGTTCCCACAAAGTTGGGAGCATGAAATGTCCAAAATGTCTTGGTATCCTTTCACTGGAACTAAGGAGCCAAGCCCAGCCTCTGAAAAACAACAGCTGAATTCAATGTTTCGGAGTGGTGTCCCAAAACCTTTGGCAATATAGTGTCAATATCTTACACAGGGTTGCAGGGAGCCTGTAGCTTAACTAGGGGGACATGCAGTGGACACCATGGACAAAGTGACACCAATCTCACACACACAATTTGAGTGTTTCAAAAAAAGAGATGCATGTCTCTTCAACTGGGACAGGAAACCAGAGTACTTGGAGGAAACCCAGTACACAGTGTGGGAATCAAACCCCTAACCCCTGGAAGTGCGATGCAAACTGCTAAGGCACTGTGCCTTGTTATGAGATATGGCATATTAATCTTCCTCTTTTCCTTCAGTGTTTGCTGAAGGCTATGGGACTGATAATTTGTGTTGGGGAATTATTATTAACCTTATTACTGAAAAACACTGACCTATTTGGACAAGCTGCTATAGATCATCTGCTGTCTGCTGCCTTCCATGTTTAAGTAACTATAACAACAGTGAGCCAATTAGGAAATGTAAAACATTTATTGATCATTCACAGTTAAGATGGTTTGCCTGTTTCAGCACCTCGACTCGTGCACCAGATGAGCTACAGCCAGACTTTATATCTACCAAGTGATCTACAGTATATAGTAGGTTTACCTCATAAACTGGCCAATGAGTAAATAAGTTGAGCTAATAGCACAGGTCTTGCAGCCAGGGCCATGGATCTCAAAGTTGAGCCAGTGAAGCATAGCCTTTTAGGATAAGATTATATATATATATATATATATATATATATATTTTTTTTTTTTTAAAAAAAAAAATCATCAGGATAAGCACTTCATCCTGGTCAGCATAATGGTGGAACTTGAGCACATCCTGGGAAGACTAGGCATGAGGCAGGAATACACCATAGATAAGATGTCAAGATGTCCATTACAGCCAACTCACCTACCAGCATGTTCATTGGGGGCAACCAGAAAACCCAGAGGAAACCTTCACAAACCTCCCTACGTCGGTTACGGCTTTCCTCTGGAATGTAGACAGTAACTGAACTCAGGATCAAAATCGGGAACCTATTTTATAATTTAACGGACAAGATAGTTAGGATATTTCATGCCATATGACATCATTGTGGTTAAGATCTCACCTGTTAACGACACCTTTTAAAGAGTACAAAACAGACCCAGGCAGAGATTTCCATTTAAGTGCTTTATTAAAATGTCAAACAAAAAGAACAGATCATATAAGTATGTATATTTTCTATACATTACTATAATCATAAAAGGGATTGGCAATAAGCACAAATTTGTAGCACATACAAGTACAACACGCTAAATAGAAAGAGAAGCATTTCATATAAAGAGTCAGGGCATTCAATGCGATCTTGTCCTACAGTGGGGGAAAGAGGAATCGACAACATATGGCTTCGAAACAAGGTGGACATTCTTTAAAACCGCTTCTGGTAGAAAGCACTTAATCTGCGTTTAAAATTACACCTGACTGACGCCCTTAAAGGGACAAAACCTCAGATCTTGAAACAAGAGACTGCATTTACATTTACATCCATAGCATTTTACAACATAAATATGAACTTAATCCTATACACACATTTTATATGTCAATACCATCAACATCAAGTTCCACACAGACTTAAATATGATGTGATTAAATATGAGCGACGGATTCTCTTGGTTAAAAATAAAATCGACAAAGGAGAAAAAAAAAGCACTGTCTTCACAGAATGTCCAGGCACAGCAAGGTGGACAGCAGAAGGGTGTTAGTTGTTTTGTTTTGTTTGTTTTTTTTCTCTAATGAGCACAGTGGTCAAAAGTGTCCTTTTGATTGCATTCATTTTCTGTATGTTCTGTAAATCAAGACTTAAGATAAAGACCAAACCCTGTGCTGAGTCCACTTTACAGTCAGAAGGTTTGGGACCATGTGAACGTGGTCCGAAGGTGCATCGATATGCAAGGAACCTTACAAAGACTCAGTCTCTCCCTCACTACTAGGACAAGTGCCATGGCAACAAAATTCTTGGCTTCCAAAGCAACTGTGGATCACAGAATGTACAAGATATACTCCAGGTTTCACTGTGTTGATAGGATTTGTCTATGAGATCTGAAATGCACAGAGTTGTTTAGAATTATTGATGTTTTTTTTTTGTTTTGTTTTTGGGAATGTGTGTGTGAGTGTTCGAACACTGAGAGGAAACCAAATACAGAAATGTAACTTAAACTCCTTAGAACCAGTTGCAATGTTTTCTTGCTGTAATCTGACCCTGATGTTGGTGGTGTGTCCTGTATTTGGATGATGTTCAGTCCTCCTGAGAAAAGCAAGGAGAAAAGGGTTTCGCGGTCTGTTATACCGAGTTCCGTCTGCAGGGGGCAGAACATCACCAGTACAGACGTCACATGAGCTACATTTCCAAGCAGATCCATTTTGAATCCCATTTCTTTTTCAGCTCTAAGATCCATGAACACATTAATAATAATAATAATAATAATAATAATAATAATAATAATCAGAAGAGCATAGAATATCCCATGACACTAAATAGGCAATTGACAACAAACAAATAAATAAACTAAACAGAAAGATGAGCAAGCTATTTATTCTTTGGTTTTTTGGATGCAAACGCATCACCTGCATACAATTTGGGGGCCATGCTTCTTTCCAAACACCACCAACACAGTTTCTCAGATATAAACAGCCTGAGTGCTCTGTGTAATATGCTCATTTTTTGTAAACTAAGTCCAACCAGAAAGCATTGTTTCATTTTTTAAATCTATTTTATCAGCAAGCAACAACATGCTCATGGTGAGAACAAGGGCATCAGCAAAAAAAGAACATACAACAAATCCCTCGCATTTCTTGAACCCAGCAGAAGAACAGATGTTTACCTGTATTCCGAACAACAGGTTTTTTCCCCTATATATATATATATATATATATATATATATATATATATATATATATATATATATATATATATATATATATATATTTATTTATTTATACGTCTATATATTTGTATTTATCTATGCATATTCAAAATAAATTCTGAATATTTTCACTCATTTATGTACATAAGTGCAAACGAGGTGAAGGACACACATTCGTACACTGATGGGGGCACAGAAGGTCCCAGCACAGCTGGGCTAAAGGCTGGCTAGAGAGCACAGGGAGAGAAATGAGACTTTACCAGGAGGTTCAAGTTCTAGCTTACTACACCCTACATCTCGTTCTGCTCCTGACATCATCGAGTTAAAGATTCAAGCGCTCGTCCTCAAAACGAGTCTATCTGCAAGATCCTTTCTGGGGTCTACCAGTCCAGACAGCCCTTTTTAAAAAACAAAAAAAACAAAAGATGATTCTCCACTTGAAGAGACTGTTTTGCACCAGAATATTTCTGTCAATCATCGGAGGTTATCCGGTTTTGATCCAACAGGTCCGTACTAAAGCTCGAACACTGACTTGTCCGACTCGTATCTCAAACAGACAACTATCCCTTTAGAAAAATAAGAAATCATCAAAAAAAATAAAAAATAACATGACATCTCCAAATGGATTTTGGATTTGAGGAATCTTTTTTTTTTTTTGTGTATAAAATAGGCATCATTTCTTAATCCAAGGTAAGATATCTACACATTCCCTTTCTGAATAAGTTAACCTTGTACATTAATTCAATTGAAAGTGTGAAAAAATTCACAATTAAGATTCACAAAGGTAGCCATGTTGTAGTTTTGTTGCCATAGCAACAACAACTTACTATCAAGTTACAATGAATTGCTCATTGTAATACAAATGTGTATATAGATGAATATTTATATAGAGAGATATTTCTTATTTTTTCTTTATTTACTACTAACTACACAAACTATGTATCAGATTATTCAGATTATTTCCTTTTGCAATGAGAGTGTATGCTGTAGAATATGTAACTGAGAAGAAATCA
This sequence comes from Hemibagrus guttatus, assembly GCA_033459395.1. Lineage (NCBI taxonomy): Eukaryota > Metazoa > Chordata > Actinopteri > Siluriformes > Bagridae > Hemibagrus > Hemibagrus guttatus. Next base: position 15,794,178 of record JAUCMX010000009.1, on the reverse strand, counting down.
TTAATGATCGAGTGAACTAAAACCGTGTTCATTTTCAACATGAAAAACCCACAATAAATTTACTGAACATGTGGAAATACAGCTAAAATAAGTACCATTAAGAATGACATTAAGGTCATGTGACCTTAACGGTGACAAAACTATAGCAAGGATGCACTAGTAATATGTACATATAAGATTATCTAAGTACATTACACATGAATACACACTTCTTAAAAAGTGAGTGTTCTTAAAATGCTAAAGCCCCAAACGAGGCATGTTTTTTTCCTTAATCAAGTATTTTGTTAATTCCTGCTGGATAGCAGTTGGAGAAAGGCATAACTCTTGATATGAGAGAAAAAAGTGATAGAGAGAGAGAGAGAGAGAGAGAAAGAGAGAGATCTATACCTTGGCTAGGCAATGAGACTCCAACTACAAGAAATAATCCGTTATACAAATCAACAACAGCTTAGTACACTCCTAAACAATTTAACGGCCAACATTTACAGACACCCACACCATAACATTTTATAAATTGTGTACAACACAGAAACTCCAATAACACAGTATATTGTCTTGTTGAGTTTGCATTTGACCTCAGATTACTCTTCTGACTATTTGAGCACTTCATGCTTATTTTGTTGTATCACTGTAACAAAGCAGAACATTCTTTCGGGCCTGTTTCTCAAGGCTTGAAGATGTTGAAGAGACTAATTGAAACTGTCATTGAGCATTAAAACTGACAGTTTCAGTCTTGGGTTAACCTTGATTTATGTTTAGAAAACAGGCCCTGAGCGTTTGGCCTGGAGAGTCTCCTCTAGACAAAATAAATGCTCACAAATACACTATTTCCAAAGAGGTCCTCTCTCTCTCTCTCTCTCTTTTTTTTTTTTTTTTTTTTAAATAGGTGCAGTGTTTGACCATCGAAATATGCTCCTCAGTTTGGCTATCTGTACAAAACAGCACAGCTGTTTCATGTAACGACGACGGCAACAACTCGATAAGGTCCTTGACAAGTCGCTTCAAACCTTGTTTCTATAGTACATCAACAGTGAATGGCATTGGGAGAAGTTTACTCCCTTGATATGTTGAAATATGTTGTGATTTGTTTCAGGAGGGGGAAAAAAAGGTGAGACAGGCATCCTCAAGCTTTAACGACATTCTTCTTTGTCCTAAATGTCACATTCAAAAGTATATAAGGCCCTTTCCTGGCAACGTTTGTAAGTGAGGTTGGTCAGTACCCCGGCTACAGCTGATCCCCCGCCTCTCCTCTACACCTCGGCACTTTTCTCCTGCAGAATTACTGCTTTTAGCACAACGTGAAATGAAGCGCTCGTATGGCTGACAGTCAGCTTTGCCCTGGTTTTTTAGAGTCTGTCGACTTTTGAACATAAGGACACAATAAGTGGTCAGAATCTGTAAGCTGGATAAAACAGACACACATTTCAGAAACATAATACACAGAAAACTTAATCCTGATCAAATCACCGAGCTGAGAAGTCGAAAAAAACAAAAACAAAAACAGAGAGAAGGTAAACACACCCACTACTATTACAAAAATGTTGCAGGCCTCGGTTGGTGCTTTATCTTACATCACTGTGTTTGTTCTTTCAAAACAAGCATCTACTCCAATTAAAGCTTATAAAAGGTTTTGCTGTAGATCAGATCAGAAATGGCCTTTAGTCCACACATGGTAAGTAAGCTACAGGCGCGCCAATCATATGGTTCTGCAGTATGAGGTGAGTGAATTAGGAAAGATTGAAAGCCTGAATGAAAGCACAGCATTAATGTTTGCATTAGCTGTGGGGAAAATAACATTTTCAATCAGTCTGCTGTTGGGCTTTGGCATGTAATGACTCTACTTTTTTTTTTTTAAAACCAGTGATTGGCACAAAGTGACCCAGCTCTTAAAAGTCATTGGCACATAAAACAGTACACTTGTTTAAAATTGTACTGCTGCCATTAGTAATTTAACAGGACAGTGGGATTGCTGCAAACATCCGTATTCTATACGAGTGGACTCTATGGGTTTATTTCTCACAGATTCCTACTCTGTCATGTCCCTATGGAGCGTTCAACTACATTCATTGTGTTTTCAATTAAATATATATATATATATATATATATATATATATATATATATACATATAGTTAAGATATTTTAAGACGTGTACATTAGCTCCAATTTTAAAAAAAAAAAGAGGTTCTATAAAACTCTAGAAGTGTTGTTTTGGTTGCTGTCATGCTGCGAATATCACAGTATGGACAGTTCCAAGATCTTGTGTTACTGTGAGATGTAACAAACAGGGCTAAGCAATAAGCACAGACAAACAGACTGTCACACAGTGGGAGGGACTAGGCCATGTAGTTTGGCAGGGACTGTCCACTCTATAAGGGAAAGACAGGAGCAGAGATGGTGGCAGACCCAAACATATCACAATGCCTCTGATGAACCAAGTCAAACATACAGATCAGTGTATTATGGAAACAAACAAAAAAAAAAGCAGGAGATGAGTAATACGCTCTGACGTCGCTGACTACAGAAGAACAGTTGGGCTTTGAAATGGCGCTGCTCCAATCGACGGCCACAGCTGCTGTGCTGGCACTGCCTATCACAGTATGGTGATCAGACTCATCCTGAGCTAGTCATCTATCAGACCTCCTGTGCAGCGCTGGCTATAGGGCTGTATAATCAGACCCTGCAGATTAGTGTACGTCGTCATGCATGATAAGACATGCGGGTACACGGACACTTCTGCTTAAGGCGGATTGCATTAAGAAAATGGAGGTATTCACGCAGGAAGCTACCTAACCTCAGTCTGAATGTTTCACGTAAACAAATCTGTGGTATGGCCAGGCATGGAAAAAATTTTACACTTCCTCTAGTCAAGCAATAGGCTTCAATAAATAACACCTCCCCAGCAATCACTCACTAATGGTGCAAAAAGTGGATTGGGATGTAGAATAAAAATGACATGCTTGCTTTTTAAAGGGTGTTCCTGTATGCAGTCCTTTTTTTGTTTTTAGTCTGTGAGAAAAGACAGGTCAAGTGGTTTGAGTAACAAGGCCAATTCACACCAAATGCATTTCTAAAGCATTTGAATTGCATGTCTCACGTTCAGTTTTCGTTGTCAACTATTTGGACAATAATGTGGAAATGTCTGCGAATGAAAGAAAATTTAGGTAACTTATGTAAATGTATGGATTAAAAGAAATTTTAAAAGTGCTTTCAAAAAAGCTTTCACAAACACCGCTCTCTGACCTAAGCCCTGTGCACATTACATTCTTGTGTTTTCTGCACAAGCTTTTTTCAGAATCATGTGTGCTGTCAGGTGACATCGAGCCTCAGCTTCACTGTTCACAAAGGATTAATCCGGGACTGAGACCTCACTCTTATCTGAGGAGGATGCACTGTTCTCAACTTTGTGTGTGTGTACGCGTGTGTGTGTGTGTGTGCAGGTCTACAAATCTGTGTACTTGTATGGCTGTGAATTCAAAGGAGTGCTTAGATTTAGCATATTCATGCTTCTTAAGTCTCCTTGCATCATGGCACACTTCCTTAAACAGTTGAAGGTCCTAGCTTCAATATTGCCTGTTTTAGCATCAACAAACCATGTTTTGTTGACGTTTGTTGATGTGGGGCATCAAATAAGAGGATGAAAGGGTTGTCCTTGCCGGACGCACTGATTAGGCACACGTTTGTTGCATTCATGTCTCTATGGGGTGGCTGGATTTGGGGATGGCGGTAGTGGTGCGTTAACTGAGATTGCGGCCGAGGCTTACTGAGTTCAGGCTCACCGGTGCCGCCACCAGCAGTTTGGGGATTGGACAGAGGTGTGTCTCCACGGGAATGCAGTGGAGATCGACAGGGTCAGCAGTCAGTACCTCGGCAGGGTCTACTGAATGACAAGGATAGAGAAAGGAAAAATGGGGTTTGGGGGAAGGGGAGTGAGAGAAAGAAAAATAGAGAGTTGAGAAATAAAGTGGTTCTGGTACAGGCATCACAATATATGCAAACATTACCTCAAACCAAAATCTTTCAGTAGTGTCTATAAAAACAGAAGAAACTATAATATCCTGATGTAATGCATCACAGATCTTCCATCAAGGTACGTTGGGAGGTTATGTGGCCAAAAAACAGGAAATTAATAGACTCCTGCACTTCATGGCAACACCGAGGTACTTGTTTAACACTGTGATCAGATTAAATAACAGACTACAGAACTTTATTTACACACAGAACTAGAAATAAAAAGAACACCAAATAATCTGCTACTAGCATATTCCTGAACTACTAGACATGACACGACAACAACAACAACAACAATAATATTATTATTCTGGATGTCTTGTAATTCAGCAATGTCAGCAGTCTGGAGTGAGCTGGAGAAGGTGAAGCACTCGGCAAAGCAGCTGAACAGCGCTGACACCAAGATGGAGGACTATGCAGTGCTTCCCTTCTTGATTAGTGCAACAGCATCACTGAGAATACACCGTGCCAGTGACAGCAAATTGTACAGCTGGGATTCTGAACTAAATCCCACTGCACCGCTACATTATGAGGTGTGCTTCTGGGACCTAGGGCCAGATGTATGCACATGCAAAGATGCATGGTTTGATGCGGCCACAAAATGTGTTCCCAATACATTCGTTTCTTAAACTTTAAACCAAAATAAATTATGTCAGAACTTTTTCCACTCTCAGTGTGCAATTACAACATTAAAACAATCAAAAAACAAAGTAAAAACAAAGTAGAAACAATCTGAAATCAGACATTTTCAGGGAAAAACATGCATAACCTAGCAACATAAATGTGCACACTCCTAAACATAAACAGTAAAATTTGGCAGATACTCTTACACAGATTGTCTTAATCATAGGTTTAAGGGCCTTGCTCAGGGGTCCAGAGGTGGCAGCTTGGAGGTCTTGGGATTTGAACTCACTGATCTTCTGATCAGTAGTTGCACACCTTAACCACCTTTTGATTTTCTTACACGACTCATTTTTTGTTTAAGAGTCAGCATTACATGTCTTGTCCTTTCAACATTTTCTTGATCTTTCTTGCAAAAACATTCTAGGTCCATCAAACTGTTAAGTCATCTCCTGTACACAGCCTGCTTCTGGACTCTGAGTAGATCATTCAAAAGCAATGACCTTCGTTTATTTAAGCCAATCATTTGTTGATTTGGATGCATGCTTTTAATATTTGGCTTTCTAGCAAATACCTGTAGGTATTGCGCTAAAATCGACTGGTATTTGCCTTTCAGGATTCCCTCCACCTCGATAAAAGCCCTAGTTCTAGCTGAAGAAAAGCAAGCCTAAAGTATGATGCTGCCACCACCATGCTTCACCGTGGGAATGGTGTTCTGTGTGTTTTGTTGCACCAAACATATCTTTTGCAATTGGTCTCATCAACACATTTTGTCACATGGTTTGAGGTGAATGGACGATCACAAAGAGCTTCTCTCTAGCCACCCTAACCCATAGTAAAGACTTATAAAAGAATATGATGAACCCAAGATGATGTGAGGAATGATCCTACAGAAACATCTGATCTTTATTTGGGGTTAATCAGAATAATTTTACTGACAGCTGTATGATCATTAATTTTGACTGAATGTGATTCATTCCTAACAAATCACCAATTATAAAAGGGTGTGCACATTTATACAACCAGTACATTGTAGCTTTTTCTTAGATTTCCTATTTTTATTTCCCTAAAATATTTTCATATGCTGTAATTTCTCACTGAGGGTGCAGAGCATTCGGACATGCTCTAATTTTTTTTTTACATCACAAAAACCTGCCATTTTAACAGGAGTGTGTAGACTATACATATACACACAAACTGCTTCCACAAACACACATGGCGTTGATTTAGACTTGTGGACAAAATAACACAAAACTGATCACCACAAATTGCACAAAATGTAGTAAATTAAAGTTGCACATTTCTGCGTGTATCACACATACAGCATTTTGGCTAACATGCCAGTTCCATGTCTAAGGTTTTATGTACGTTTTGTAAGGTTTTTCAAGCAACATGTCAAACTGAGTGTAAACAGCTTAGTACATCTGGCCCTGAGAGCTAAACAACTGATAGCGACATTGCAAGTGTCACTGATTTACCCCAAATTAACCCCCAAAGCTATCTGTAGAAAAAACAGAGAAAGAGAAAGAATGAATATGGAAACTATAATGTTTTAACTATACAGAAGATGCTGTGTGCCAACATAGAGTGGAGACATTTGAAAAGGCAAGGTGAATACACACAGACACGGTGACACAGGGCTACACAGAGGCTCCGCACTGGTCCACAGAGAGTTTCAATCCAGCTGGGTTTTAACTAGCACAAACAGCTAGCTCAGGTGGGTTGCCTAGGGCCAGAGCTCCCATGTTAAACAGATCACAATCTCAGAAAAACAGAAGCTCATTACAGTGAGAAAGTGACTTTGCTCTCATTTCTGTCATATACTTTCTGTCAGGATCATCATCCATTTACACATTCATTCATCTTCATTATCTGCTTTATGCTGGTCAGGCTCTCCGTGCATCCGGAGCCGACCGCAGGAACACTGAGCACGAGCCTGGTATCCTGGATGGGATTCCAATCTACATTCACAGGTTCATCCACTCATTCACACCAAGGGGCGATTTAGACTTCAGGATGAACAAGTCTAATCACTAATCCAACATTTCCTGTGTAATTTCTCGCTACGCCGCTGGACGTGGTGTCTGTGGACCGGTGCTGGATGCCGTACAGCTGAAAAGAGAAGAGGCCAAAATGAAGGGGCAAACCTGATTGGAGGCAGCTGATTCGGCAAAAGGAACATTGGTGACTGGGGTCGTAGCCGACGAAACAGTGGAAGTGGTGGCACCGTGCATCATGGGAACTTTTTTCAGGCGAGTCAGACAAGAAACAAGGGAGAGGGGGGAGGTGGAGGGGAGGAGGAATGTTATGAGTACCATGACATTATATGCCAGAGGAAGAGGCGGAACACTCATTTGGGAAGTAGCATTTATGTACTGCCAAGATGATTTTTCACCCAAGAACATGCAAGTAAAACTTACAGGTAACACTTTATAACAGAAGATTCGATGCATTTGTAAAGCAAAAATTCAATAAACAATGAACTCTATTTTATTGACATGCATAGTACATTTGTTATGGATTACTTTTAAATGTCTATGAAAGGTCGCATTAACAAAGACATTATATTAACAGTAGTGATTAGTTAGGAAGTTTCTAGTTTGTCTAGTTTTGGTCTTCTTACAAAAATGTCACCAATACATTTATTGTTTGTGCCTGCTGTCATCAATCAAGTAGCCTTACAAGTCATACCACTGGCCTTCACTGCAGAGTCATGAGCTGCCTCTGTTCACAGAAACAGGCAATTTGACTGACATGGCAGGTGACCTTCCTGTAGTGCATTATCAAACACAAATGATTAACTTTTTTTGGTAATGTTTATTCTATATCACCTGCTTCAATTTCTTTAATAACTTAAATAACTTCTGATATTCTGAACCTGTGGCCATGCTACTGATCGAATGCTGATCTGATTTTTTGGTTGCATCCTCCTTCTGCCTCATTTAGTACATTTTCTTCCTCAGTACTTCCTTTTCTGTGAGAGAAATGAAAACTTTTATGTCTGAAACTTATGCACAGGTTTCTATATATTGGTGACAAAAAGATCTATGCTAGTAGCATGTGAATTGTAACTGATGCAAAAAGAAAAGTTTTTAAAGTCTTTCTAAAGTTCCTTATAAAGTGGAACAAAATGTCAGACTGAGAGCACTGAGCTTGTCCGGTTAATATTATATAATTTATGGACATATTAGTGTCTACTTTTGTGATGTATTTAGAAATGTCTAGAAATATTTATATTTATTTAATAAAAATGTTACTTGACTTTTTACTATTTAAATCCCATCGCAGTATATATTCATGGCAAATGTTACATGGTTCCATCAATTTTCTGTCTTTCTTTTAAACTGTTGCTCGAGGGAACTTCAAACCAGTTGTTATTATAAAGTGTTACCAACTTGAAATAACTAAGACAATAATACTTATTGCACTGCAGCTGTGCACTTAAATAAAAGTCATCAAAATCATACAATCCAATCAGACAGATGTATCTGATAATTGTATTTTGATGGAGCTGGACCATGTATTGGAACGAAAGCAAAAACTAAAATAAAACTGACAAAAAATAGCAGAAAATGTAGCCTACACATACATACAATGCATTCCAGCACAAATCTAGCTTCGAGATCATGGCCAATTCTTTCTTTTTTTCTTTACATATCTACTTGATATGTGACTGACTAGTTACGTTACTACTGATGTATGAATGTGTTGAATGGCTCCCATAGGAAAAGTTACCCTAAACCTCCTCTGTTTATGAATGAAGAGTCGTTATATGGCAGAGAGCAAACTAATACAGCATGATACACAAACAGCAACAGCATCCTACATGATACAGACACACACTTCCCCTCACATCCATACACACACATATGGGCATGCTGATTAAACTCTCTTAATTGTTGTTTGGGAGAGATAGCAAAGCTATCATTGCACATTAGGTTTAGAAAGATCTATGAGCGCATTCTACTCTCAGAACATATGTGGAAGTAAGACAGTGTGTTTATGAGTTTATAACCTACAAAATGTGTCAACTGGGACTGGTTTGGCTTTGACCTAGACTTCAATAAAGCATATGGTGGCCAGGTGATTTATCCTCATGATAAGTGTATGGGCAAGGTATGTGTGTGTTTGTGTGTGTGTGTGTTGGGGGGGGGCCTGGGCTCTACCCTCACCAGTCTGTCCGGGCCCTGATAGGTACCGGCTGTGGGGGGGCCGGCAGCTGCTCCAATCCCGCCTCTCCCAGCGGCCCTCTGCCAGTGGGCCGGGCGGTTTGAAAAGCCCTACAAAGATTTAAAGGGGAGATGACCAAGAGGAGAGGAGGAGGAGGAGGAGGAGGAGGGGGAAGAAAAAAGGAGCACAAAGAAAACAAACAGGAACCACTCTTAGTGGATTAGGAATAAGGCCTAACTTTGGTGTAGCTAGCTTTGTGGCTCCATCACTTTCATACTTGAGCACACATACACAAATGAGCTGAGAAGCTGCACAGAGAGCAAAAATAAATGAGCAAACAAGGAGAAGAAAAGCAAGCAGGTAGCTGACAGACATTACAGGCCCAGGACTCTACTATCTAAATAAAAAACCTAGTTATTTTTTATTTTATTTATTTATTAAACTATTTGAACTGCCATATTTTAAAAGTATGTGTTTAAAAAAGATTCTAATCCTTAATAAACATGTAAAAGGTTAATTCATTGATGTCATATTTTAATAATGCCATTCCAGAAATTCCATTTTATTTTTGACTCCAAATTATGTAATTATTCACTGGTTCATGTTTTTAGAGTTCAGATAGGTTACTGGCATATTTTTGCATCTTAGAGATACAGGAGCTGTTTTTGGCGCACTCTCTCTTTCTCTGTCTCTCTCTCCCTGTCTCTCACTCTCTCTCCTGCCTGCCACAAAGCCTCATCCCTGTCCTAAGAGAACCTGTGGAGCAGAAGTGACTCACAAGGGACCTACCAATGCCTCCAGATGGAGCCATGCAGAGCAGGGAACCTGGTGCACCATGCACAGAGAACCCAGCACGAGGGGTGATGGTGGTGGTGGGATGAGGGTTGGGTGGTGGAGAAGTAAGAGACGAGACCAAACAACAAAGTTAGTGTGCCACTAAAGGCTGTGTTGGTGACCACAAACCATACAGATAACACAAAGGCCACACATGACACAGGAAAACAAAAGCAGAGATGCTGCTGAGAGTGGATTACTCTGAAATCGTTTAATACATTCTGAAATAATTTAATACAATGGAAATGTGAAACACTCAGAAGTTGTGATTTCTTTTTTTCTTTCTTTAAAAAGCACAATTATATCATTAGTATTACAGATGTTTCATACCCTTGTACTTACCGTGAAGAATATTTGGTGTTGACTTTATGAAGTGCACAGATGCACTGCAGCAGCTGCGCACAAGTAAATAATGCAATGCGGCACTAAATCATTGGCAAAGCTCAGTGTGTGTGTGTGTGTGTGTTACGGGGGACCAATTAGCAAGACATGTGTGCAGAGTAGAGTACCCAGAGACTCAGAAGATGCATGAGAGAACGAAGGGAGAACGAGAGGGCAAGCAGGGAAAGACTGATTCCTTGCAGCTGAGCCGTGTTGTGTGAAACCAATGAATAGAGTGTGTATGGAGCGAGTAAATAATAGCTGAGGCTCACCTGTGGGGATGAAGGCCGGCTGCTGCAGTTGCATGCTGGCCAGAGCCTGCTGGTAGTGAAACATGCTGGGGTTGAAGACGGCTGCAGCGCCGTTACTCTTCTCCAGGGTGGGCCTCTTTGGTATCTGTTGCATGCTGCCTGGAGGCAGGGCCTTAGGGAAGAGGACAGGAAGTGACAGAGGGAAAGAAAGATAGAAGAAGAGAAAGAAGGAGGGACCGATAAATCAGAAAAAAAAAAATAATGCCAGGTCAGATTGTTAGAGCACAACAACGAATAGTGATCCATTTGGGCTTGAACACCCTGGCATCTGTTCCCTAGTACTTTCACAAACAGGGCTATATTTAGCCTTAATCTATGTGGCTACTTCTTGAAATTTGCATAAACGCAATATGCATAGTGAAGACATTATGCTGAAGAAAGGGTAGCACTACAGCATGGCATACACATCCAAAGCTTCTGCAATACACATGCAATGCAAAACATCGTCCAATCTTCACCTCATGTTATTATGTTTGCTATAGTTATCTACTAAAACTACTTCTTTTTGTTGCATTTAGAATAGCAGTCTTGTCCAATGGCTTAATTCTCTCTGTTCCAATTGTTGAATTTACTGGAGGTTGAAATCAAAGTCATAAATTTATCCGTTTATAATTAGGTGACTGTGTACCAGCAGACTGCGCTACAACAACATAAATAATTAATTGTGCAAGCCCAGTACTGTGTAATAGGCTGAACTTGCATTTGTGTGATCACAGTGAATGATGATAATACATTCGGAAAGTCATGCTTGAATGAGTACACAGTTTAGTATTTGGTGGTGAAAAAGGCGTCAACAGGAAAAAAAGTAAAAAAATAAGAACAAAAGGTGAGAGATCAAAAGTACCAGGTCAGGGGTTGACTGCAGGTTGCGCTTCAGAGGACGCGCTGCAGGCTGTGGCCAGGTTAGCAGGCAGTGAGCGCATGATGACAGCAAACCAATCAATGAAGACAGACAGACAGACAGACAGACAGATGCACAAACAAACACAGGGCACACAAGACAGTAACCAATGAGGGAATGGTGTCAGCTGAGATGGAATTTTAAAGCATAATGTGGAGACAGAATGAAAAATAAAATAAAAATAGAGGATGTTAGGGCAACACAGAGCACAAACATCAGTTTCACAATGAATGGTTAACACAATAAGCAGTATGAGGAGAAGAGAGCATAGCCTAAAGAAAAGCAAAAAAATGAGACAGAAACTGTGGCAAGCTGATCAGCAAGCTTGAGAGCTAGAAAATAACACGGCACTTCAATAAACCTGTTAGAAACACCCTGCAGGAAGACTGAAAGACTGCAAAATCCCAGCTGTTGCGATGGTGAAATGGTACAAACACTGCAGAGGACACAGAACAAGCGCTTGTGTCATGCAAGGGAGAGCTCACTGCAGCAAAACAGCTGTATGCAGAAGGCGGCCAGTTAGCTGGTGTTGCACAATTTCCTTTTTCTCTGCTTTATCTGCTTATCCGCTCGTTTCTCCTCTTGTTTTCTGCCCGCACCTTCACTGCAGAGCTGTTGTTTGTAACTTATCATTGAGCTGAAAGTCTCCATACATCACTGAGAAGACAAAAGACCAGCTTCTAACACACTTACTTACCCCTCCCGTCTCTCTCTCTCTCTCTCCCTCACACACACACTAGAGGTTTCATGAATTATTGAATACACTCTCCATGCACATGGTTTGTTAAAGCTAAGTTATAAACACACACATACATATTATATTATGTAAAGAAATGTGTTTACTGGCGAATAACAGTATTGTGGAGAGTTCTTAAGGCAAGTCTTTGAAAGGAAATGAGAAACTACAAACAACTTAACGTTGTAACTCATCATCCTCAGCCTGTGACCTTGAACCATGATCATCACTCACAAGACCTGCTTATCATTATCCCATGAGTCTTGTCTAGTGTATGTCCGTTCGCCAATTACCTGACCCCTTAGTGTGCTTCTAAAATCCTAACTAACACCTCCTTAATTCACCATCCAGTGACCAATTCTTAAAATTCCTTCAGAGAATTCAAGTACAGAGGATATATAGAGGCTTCTAGCGCGAGCGTACACAGGTGATTCTTATGCAGGAGATATTTTTATAGTGTCTGATGTAAGCCTACAGTATGAATGCGCCACATCTCTGGAAATAAAACAACAGATTATCCAATAGTAAGAATTAATCTTAATTAAAAAAACACAGGGTACAAATAAAATCTTTGCACAATAGTCATTAAATGCTTTGCAATGTACAGTTTAAATTAAGGATAATTTAGTGTGTAATCTCTGTTCTGTATAGACGGATCCGTTATACATCTCTAATTCACTCAGGTGCTTTAAAGAGACACTTCAGTGAAGAGAGGATCATTTGTTAAATATTTTTTGCTCTCGATTCCTGTACAGGTTTCCTTTTCTTTGCTCAGAGAGAGGAGTGCTTTTAATAATACCCATGAACCTGCACCTGTGTATCTGACTGAAGCAGAATCCAGTTTAAAAAGAAAAGTGGAGTGGCTGTGTTACATTGCTCCTGGTGTAAAATGAGCTTTACTCATAGACGATTGTTGTGCATGAGGGTAAACACTGTTCACTCCCAAGAGTGTTTTTTCAGTCCCCAAGCACACTCAATATGAGCTCTGATCTCTGTAGCCAAATACAGCCACATGTGGCTTTCCTTTTTGTTAGTTTCTCAACATATAAATGCCTGAATACTCTTTTTTTAAAAAAAATCTGAATACCAGCAGCTTAAATGTTTAACTGAATATCCGAATATCTGTGCAGAGCCCTGATACGTGCTGGGTATCCAGAGAATCTGAAAGTTCTTGTTCATTGTCAAAAGCTCTTCACCAATGGTGCAAGCAAAGTGCTTTGTGAAACTGTAAGTAAAACAGAAACTTTCAAATTGTACTCTATGCTGCAGTTTTTCATCTACAGATGGATGACAAATTAAGGGAAAAACAGTGGGTCTGCTGTATGGTCAGGAACACTTAGCTGGCATGATTTGGGTCCACTTGTCTTCTCAGAGCAAATCAATACAATGTTATACTGACTGATCACCTTTATTTTATTTCTGTCTGATTGAGTGGTCTCCAAGAGAATAACAGTGTTTCCATCCACAGTGCATGAGGACTAATTAAATGGTCTGATGGGTATAAAAATGATGTAAGTTGCGTGCTACATTCTTCACAGTCACCAGATTTCAACATAATTGAACACCTGTGGTAGCTTTTGGACCGACAGAATCATCAAAACACCAGTTGAGGTGAATCTGTGTTTTGGAAGAATGGTGTGCATCACTCTAGTACAGTTCTAAATGGTGGCTTGTGGTGGTCCAACACCTTGTTAAAACCCTTTATGCTAGATTTACTTTAATTTGCCACCCATCTGTATTTGTATAGGTTTTATTTGGTGTATTTGATGTATAAGACTGCAGTACTCTAGGTCTCTATCTCACCATGGCTGCTGCTGCTGCTGTAGCAGCTGCACTCTGGCTGGCTTGCTGCTGCTGTGCTGCTTTAATCCTGGCCTGCAGGTGTGCCGGTGGGTGGAAGTACTTGCACTTGTCGCGTGAGCAGCGGCCCTTGACATAGTCCATACACACGATGACGGAGTTCTCGCTGCCATCCACCATGCCCGCCTCCACTGGGTGAGCGTAGCGGCACTCGTTCTCACCCCGTGTGCAGTTGCCCCTCTGGAACTCACGGCACACCTGGAAAGGAAGTGCAAAAATGATCAGAAACCAAGAAGAGTATGGCTATACATTTTTAGCTTTGGTTTATTTCAGGTTAATAATTACTGAAAATAACAAAACAACATTTGTACAGTTAACTTAACAACAGCTAATAGCAGCAAGCCCATGTTAAATCTTTAAGCAGTTTCCTTAAACTTAAAATACAATACAGTATCATACTGCAATAACATGGTTAATATATAGCGTTTTTTAATATCCCCTACATGTCTCTCTGATCTTAAATATCCCACAACGGGTTAAACAGAACTGCACCCAGAGCAGCAGCCATACCTCAAGCTTGTCTGTGCGAACATGCTTCTGAGTGGAGTTGCCGTTGCCCACAGTGATGCCCGTGGGGCTCCCCGGGACCAGCACGGGGGTGCTGGGCAGCAGCTCGGGCATGAGGCCGATGCCAGGGCTCATGTGGCCCATGTATGGATTTAAAGCCATACTCTGACTGGTGGCCAACGAGGGTGATACTGGGAAAGTGGTCTAACATACAGGAACAAATTAAAAGAAGAGAGGAAAAGATTGAGAACTGGAATTTTGCATGGCTTTTACACTTCATTTCATTACCTTGTTTTGTTGCCTTGACTTACTAATTAAAAAGGCTGTAGTAAATTACACTGATTAACCTTCAATCGCTGTTTAAATCCGTGCTTAATAAACACTTATTAAAAAACATGAAATGGTTTAGTGAACAATGGAGCAACACTGAGAATGAAAAGGTGTGCTCACTATGGGCTGTAGCTGGGCTCCAGGCAGCATGAACTGCACCTGCTGAGCCAACATGGCAGCTGCAGCCTTCTGCTGGATCAGGTTGTTCCGGCCATTGATCTCTAGCTGGGTCTTCAGGTGTGGGGGCGGGTGCAGGTACTTACAGTTATCACGTGTGCAACGACCCTAAGAGTGAGCAAGAAAAAGAGACGGGGTGAGATAGCTGAATAAGGTTGGACGCTTTTGGATGACAGGGAGATAAGGATAAAGGGAGTCAGAGAATAAAATTAAATAGTTGTTCCATACATGTGAGAGGCATTAACATAATGCAAAATAATGGAAACAAAGCCTGAAACGAGTGAAGCCAGTCTCATGGAGTGCTGGAAATTTAGGAACCATTGATTAGATAATGTTGGATTGATGATCATCGTTATGACATTTCCAAGCACTAGGATTTTAAATCTATTACAGTTATTCATGAATATGGACAGTAATCATAGTATACATAGCAAAGGTTCAGCAGGTGTCCTTTGAAACACATTATGTCCTTAATGCAATTTGTTTCATGTTTAATTAGCTGTAAAAATAGCACAAGCAAGAACATTAATGCATCATCATATGAGTAAGCTTTCATATCCTAATGCCACAGTAATACTGATATCTGGCTATATTCAGAGTGGAGTGGTGTGTGTGTAGTGAAGTGTTCCTAGCATTTGCAGGCACAGTTAGGGGTATTGGGGTATTTGGGGTACTCAGACTATTCTTGTTTAAATGTTTTTAATTGGTCTGACATACACTACATTGCCAAAAGTTTTGGGACGTCTGCCCTTACATGCGCATGAATGAAATATGGATTCGGCCCGCACTTTGCAGCTATATCAGCTTCAACTCTTCTGGGAAGGCTTTCCACAAGGTTTAGGAATGTGTTTATGGGAATTTTGGACCATTTCTCTAGAAGCGTATTTGTGAGGTCAGGCAGTGATGCTGAATGAGAAGGCCTGGCTCGCAGCCTCCACTTTAATTCATCCCAAAGGTGTTCTATCAGGTTGAGGTCAGGACTCTGTGCAGGCCAGTCAAGTTCCTGCACACCAAAATAACTCATCAATGTCTTTATGGACCTTGCTTTGTGCACTAGTGCGCAGTCATGTTGGAACAGGAAGGGGTCATCCCCAAACTGTTCCCACAAAGTTGGGAGCATGAAATTGTCCAAAATGTCTTGGTATGCTGAAGCATTAAGAGTTCCTCTCACTGGAACTAAAGGGCCAAGTCCAACCCCTGAATTCAATGATTTGGAGGGGTATCCCAAAACTTTTGGCAATATAAGTGTATTACTTGGAAATGTATTTGTATTGTCTTGTGATTTTATATTATACTGCATAGCAAGTGACAGCAAAAAAGCTCACAACATAGTGATTATAATCATAATTATTCACCATTCAGTTTCAGTAAGTGCTCTATCCAAACCAGGGTCAATCCTGGCACACTCTGCAAGGGACACCAGTTTAGAGGGTATCACGTACACACACGTTCACGGTCAGCCTACCTACAAGCATGTTTTTTTTGGAAGCGGCTAGAAAACAGAACTCGGGGAAAATCCACTCAGACATAGCGACAACTCGCACTGTGAGTCTGTAATGCTACCTGATGTGCCACTCTGTCCACCATGGAGATTTCATTCCAACTCGCATCTAGATGTCAGTCTAATAACGGCACAGGTGTGAATCACACACAGTGTTGAAATAATTTTCCAACCGTTCAGGAAACTGATGAAGCCCCTTAAACAAGAGGTGGCAGCTCAAGCCTGTGGAGGCTAGAATGTCAAGAAGGGTTCAAATCCCAAGACTAGCACACAGCCACTGGTGGACCATTGACCCTCAGCAGTATGCTTGTTCTGTATCACTACTCAGTTCAATCATAAATCACTCCACTCTGTTAGTGGGTCCACAAAGAATAGCTGGGCTCAGTGCTTTTTTTATTTATTTATTTTTTTAAACTTGAAAATCACAACCCATATAATAGGCTTAAAGTTAAAATGTTAAACACGCTCATACTCATGTTCCTGTTAACACAATCAGCACCATTTGACTCAGTAGTACACTGTTATATTTATAACCGCACTATTCAGTGTCACTATTCAGTGATGGGTTCCCTTCTGAGTCTGGTTCCTCTCAAGGCTTCTTCCTTTTGTGTAATTTTTTCCTGTGACCGTCTTGCTCATTAGGAATAAACTTTAAATTTTAATTAACCTATTATATCAGAATTACTGTGAAGCTGCTTTGTGACATTGTCCAGTGACTACATATAAGCCCTTTATAAATAATAGATAAAGAACTGGTAACTGGAAGTGAACGAGTTCAATCCAAACCTCAATAACATGAAAACAAGTCTCCTTATAATCACATTATCAGTAATTTATATTGGACCTAACGTGTTTTATCAGCAGAAACTTCAAGAATGAAGGGCTCGTATAAATTGGCAAAATATTATTGCACACATATCAGTTCAGAGTCTGATATTTGGATTAGACTAAGAGCTGGATTATTTAGGCACCGTCACAGGATTCAGTGTTTATTTTTTATTCTTGGACTAGTATTATACACATTAATTCTATTACATTATTAACAGTATTATATTCATTTATTATAATGTGACATACTCATTAAAAACAGTTTAATCTTACACACTCAGATGCTGTGCATATTTCAAGGTGTGTTGTATACGGGGTCAATGTTGAAAAATATAAGAAAATAGAAATGACCCCATATACACTCATTTGTTATCTGCAACATATAAACTGCCTACCTGTCTTTAGTTCCTGTTTATTTGCCTGCGTTTAGGCTATGAAATATTTATAGACACGTTATGGAACCACATGTTCGTTTTTCACAGCCAACCTTCCCCATATGGAGCCTTCCCATTGCATGACTGATAAGAGTTATTTGCTTCCCATGCCTTTGACTTTTAGAATAGTGGGGAACTTTGTGCACTGCAAGCAGGGTGCATTAGCCAAGGGTGAAATCCAGTCAGCTTACTGTAACTTCATTACCCCTGTGAAAAAAATTGCACTCTGATCACACTCTACAGAACAAGCACAAACTTCTTTGTTCAATCACCCTCACACACACACACACACACAAACACACACGCACACACACTGTGCAGGGTTTCTTGTAGACGAACAGCAAGGCGAAACCAGAAAACTGCGGGTTGGTTTCAATAAGATGGGATTCGATTCTAACTTCTCCCACTGTCATCATCACTGGCTATATCTTATTTATCACTAAAGCACAAAACACAGTTTGTATCTATAAGCTGCCATGGCTCAAAACCGTTGCCAAGTATGCTGTTAAAGCCAGTTAAAAACAAGTTCCTCTTCCTTTGTCCTCACTCAACCCCGGCCATAACAGCACTAGAGTGTGAACTAGAAGCATTAGAAGTTAAAGTTGCCAGTGTGAAGGTGTCTTTGCTCCGAACATTCATTAGCCGCTGGCAACTGAGATCATGGATGGGGATAGCTAGTGAGATGTGTTTACTCCCATCCACCAACTCACTCACATATGCATACACCCATCATTCACACAACAAATGAATGCTACAGTATCTGTCAGACCACGCTCCCAAAAGTTACACCTCTCTCATTAAACTGTTACATTTTTGACTTATTATACATCCGATAACACTCTTTCTCCATCAGATCAGTAACTGGGGACTGCACCACCCACCAAGAGAGTTTGCCGTGTCTTGAATACAAACCGGTTGCCAGAGCCATCAGTTATAATCGCTCAGTTTACCCTATACCCTGAACACCTTGCTATACTCAGTCTCTCTGTTGGTTACTCCTCTTTGTAAGCAATCTTATTGGTTGTTGCAGTTCTGAATGGTGTTGTCTATGCTGTATTTCTTTTGTTTCTTCTTGGGACCATTTTGTACTTATTTTGTTCTCTGGTTATCACTAGATTAGCCTTGAACTGGAATCTTTCCTTCTAGCAAATCACTGTCCAAAAAAAGGCACCTCAGCAACATGGCCTTCAGTTTTGAAGGTTAGACCGGATCGTTACAGGGTTGCCGAAGATGAAACATGGCTTTCAAGGTACTTCCCATTAAACTACTCATCATCACCAGATTCAGGCTGCTGCCAAGTTTGGATAATCTGTTGATGTGACTTCTCTACCCTGCTGAGTTTATATCAGATCATGCATCCAGATTTAGGTATCATGTCAGTCTCACAATGACAAAGTGTGAATCACAGACAGATTAAAAAAAGTTCCCACTTTACAGGAAACTGCTGAAGCCCTTTTAAAACAGTGATATTGGCTCAAAGGTCAGAGGAGGCTCAGCAGATAAGACTGTTGTTCTGACTGTTGTTGTGCTGGAGCATTAGGATGGAAGTTCCCCAAAATTATAGGTGGTTTTCTAGTCCAGTGTGTCCCAGAACAATTATTTATGATTCTAACAATTATTTCTGTCAAACATGGAGACTGGGTTACCACCCTGAGGATAAAAGATGTAATGCACACAAAATGAGCAGACACCGAGCAGCTCTGAACACGCTCAGAACAACACTAATCTCTCTGCCATACATACAAGCAGCTGCTACACCATAAGTGATCAGACACTGAACTCACACCTGGGGATTTGGTCACTCAAAACGAGATCTGGAGCTCTGTCACAACCGGCAACACACTAAAAAAAGCAAAACAGAACAAGGCACAAATAGAAAACAAAGAAAGTACCTAAGTGGCACTACAGAGAGTCATTCGCCCAGTCATTGAGAGATCACAGAGAGCAAAAATTAGCTGTCTGGGTAAGGGAGATGACTTGACTGTTTTCTACTGTCTATCAAACTCTAGCCAACTGCAGGTTCTGACACTTTCCTCTGAGTGAGATATACTGCTCTGTGATGTAGCATGAGCAAGAGTTTAAAAAGGCTTTCAGGTGTATTGTAGGAAGTACATGATAGTTTTCATCCTCCCGCTTGGTAGCTATTGTATTATAGGTAAAAACTAACTAGTGGAAAGAAACTCACAGATGACCAATAAAAAAAAAAGTAAAAGACAGCATAACAAACAAAATTTATATTATTCAAATGAAGCCTTCACAGCTCTGAAGTTTATTCATCTGACTTCAATGCCAAAAATGTAAATGTAAAGTGACATTAATGGGTACATTTCTGTGGGTGGTTAGGGCCCCTGAATTAAATGTATCCTAGAAATGCTTTATGAAATTCCTACACCTCAATGTTTACTGTTTATGAACACAAATAAGCTGCTTCAAAGGAAGAGCAGCACTATCTTGAGGAGGCTCTCAGGGAGCACTGGAATCTGTAGTATGTTAAAAATGTTTAAGTGCTTGAATTCCCACTGGTCTAGGTGGGTGCTGCTTTTTCCGCACATTAATTCACAGGAACTTGTAGACCAAAGTTCAAATAAATAGCTTTGGTGAAACAGAGTATTTCTCGTTAGTACAAAGCCAAGTGTGATTTTTGTATAAACCGATACTATACACCGACCAGGCATAACATTATGACAACCTGCTTAATATTGTGTTGGTCCCTCTTTTGCTGCCAAAACAGCCCTGATCCGTCATGCACTGTGTATTCTGACACCTTTCTATCAGAACCAGCATTAACTTCTTCTGCAATTTGAGCAACAGTAGCTTGTCTGTTGGATCGGACCACACGGGCCAGCCTTCGCTCCCTGAGTGCATCAATGAGCCTTGGCCGGCCATGACCCTGTCGCCGGTTCACCACTGTTCCTCCATTGGACCACTTTTGATAGATACTGACCACTGCAGACCAGTAACACCCCACAAGAGCTGCAGTGTTGGAGATGCTCTGATCCAGTCGTCTAGCCATCACAATTTAGCCCTTCGTCAAACTCGCTCAAATCCTTACGCTTGTCCATTTTTCCTGATTCTAACATCTTTGAGGACAAAATGTTCACTTGCTGCCTAATATATCCCTCCCACTAATAGGTGCCATGATGAGGAGATCATCAGTATTATACACGTCACCTGTCAGTGCTCATAATGTTATGCCTGATCAGTGTATAGCACTGGTACCACTAACAGGTACTGATAATATGGTACCTGTGCCATGCCAAAGACAGTTGAAGTGGGTGCACACCTTCATCAGCTCAACATGTTACTTTGCTGGTTAATATAGCTGCATTTTAGATCAAATGTTTTCAAATCGAATCTGAACATCTGCAAATCTAAATTCTCCATAGACGGCTATTACAGTACCGAGCATCGTAACAGACTTTCCAGCATTTAAGCAACTTAACCAAGGTTGCCAGAAAATGCTGTCCAGTATCTGCCTCATAAGTCCTTCTAAATCCATGAATCAGGATGTGAATATTATTCAGTTTACTTCTGGACAAAGCATAGCAGCTATTCTTTATTTTTTTAATTCATTGAATTACCAGCAAGAAAGCTAAGTATCAAATCATCTCACATGACAGGTTCCTCTGATGGAGAAATTCACATAAAACCATTCTAATTTGGTGTTGTATTTTATTATTTCCCATTTAGTCATCTTGTAAACACATCGAGCGGTGTTTTACAGGCAACTAATGAAGCTTGGTGCGGTGCAGCAGTGCCGAGACGCTTCAGAATACGATATGAATACAAAATAAAAGTGTGTAGACAAGAACGTGAAGTGTGTTGATAAGGTATATGCCTTTCCAAAGCTCATCACAGGATCTATGTGAATGATGTCAGCAGTGGAAGTGTGAGTGTTCGAAACGAAACCAACTTTAATGCCGTCATTACTCCAGCCGCAGAAAAGACATCCATGGCAAACACGCTTGTCTTATAAATAATGATTATGGACAAAGTCGCTTGTATGAAATAAAAGATATGCATCATACACATATCTAAGCGCTGTCTGTTCCTGAGACAGACTCCGGCTTCGCGTGAGCACAGTCTGCAGGAGATTTGTTTGGCACAACTAGAGAAAGCAAAGATATTTCAAATCGGGTAATGTCTTTCTTTTTTAAATTACAAAGCCAACTTTCCAAAGGCTTGCCAACTTCTGGGACTTGATTGTTAATAGATTGATATGAAATTCTTAATTTTTAATAAATTAGGATATATAGTTCAAATTAAAATACAGTTATAAAGTTATCCAACACTGTTGTAATTGTGAGAAAATCCTGAACGGAATATGAAAACAAACACAGAAATGGGAATTCTATTCTATAATTCAGATTTTTGATTGTTTCATTTTTTAAACAAATGGCATATTGTATTATTGACAATTAAATTTTTTTTTTATTGTAATAATTAATTCTAATAATTATAATCATTTCTAAAACATTATTTTACATAATTTTAACATTTTTTATTTTAATTTAATCATTTCAAATTTTTGTATAATTTTATATATTTTTTAAATAATTAAGAAAAAAAATTATTCAAATGTAATTATCATTTTCAGAAATGTCTTTTTTTTTTTTTTTTTTACAAATAGAATAAATATATATAACTATAATATGCAAATCCATGTTTGTTCTAGTGCTCTTTAAAAATTATTGTTTTCATGACCTATTGCTTAAGGTGACTGGGTTCATTTGTTTTTTAATTCATACTTTTGAATATTTGTATTGCCTCTGAGCTTATGCACGTCATCTAAACCTGATCTGTTCGTCGTCTCTCTCTTCACAAACAAGCACAATTTTCTAGTGCCTATAGTGACAGCAATGTTTGCATCAGAAGTAAAAAGAGTATGTTCTGGGAGTATTTAGCAGTGAGCAGACGGTCCCTCATGAACAGAAGTCCCCAAAACACAGAGGAGAAGGCAACTGAAAGCAAAGATCAGCAACAGTGATAATCTGCATTATTAATGGCCAAGCTGCATGGATACGCTATCAAAAATCTGCCATCCACCAACAAAATAAATAAGCAAATAAAAAAAAAAACAAAAAAAAAACTGGACGGCATATTTGTGGAGTTGTGTAATGAGTGTTGTGTTTTCCTCCTGATGCAGATACAGCCAGAGAGAGGAATGAAAAGCTGTAAGTCATGTCGTGCTGGATTCAGTGGGTCAGGGATCTCCTCAGCGTAGCCATGGTAACGCGCCCAGCAACTGGGAGGAAGTTTTGCCTCATCCGGTCTCCACTCTTCTCATTGGTCACAGAGAGAGCGTAAGATGATAACAGACAAGATGCGGTCTATGATTACAGAAGAACCTGCCTGTAACTGGTGGCTTGTATTAATAGAGAATGATTCGTTTTAATAATAATATATCATCAGAGGCATTCCTTATGCAGTCTTCTTACTCATAACCAAGTTAAATGTCTCAAATATTGTCTACTCGTGTGGATTCACGTAAAAACGGGGACATTTGTTAGCAGAACGCAGACATTAATAAAAGCGGCACAGAGTTGAATTATACGAAATGCATAATTTATGTGTGCCTAGACCAACGTGCAGGCAGGCAGGCCAGTCAGAACTAATGGATAAAGAAACGTCTCCAGCAGAAGACACTAGTTAGGAGAAAGGACATTGTGGTAGCCATTACGAGATGTTGATAAATTAGCAGAGGAGGAGGAGGAAGAAAAAAGGGGCTGGGATGGGGGGATGGTCTCTTGTCCGCAGAGAAATGAATGAGTACTATTAAAATGAAGAGTGCTGTATAATTAAAACCTGAAGTGAAGTTGCAGACAGTGTTGCGCATTTTCATTTCTCATTAAGACAAGACATAGCGTAAAGGGCTTCCTTCTTCTCTCCCTCCCTCAGCACTGTGACCCTCAGACTGCTTTTCTACTTTTTTGAAAAATAATCCCATTTCACATTAGTAATCCATATGGCGCTGCACTGCCCAGACTATCAGTGAATTACTGGACGACGTGCTGCTTGGGTAAGGAGGATTAGAGCATGCTGAGCTGCGGCCTCTGCTCGTTCTCAGCCCGGCTCCTGAGGAGGATTTCTGTATAAAAGCCACCGCTGCAACTCTCAAGCCTGCTGACCATGCTGCATCAGTGACTTGTAGTACGGAATTTATACACGGAGGAGATATGCAAGAAGCTTGAAGGAGAAAGTGCTATTTTGCCGTATGAACACCATGATGTTTGGGGTATCACTCTTCAGTTTTCCTAATCGGAATATCACTTTCTCCAGACACCAGGAAAAAGTGATCCCTGATTCTTACCAGTTTAACCATTACAACCCTCTTGAGTTCTTTTATAAAAAGATATATATGTATTTTTATATTATATTTTATATATATATATAGCACAGCAAGTTAAATGCAGCAAGTTAGTAATGTATTTAGTCAGGGATAAAAATAAATCAATGATAAAAATTGCTGACTTGTCATTATGACCATACACGCATGACCAATCAAATTTTTTGGGTTTTGATGCCTGAAATTAACAGTATTATTACATTGCCATAAAAGTGCATGTATACTGTGCACCATTTTGTACACAAATGTTCAAAATAATGATATAAAATGTTGGTTATGTTACTCATCTTGGCAGCTACTCTGCATTGTGCATGCTTTACAAAAGTGCTTCATCATGTTTTCGCAGATGTAGTTGCCCCAAGTCTGCTGTATACTTTTAAAGGCTGAGACAGACACATGCTGCCTTTCAGGACATCAGCAGAAGAGTGATCACAACTCAGCAAAAAAGAGCCTGGAGGTGTTAGCATAAGAATACATCAGTGTGTGTTTGAGCATGTTAGGTCATATATAATTGATACAAAAGATATAAGGCTCTATATTCTGTACCAGAGCTCTTTGTGCTGTTTGAGTTCAAGTGTGTGTCTTTCTGTCAGGGTTACCTTGAGAGAGTCAAAGCAGGCAATGACACGGCCGTTCTCCACATGGCAGGTGCGAGAGGGATGAGCAAACTTGCACTCGGTGTCTGAACGTGAGCACGAGCCTCTCTGGAACTCGCGACACACCTCTAGCGTCAGCCACTTGGTGTCCCGGCCTACAGCGACGTTGACGGCCATGATGAGCGGGTGCTTTGGGTGGAGTTAAAGGTCGTCTGGGGTTATGAAGGTTAAAAAGCGCACGCAGCAGGACAAAAATCACTGTGCCACAGCACAAAAAACACTCTGGCAAAAGGAAAGGGACATGCTCTAATGTTCAGACAGAATGGTGGAAAACTGTTAACAAGAAAAACGAGGAATCTATGAGTCGCTGTGTTCCATATGAGCTGGATAGCAGGGCAAAGAGCAGGCGTGTCCAGGAGAAGGATAGCTGAGGCAGAGCAGGTCACTCAGGCATGCTGCAACAGCTTCTTGACCACTTCACTCAGACCGAGGCACTAAAAGTGCAGACAGACACGTTCTTCTGGGCTGCAGTAGCCGTCCCGTCTCATAAAACCGCCCTCTGCTCTGTATAAAACGACTTTATCCACTTTTTGCACCGTCCTAAAGGCTGCTGTCCAGCTGCATGAAGATTTTGTAGAGATTCTTACATTTCCAGACAGCAAAAGATGAAGAAAAAGCTTCAGGACTAAAGCGTTGGGTACGAAAGAAGAAACGAATCGACTGTCCTTGTATTAACCGGATGATATTGCGAGCGAGGTGGGGGAAGGCTTGGAATCGAGGAACAGCAAATGAGCCGATTGACTGTTTGCCTGTCAGAGTGAAATATAGCCCGAGACAAGGCCAAGCGCAATCATACACTTACACAGGCAAGCAGTCAGGTCTGAGGGGGAACAGCAGCGTGGGAAAAAAAGCATGCGCCGGCACGAGGCTGCTGCAGCATCCAGCACATCCAGGCACTTTGTGGTGATGCGTGTCCGCTGCCTTCTACTTGAGTCGCATTCTTGTCCCTCCTGTTTCTCCTGTGTCTCTCCTTCTCATTGTAGCCCTCCAATGTCTTCTTTAGTTCCTTGAAGCGCAACCTATCTTTTAAAAGAGAAAGAAGGAAAAATTACAAAAAGAGTAATGACAAGTCAAAAGATAAGAGTCAAAATAGAAAAACAATCACTAGGTGAACCTTTGTAAGGAAGGATGTGCTGAATGAACAGGCGGATAAAGAAAACTGTAGAAGCAAATAAAACTGTAAAATCTCAAGTATTTACACTGCAAAGCTGTGAGTGTGGGATACAGAGAGGGACAGGATGGAGAGAGAGAGCAAGAGAAGGAAAGTACATGGCAGAGAGTGCATGAGCGAGAAGCAGCGAGAGAGGGAAAGAGAGGTAGAGGAGGTGTGCGGGCTGGAGGCAGGCAGCAATGCACAGGAAAGGGCAGGCTGTGTCTTGATTAAGAGATAGAGAGAGGGCGGGAGAGAGGGAAGGAGGGAGGGGAAAAGGAGGAGGGGGAGAGAAATAAAGCATGAGAGAGCGCTGCCGATTTATGATCAGCACAACAAGTTGGGTGTCGGTTATTACTGCGCATGTGCTCGTGCTTATTTCTTGAAAAGCGAAGGGAGACTTCGGAATTTGTGCGAAATACAGGTAGTGGAAGAGAAGAGGAAGGGAAAGCCTGGCCCTCGCAACGGCAGCTGCTTAACGCTCAGTGGTGTGACAGCCAATCAGTGACTGCTTTGCAAACAGGCTGAGTGGGCAGCAGCCAATGAGGAGCAGAGTTACGCAGTGACTGTCTTCTTTTCCTCTCCTGCCTCCGCTGGAAGAGACTGTCATTGCTCATTGCATGTGCTCTCTGGCTCGCCTGTAAAACCAATGAAGCACGTCTGCCTGTTTTTTTTTGCCTCACGAGCATTATGGGGAGAGTTTCTGTACTGGTGTATTGGCTAAATATGCTATCACCACACAGCCTGAGTCTTTTACACACACATATACACCCTGAAAGAATGGCTGTGTTTATCTTTAAAATATAATGAAATCATGGTTAGTACTGCAGAGAAAATAATTATAATCAAAAACCATGAGCTCAACACAAGACATGGCAGTGGGAGTGAGTTTGCATTTTTGTATGCATGCTTGTGTCATGGGTGGTTTAACAGTTGACATGCAGTCTGCGAGGAAGAAGAATCGGTGATGTAATACAGATGAAGGTGGGCGATACTGAGAAAGGCCGACAAGCTAAGACTGAATCTGTGTCTGTTACTGCTACTGGAGACCTAAACGTTTGTAAACAGACTCTATAAACTGTATCTGATGCCGGATGCAATTGATGGGTTGATGATGTTATTGGAAAAAAGTGCTATTAACTACGTTATCTTTTCTGTTGATTTCAGGTTACTCTTATAATAGTCGAATAATTACCATGACAACACTTAATATTAAGGTTTCCTGAATCAGCATTTAGTAAACATTATCAAACCATATTTATATAACTTGAATCATGTGTTAACAAATCTGTACATAATGTTAACAAAAATGATGTAACACATTTCATTACCAGGCATTTGTGTAAATGTAAACTTAAAATACTTGCATTCTTTTGATCAATCTATAACTAAAAGGAAGTTCACATAAATGAGCAAAGATGTAATTACAGCATGTTTA
Organism: Hemibagrus guttatus; assembly: GCA_033459395.1. Classification (NCBI taxonomy): domain Eukaryota; kingdom Metazoa; phylum Chordata; class Actinopteri; order Siluriformes; family Bagridae; genus Hemibagrus; species Hemibagrus guttatus. The sequence goes on along the minus strand of JAUCMX010000009.1, from coordinate 15,766,988 downwards.
AAAATATTTAATGAACTTACTGAACTCTGGTGTCCACGTGCAAATATGCAGACTTGCTTTTTCACCTCTGTTCAGAATTTCACCACTTAGCAACTGTTAATGATAAAAATTAAAAAAAATTTACTGATTGGTAAACAGAGCTTATGAAGAACAAGTGTTTCTCAAAGGTGAACAGATGAGCAAATCCAAAAGACTTCTTCAGACTGTCAACATGTGTAAATAAAACATTTAATTGATTATGACAGACAGACAGATATTAGATAGAGAGATGGACAGATAGACAGACAGGCAAAAAAGGCAGGACAGAAAAGACAAACAAATAGACAGACAGAGAGATAGATAGATAGACTGACAGACAAGCAGACAGACAGATGGACAGACTGATTTCTAGACAGACAGACAGACCGATGGACAGACAGACTGATTGATAGACAGACAGACAGATGGACAGACAGACTGGCTGATAGACAGACAGATAGACAGGCAGATGGACAGACAGATAGATAGACAGATGGACAGACAGACTGATAGACAGACAGACAAAGGGGAATAATAATGTCAGTAGCAACATTACACAACGAATCATAAATACAAATATTTCACAGCTCAAAACCTCTGTCCAAGAAACCTGATTAATATATGATGCAGTGATTTGATATTATCTGAACTTATTTATGATTATTACATTGATAAGGACCGAGTTTGCTGGCTCTTTCTATTTCACCCACTACCTGCATTTCTATAAAAAAAACATTTGGTTGTGTAATCTAACGGTTAAACCCGATCAGGTTAAGTGACTGTAATTAGGTGACTTTGTGCTAAGTGTGGCAGGTCTGATCAGAAAGATCCTGGATTCCACACAGCTAACCTGGAGTGACAGTCTAATGACTGCATGCGCTAACACTTGATGTTACCTAATCTAACAGGTTTATGAGGTTGGATTACAGATCACTTGTCCTAACACTGTATGTGGACAGACATAATTAGCTTTAATAATGGTTTAGGACACTAGGCCGCTTATTTTAGTTTTCGTGTGCTTTTTTTTTAATGACAGCCTGGGGCTACAATATTCTGTTTTAATAAGATGATTTGTGGAAAGTAAATGAGGCTGCTTTCACTTATGGGGCGTTTAGTCCATTTGAATCAAACCCTTGGCACACTTTCACACTACAGCAATCACACTCTGGTGTAGCACCAAAACAATACAACGCCCGAGCGATGTGCTCTCGGTCTGGTTCCAAACGAACTCTAGTGAGGTTCAACTGCAGTGAAAGTGGTGTGGCTCTGCTGCAGAAAGCGAACTGAACACGCAGTATAAGTGTTTTGGGTCGCAGGCAGCATATTTGTTGATGTGAGCTGTGAGGACGAGTTGAATAAGGAGTAGCTGACAAATGAATGAAAGAGTTATGTTTCTATGCACCACAAACAATGTTTAACTACATCCTGAGTAGCTGTGTGTAAATTAATTACCAATGCTGTCATCGGCCAAAAAACGAAAGAATCAGGAATATAACAAATAACAAATGTATAGCTGCAGTTGCCTCGATCAGTGTGGCCACTGAGTCTCCACAGTGGAACAAAACAGACCTCATTTTATAACAAGCATGAATCTCCTGATTACACATTTTGGCCATATAATACACAGTTATAGAAGGATAAAAGTGAAATGATTTAAAATCACACTATGTGTCACCCAGATGAGGAGGAGTTCCCTTCAAGCCTTCAGGGTTTCTCCCTCATATCATCTCAGGGAGTTTTCCCTTGCCACCAACACCTCCTTGCTCATTCAAGATAAATTTAAAATTCTTAATTGATTCCCTGAATAGATATATTCCCCTAAAGCTGCTTTGTGACTTTTGTTGAACATGTTATTCAAACCTAATAGAACTGTATTGAACTGTACAGATCATCTGATAAAGTTTCGCAGGGATGAGTGATACGTCCCGATTTGAAGACGCAGCACTGAGGGATGAATGAATATAGAGCTATGAATATAGAGCTAGACAAAACAGCACTGCGGTCATTGAAAAAAAAGAGAGAGAGAGAAATCAGAAAGAGGGAGGAAGCAATGGAGTGAGAGCGGGAGACAGAAGGGCAGATAGGATCTGTGCCCGCGTCTAACAGAAACACACACAGACGGAGGAGGCGGCAGGGGTTCGGGAGTGTGACTGCGCAGACAGACAGCCCAGAAGGGAAAAAGAGCACTGCAGTGAAGTGGGAGAGGGTGTGAGCAGGATGATGTGAGCGTGTGTGTGTATGTGTGTGTGTGTGTGTATGACGGTGAGAGAGAGAGAGAGAGAGAGAGAGAGAGAGAGAGAGAGAGAAAGAAAGCAAAAGAAATAAGAGAGAAGGGGGTGGAAATTAAATTACTAACTACACACTACAGAACAAAGGAACCTCCACATGAAGCAAAAAAGCAACAGAAGGATGCTTTTTTCACTAGCATTTGCATGCTGCGATGCTCTTCCTGTGTGCTACAGTAAAGAGGCAGCGAGTGGCCTAGTAGCCAGGCTACGCCACACACACCTGTTCTCTGTACAAACACACGCTGTTTCTATACGGCTCAGAGACACGGCAGGTGAACTGCGACAAGAAGCACCATGTTCCCTCACGGTTCTGTCTTTACAGCATAAAACAGTTTCAAGCAGCTGTGAGGTACCGAGTTTGGTTAAAAATAGGGAGCTGATGCCATGACATGAATGTGTAGGCTGAATAATTAATGATGCAATGCAAACCGGAAGACGGGTTTATGATGCAGGATGGGCCTGGCCTACTCATCCTGAACTGCGACTGCTGCAGTGCCCTTGAAAAAGTGCTGTTCAAGCATAGCAATATCCTACATATTAGCATGTGTCATGCAAGACTCCGCACCAGCTCAGAGTAATATGTTTTGACAAACATGATGTGATGACTAATGAGGTTAGCATGTTGAACAGCAACCATCTCCTCTGCCTGGGCAAAGATGGAAGACAAAGGATTGTCTGTTTGAGCCTAATAATATTATCAATTCATGGGACAGGCTTCGCTGGTGTGGTGGTGTGGTGACGTGAAGCTGGTTTACTGTAATGTTCTGCTGCTGGAACTTGGCTAAGCAGAGAATAGAGATAGTAGACTGTGAGGTGTGTGTGTGTGTCACTGCTGTATGTCTAAGAGAGAAAGGAGGCCTGCAAATATCAAGCGTCTGGAAACGGTGAGTGTATTGACTCTGCAAGGTCACTCAGCCAGGAGCACCAAGACACGTGCACACATACACACACTTCAAATTGCAGTGACCTTCAGGAATGGAGAGAAGTGAATGTGGTTGCAGTGTGTGTGAGACAATGTTTAAAATTCACAATCAAGTCTTTGTTTTCTTTAAGCACACAGATTAAAAGTATATGCAAAACAGAATAAAGAGAACGAACGAATAAATAATTCAATCCGCAGAACCAGTTTGCTAGATCTGTGCCAGCTATCTGTTTCCTCATGTTTTTGGTGCAGACATCTGTCTTTCATTAAACATTAACTTTGATAAAAAAAAACAACCTCGAACTAAATAGAAAAGCTGCAGGCGGAATAGTGCTGTCTCCCACAGGCTGTGCACCAAACAATCTCCCAGCCCTGGGTGCTTGATCAATAAGATATTTTTCGTCACGTCGTTTCGCTTTCTTTCAAAAGATCCTCCATAATTCAGGCTATGGGAACAATAATTAACCATAACTTCCAGTTCTATTTACTTCCTAAGCTGAGAATTATGCAATAAAACAAGAGTGACTAAGTGGGTCATAGCCTTGAAAAGATAATCCACTGAAACACACAAATCCAATCCTTCAACTGCTAGCCAGAATATTTCAATAACTAACATTTTATCTCAGCTTTACGGAAGATACACGGTTTAAAATAGATTTCACGACTAAATGTAACTAGAAAAAATCAGCCACTTTATTATATGCATTTGTGCAATTATGGAATCAGCCAATCATGTGGCAGCTGCAGTGTGATGCATATAATCATCATGTACAGGTCAAGAGCTCAGGTCAATTCAATGCTCATGTCAAAAATCAGAATGGGTGAAAACTGTAATTTCTGTGACTTTGGTAGTGGCTGGGAATCTACAATTTATACAGAATGGTGTAGAAAAAAACAAAAACAAAACAAGCACATGTCGGTTGAATCGCCTTGTTGATGAGACAGATCAGAGGAGAATGACTGGACTGAGATGACCAGACTGAAATACTCAAATTTGTCTGGAATCAACAGCCATGCCATGATCAAACTCACTGAGATTTCATTTTTTTCTCGTTCTGATGTGTGACCTGCATGTGAACTATATTATTATAATCATAAACTAAAATCAGTTCAATTCAGTTTGTATAGCGCTTTTAACAATTTACATTGTCTCAAAGCAGCTTTACAGAACATAAGAAATATAGTACAAAAAGTTGAAGATTAATATTAGACTTATATTTAAATTTATTTGTATTAATCCATAATGAACAAGATGGAGGTGACTGTGGCAAGGAAAAACTCCCTTAGATGGTAAGAGGAAGAAACCTTGAGAGGAACCAGAGTCAAAAGGGAAACCATCCTCATTCGGGTGACACTGGAGAGTGTGAATGACCATAAACACCGGAGAGTGTGATTATGAAGGTGGTATGCTGGTGTTCAGGGTGATGGTAGATCCCAATCGATCCTCAACGACAGACACACAATCACATGATAGGTTAATTTAAAGCTACCAATCCACCTACTGGCATAGTTTCCAAAGGTGGGAGGGAGTCTATGCGTACACTGTGAACACATTCAAATCTCCAGGCATCCTACGAGGTGTTAGTTCTACCTGCCGTACCATAGTACCACCCACATATACAGGTGAGTAGAAATAGCCCGTGGCGCAGGTGTCTGAAATTTTACAAACGGCTCTTCACTTCTAGAGTCTTTGATAACTTGACTGTAAACCTCAGCAAGTTCGATTTCAAATAGGTATTAAACACAGCTGGAATGTGAATTTTTTTCTCCCTAATTTGGTCTTGGCCAAGTCCCTCCCATGGCCAGCTCTGTCACAGTGCAGCATAATGCATGATATCTGCCCTCTTCCGCATACACAAGCTCACAGATTGGCTAGCGTCACTGTGATTGACAGGGGAAGGAATATATCATCCCGCCCACTCCGATTTTGCTTCACTGGCTCCTGGTCATAGATGCCCGTGGCATACTTAGGATTTAATCTTGAAATCTCCTGACGATAGAACAAAGCTTTTCTGCTGCACCCAAAAAAAAGAAAAAAAGAAAAAAGAAACCATCTCTGTATATACTAACAGCTATCACTAGGAAAAAATGCCTGTGTGGCCATGTCCTACTCTGCAGCTACAAATTTCAGCACAGTCTGGATTTACACACTCCCTGTCTGCCAATTATTTTGCGCATGAATAGCCCATATGATGGAGGCCTATGAACAAACAGCAAGCAGGAGATAAAGAAGAATACACTACAAAACAAGCCCATGAAAATGAAGAGCGCTGTTCGAAGAGACTGGAAACCTGACGACAGCGAAGCAGATTTATGTGTAATATGTCATTCTCCCGAGGTTTAATATTAAAACGTGCCAAAACACATGTACACTAAACTGTCCTAGCACAAACAGTGGAGTTAAGGAGGATCCTGGATATTCCACAATACGCTTTTAGACATGATGATAAAATTGGAAAGCTTTCTAACTAATAAAGACAGACTATAAAGTCTATGATCTGATATCAGGAGTGTGAGTGATGCTACATGAAGCTTGGGTGTGTGAGGTTTGCATAAAGGGTGTGGAAGTGAAGAGAGGTGGAAGACAAAGCTGTTTTTGGCAGCTGCGTCGAGCTGAAGCATAAACGACAGCATCAATTACAGTGGCTTCAATCGCCACTAGCAGAGACAAGAGCCATGTGATACTGTAGCTGGTTAGAACACACAGGAAATGGTGTCACACACACACACAGCTATGTTCAGCATCATAGTGAATGGATTAGATGAAGGTGAGGGGATGAGAGTGGAACCCCCCCCAACGGATACTGCATATTGGTGCACTGCACAACATACCCAATGCCGACGTGCATGCAGTATACAAGCAACCCCAGGGTGTCTAGGATTTCGTGATTTTGCGATCGTAGAAATGAACGCAAAATCAAGCAAACCCCATGATATTCGGAAGAGTCTGCAGTTGCGGCAGAAATTGCCGCAGATTTTCTGCTGATTTGGGCCAAGAAGCGTCATGCGCCGTCATCACGCTGCTCATTCAGCCGAAACCTTCACTGTTCATTCACAAAAAGTAATTACATATGTGTCTTCACTGCTAGTATTAAAAAAGAAGAATACTGTGCTTGCAATTTCAAGTAAAAAAAAAACAAAACAACCAAACAAAAATTCAAGTTGCATTGCAAATTTAGAAAACAGGCACAGCAAAATCAAGCACTTTTGACCGCAAGAATCACACAAAAATAACCTGCGAAATCTTGGAGGGAGCGCATTATGCAAGCTGCATTAGAGTATGATGCAAGTAGCAATACTCTCAGATCTGTAGTATTGCCAGTACAAGCTCATTAATCATTTAAACGTTTCTGTCCAGATCTCATATACTGTACAGTCATAGTGCAGTGCAGCTGTGGAATATATAATGCAATGAGCTGATGCATTCACACGCACACACCACACACACAATACTACGACCTTGCCCTCTTAACACCAAGCCAGTAAACACCACAGCCGAATAACTGGGGGGGTTTTGACCTAAAACATATTTTTTACCTTTAAAAAAAAAAAAAAACCTAGTAGGACGTATGACTGAGAATGTACGCAGTCATTTAAGTAAAATAGGTTATTGTAGGTGTGAGCATCTCGGTTGCAGCCGAAAGTGATTTGAGATCTCCTCAACCATGAATGTTCCTGAAGCAGACAGAGCAACTCTGCAGCTTGCTTTTGGGAATTTAGCCACTACTGAACCCACAGAGCTTCTGCGTTCCATGCAAATCCTTAAAGCCACATAACGTCAAGTTTTTTTCTATGTTAATCTTATGGCTAAAGTTTTTGGTTTTGTCTCTCTTTTTTTATGGTGATTCCCTCCAACAATGTGTATTGGGAAAGAGATGACAAAAAATACTCTTGTATGTATTTTTTTTTTTATCCGTTCATGTGTGCATTTGGTTAAAAAAAAAAATCACGGATACGACATGGCTGAAGTTTAGAAGTAATTTATAAGTAATCTGACACAATCCACGACACACACACTGCAATAGCTTGTGCAATGCGATGCTGCTGGGGTAGATGCAACATATCACTGGAAATGAGGTCAGTTTTGATGTACAGTAAAATGAGACACAGACAGGGTTATGGTATAGAGAGCGTCATGGAGCAAACTGCAATTATCTGAAGCTTTTGGTCCAAAAGCAGATAGACATGCAAAGTGAAATCCATGTGAGCAGCTGAGGCCTTCTGACTGTTTAGCTTGCAGAACTGAAAGTGCAGACAGCGGATCAGAAAAAGGAGAAGTACGCACATCTTGAAAAAAGGACAAGTCGCTCGTTTTCCTTATTTGACCTTAAGCTACTTTTACTGTTGATTATAACGGAACTGAAACGAATGAATCTCGGTTATGCTAATTATACAAGAATAATTTCAGCTTGTGACACACCGAAAAAAAGAATCTTCTGGACTGATCTGAAACTTCAGATCTCTGTCAAAAATATAAATATATATATTCTGTCATGTTTAAATTACGATATATATATTACAATATTTTTCATACGACACACTTTATATAGCTGCATATCAACTTTAATAGAACTCTATTAGAAGCTCAATTAGATGACACAGCGATCATACTGCAATGAGGAAAGAAGTGGCATGCTCCGAGCAGTCACGCTTTCCACTGTGTCTAAGTGAAAAATAGAGGAACGGCAGCAGAGGAGTGCGGGGCGGGAGCATGCAGAGGCAGAGCTTAAAATGGACGCCAGACAGTTGAGGTTGAGGTGAGTAAGAGGAGTGGTTAGGAGACAGGCGCCGGCAGCTGCAGGAGTTAAACTGAGAGAGAGAGAGAGAGAGAGAGAGAGAGAGAGAGAGAGAGAGAGAGAGAGAGAGAGCATGGCTTAAGAGCACAATAATTAGGTTAAGTATCTGTAATCCCCTTAGCCTACTTCTGTGCTGCAATCTCCATTCACAAAAACCTCCAGTGTCCTGCGTCCACATGGAAACACACGGTTATAACATACATAACATTTACAGAATCTGGGCAACGTTATATGTTGGTTTACAGAAAATGATTCTTTTTTTCGTTCGCCACCCAATCTACTCTGATCAAATACTAAAATAGCTAAAGAGAAAATAACTAAGCTAAACTAGGAGTAAAACATGCTACGGGAAAATAATCAAGCTTGCCATGTTACAGAGAAACCAAAAAGTCCTCCATCAAGAAGACTTTACTACGTTGAAATGTAAAGCGACGTTCACTCATACAGCAAAATTTTATTTGTGCAAGTAAGCGTTCCTGCTACTGGCTGCCATGGTAATAACGTTTATCAGTGGGTGGCGCAAATAGCGTTTCAAAACAGTTTAAAATGAAACGTTCTGGAGGGAGATTTGCCGTTGTATATAAAATGCACCAGAGTAGATCTGCATCAAATTGTACTAGTTGAAAGAGAAGCAGTGTGTGCGCTACTCTCTTAGTTCCGATCTCCAAAGTCTTCTGATTGGTCTTTGGTCGCTTTGTGGCTGCGAGTCGCTGTATGTGTGAACGCAGTGTTAAAAAGTGCTGACAGTGGAGACTCCTTCCAAAAAATGTTCTCAAAACGCTTAAAAAAAGGTTCTCCTCACAGACAGTGTCACCATGTCAGTAATAGTACACGTTTTCTGGCTTTATGTAGAGTATTTCTCATGCAAGGTTCTGTGCAAGTTGTTACAATAGAAACAATAAGTATTATAACGAGTGTTATAAGAAACTGAGTTGAACGAGAATGAGCTGAACGAGTGTTATGAGCCGTGCTGTTGTATCAAGAGTAAAACAGGATTTTGTTATATGAAATACTAGAAGTTGCTTTCGGCTGCTCCCTGTTCGAGGTCGCCACAGCGGAACAACTGGTCCGCACTTTCCTGACGCAAACCCTCCCGGGCTTGGGACCGGCACTGCATCCACTGGCTGGGAATTGAACCCGGGCCTTCCGCATGGTAGGTGAGAAACCTACCATTGAGCTACCAATGCCCTTGTTATATGAAATACTACCAAGTACTATTAATACTACAAGTACTATTAGTACTATAATACCACTATATGTTACACTACCAAGTGAGATGCCAAAGAGGCATGAATGTGAAGCTGTTTTAAACTGCTGCTTATGTGAAATCCTGGGCTGGTGTAACACACTTGCATGTAATACAGTTTTGCAAGATAAGTAACACATGTTTGTTTGAAAGATACGTAACGTCCTGTTATTACTTACTTTATAACAGATACATAAACAGTTGCTTGCTTAGTTTCTGTCATAACGTCAACAAAACCAAAAGTAAAAGCAACATCATGTTAATGAGAACCTGGAAAGACCATGAAAGACTCTCCCATTACGGAAAACTTGTTGTTAACGGATGCCTGAATTAATTGCAGTATCAACTTTTAAGCTTATATAGTGGAACCTCGGCATACGAATGCCCTCCCTTACGAATTTTCACCTTAAGAATTAAACTTTTGCAAGATAATTTGCATACAAAGGCAATCGAAGCATTCTCAACATACGAACGAACTGAATTGAATACAGGCTAAATTGAGCGTTACGTGCGGGAGCTGTTCAAAGCTTGTTTGCGGAAAGCCAAGCGAAGCCAACTGAAGAGAGTTTACGAACTTTACAAAATTTATTTTTAGTCAGCTAAAGCGGTTTTGAAAGAATCAACTCTCAATCAAAATCGACTTCCTGTAAGGACCCTTGACATGGAATGCTTGGCTTGGGTCAGTTCTTTGTAAGCAGCCATACAGTTTACATACGCTTCGTATTGGTAATATTGCTAATATTTTTGAGTGGCTGGAACAGATTACCTGCATTTACATTATTTCTTATGGGAAAATTCTTTCGCAATACAAATTTTCGCCTTAAGAACTCACCTCCAGAAAGAAAAAACGCATATGCCGAGGTTCCACTGTATGTCGTCCTTAAATAATGCTATTTAACAAATATTATTAGAACATGTATCTAGATCATCTGCCATTCACGTCCCTTTGAAGGACCTGTTGCTAGAGAAACGACAGCATATTAGGACCAGTGCATTAATATAACCCTGTAGTTTGAATTGCAGCTGTCACTACTTTCAGAGCTGCTGTTCTATAATATTAATCAACACCTACTGACTAATCAGATTAAAGACAACACTGTGGAGCAAAGAAAACAAATCAACACATTCTGACCAATCAGAATGAACGTCTATCTGTGCTTTCTTAAACACTTTCTTATTTAATTATTTTTCCTGCACTCCTGACAAAGCCCGACTCAGATATATATGATCTACGTGACAGACAACCTGAGATCGGTAAGTGAGGCATGGACAGATGGTACTTACTGCTAAATAAGACGTCTGTGAGATTACAAGTTAATAATGCAAGATAAGCATGAGATTATATGCTTACGGACACGGTCTAATCCGTCATGCCTATGTACTTCATTATATACGCAGGCTTGCCAGAGCATTCAAGCTGGCTAAGCAGGTCTTTGTAATGATAATAAAGTAGTCATTTCTTTATGAAAGGTTCAAGCTCAACTGTGGTAAACGCTGAAGCCTCAGTGTGACTTCTACTCCTTGTGAACGTATATTCACTTCTCTCCGTCCTACACTGCCAATTACAGATGGATCGGCACCATGTGGCACCTTTTCACATGGCAGAACTAGTCAGAGCTGGCCTGTGAGGTAAAGGGGAAATGAGGACAAGTTGTATGTGTACAATAATGTTGCACGCCGGTGTGGAAACAGCGATAACAGCACAGGCGAGTCAGACAAGTGCAAAGTCCACAAGCTCAGAAAGGCACTGGAGGCGAGTCAGGACCTGCAGTGATGTTTCTGTAAACGACACACTGCTCTATGCAGCAGTGTGTGTGTGTGTGTGTGAGGCTTTATGATGACTAGCCATTCCCTCATATCACTCTGCTCACCTCTACACAAACCGACAGCTCCCATGTTCCCATCTGCCATCACCAAACCCTGAACTCCACCTGCATTATTCCTGTCCTATAACCTGCACTCGGTCTTCTGTTTGCTTGTTGCTTATTTTCTTCTGTTTACAGACTGCATGCTGAGCTCGGACGACTAATTATGGCTTTCCCAGTCCTTTCGTCATGTCCATAAGTGGCCGTTGCCGTGACTGGTTACATCAGCTTGGTGTAATGGTCTAAATGAGGAAGGGCATAACAATGAGAGCACTCAGAGTGAGACGTTCCACCTAAAAACAACACAGACATGTAGAGGCGGAGGATTGTGCAAGTGAGCGCTTAAGATTAGCTGCAGCATTTAATATTCAGACAACAGTGAAAGGAAGAATATCATACCTCTGCCCGCAATCAATCCCCATGTATGAAACGCCTTATCCACTACTAACGCAAAGTGCATTATGGGTATGCAGTGGCCACTAAGGTTATGTTTTTTGCACGTTATGCTGTCAATCGGCAAAACTCTCACATAAACTCAGTAATAAGTGTGTTATTAACGATCTATAACCAAACTTGAATCAGTGAGGTAAGCTCTGTGGAAAAAATGGTTAAATCCGTAGAGTTGAACAAGAGTATTTTTACTCACTGACCCCACCCCCTTTTCCACACATGTACACAAAGCTCCGCCCCCAAAACTTATAGTGGTTCAAGCGTTAACATGCTCATCTGTATCCACAATCGCATACTTATGCACAATTCTGTCATTTTGTAGTGTAAATAGTGAAGTTGCTTTCGGCTGCTCCCTGTTCGGGGTCGCCACAGCGGACCAACTGGTCCGCACAACATCTTGGCAAATGTTTTACGCCGGATGCCCTTCCTGACGCAACCCTCCCATTTTTCCGGGCTTGGGACCGGCACTGCATCCAGTGGCTGGGGGTGAGGCATTGGCTGGGAATCGAGCCCGGGCCTTCCGCATGATAGGCGAGAAACCTACCACTGAGCCACCAATGCCCCCTTGTAGTATAAATAGTAAGCAGTGAAAATTCCAGCAAGAAGAAGAGCACTTCATGTACACGGATGATGCACTTATTTAACCGGAAAAATGAAGTGTGGAATGTTGGACACTATGTTTGTTAATGGAGCAGAAGATGGACGGGGCTAAACGGTGCTGATGCTGGATGAGAAAATATTTTAAAGATGGATGACGACACTTCAGTGGACAAGACATCTTAAAAATGTGAAATGAATTCTTTTACATTTTTTCTAAATTTAAAAAGATTACTGTTGATACCGGTGAAGCTTACGGCATTACATGCATCTGACCTCATCTGCCACAGACCAGGGGAACCATTTATACTTCCAGGCGGTAAAATACCATTAATGTTTTATTTGAGACAACATTACCCTTCAAAAATTCATGCACCCGATGTTAGACTACATAGCGCATAGTGTAATTACGCAATATATAATACATCATTACAAATATAATATACACAACTCAACCACTGTCAGCACAACACTTTAAATCGCACTTGAAATCCAAATTGCAACTCAAAACATATAAACAGACTAAATTTCCCTCGTAATGATTTATGAGGATGTGAAGGAATAGTGGGGGCATAACAATAAAATATCTGACAAGAGGCCAATCCAAATAAAAACATACATTCCAGACCGGAAGGCAGGTTTCCAATTTTTTTTTTTTTTTTTTTTAAACAGCTATGTGTTCTGAGACAATGCCGTAAACTATTATTTTTTTCATTTCTACATTATTTTCCACATTTTTCAATTAAATTTATTTGTATAGCGCTTTTAACAATGGACATTGTCTCAAAGCAGCTTTACAGAAGAATAGAAACAGAGAAGGAAAAATGATAAAGATTAAAGTTAAGTAACTATTTTATCCCTAAAGAGCAAGCCCGAGGTGTTGGTGGCAAGGAAAAACTCCCCGAGATGATATGAGGAAGAAATTTTGAGAGGAACCAGACTCAGAAAGGAACCCATCATCATTTGGGTGACACTGGACAGTATATAATGTAAATGTAAATAATGTCTTTTCTACAACAGCACCCAAGGGCTCATGAGGAACTATCAGGTCAGTGTAGTTTCTGAGTTCATTATAGACACTAATTCCTTGCTGTCGCAAGCTGACAGATGTAACGGCAGTTCTGGGACGGTGTGATAGTCTCCAAGTGGTTCTGTCCACATTATGTGTACTAGTAAGAAATGAAAAATGTTGACTATCGCACCTTTAAACACAGGCAGCAACCCTCCCGATCTGATCTCGGCACGAAGCTTCGACAAGGCCGCAGTCCACATCATGTAGTGTGTGAAGTCAAACAGAACAAACTGCCTCACACACACAGTGCCACTGCCCACCCTCCATACTCCTGCCATGCCCCATAACCTTTTACTGTGCAACACTTTACACGCACAATATGTACTGGACATATTGTGTACTGAATCTTGTGGCCCATCAGGAAGTGCTAGTGTGAGACAAAGCGATGTGGAGGGAGAAAACAGAATGCTTGGGTGATCTTAACTGCAGCCTGAACGTGCAGGAGCAAAAGGTCAGTCTGGTCAATCAGGACATGCATTTCCTGTGGGTGTGTTAAGCTGCAGCCTGGACCATTACAATAATGACAACTGGAAAAGCACAGGAAACAGCCTGCAGTAGCTGTGGATGAGGGGGGGGGACTAACAAGACATAATAGAGGAGTGCTGGACTCTACACAATTTCAGGTTAGGTTACTAGCATGAAGTTGCTTCAAAATCTGTCACACGCTATATTTATATACCACGTTATATATATATATATATATATATATATATATATATATATATATATATATATATATATATATATATATATATATTCCTTTACTAATAGTTGAATAAATAGGTCCCTGAATGTGGCTCACCTTTCTGCCTCACTGCCCTCTCAATGTGACTGAGAAGATCAACAGCTGCATTGGTAAACACACTAACTTTCATCTGTGTACAAAATATACACGGCTCTGTGAAATATGCCATAATGCAAGAAACCATTAGGAAAATGACATGTTATAACAGGCATGGTTCAAGGCCATATGCAAAGCAACTTAGCCAAAGGCTCAGTACCAATGTCGAAGGGTTCAGGAGCTTTAATAAGATTTTACATACGTCAAAAGCTATAAAACATATGTTACATTCAAACTGAGCTGTCATGTTGTTTGGCTATGGCGCGAACACATCGGGAAGATTAGGCTTAAATGCTAGTTTGCTAACTGCGCCAGAGTGAATAAGCACTTACCTGTGCAGACCTCTTGTTTTGCTCAGGGGGGCGAAAAGTGCTGAATACTGGAGCTCGGCCCCTCGATTTAAAGCAAACTCTACACAAATAAGCGAATCATTTCTATAACCAGCTGCGTCCCACTCATTGGTTTGTGTGAGGAGCTTTTTCCCCCTTTTTTCCGCCGTTCCCTTAGACCAAGTTTACTTCTGCTCCCAGCTGTCGGTTACCTCAGCAGCTTTGTGCAGCTTTGAGCAGCAGCGCGATGTGGATTTTGAGGAGAAAGGACGAAAGCGAAGGAGGAAGCGTGAGGCGAACTTGCTAGCGGCTGGTAGGCAGCAGGCGAGGCGAGGCGAGGAGCTAAACGAGGGAGGAGGAGAGCAGAGTGTGCACGGAGTAGTGCACTACAGCGTGCACTTCACTTCCTCCATTTTAGGGGAATCCCATTCCTACTTCAACGACAAAAAGCCTGTTGCAAGGGTGGAGTCGGTATTCTCCCCAAAATATTTAACAAAACATCAAGATACAACCATTCGCATTATTCAATTTGATCTCGATTATTCACTTCTTTAACCATATTAACGAATACGGCTAAATTTTTCAGTTAACGTTTTGTTTTTTACCAAGTCGTCAAAGTCTAATAATTTATGCGTTGTTTGACAAAACACAAATACACAACAGCTAAAACAGCTTGTATACAACAAGCACGTTTGATTATTACACAAATTGCTCAGAAACGGTGTGTTAACTGACACGCTGGTGCCACCCGTTGTTGATAAAGAGAACTGCAGGTAAGTCATGGAAAAGGTTTTCCTTTTCCAGGTGATGGGCTGTGTCTCAAATACTAATTAAGGCTCTATGAGGGGCCAACCCCTAAATTCAATGGTTCGGAGGGGTGTCCCAATACTTTTGGCAATGTAGAGTGTGTATGCGGTTATATGGAGGTCACTAAATGTTTTAAAGGTAAATTTCACATCTAGTTATATTTTTAAAGCCAATCATAAAATACCAGCCTTTGATGCTAAAAAATGTAATGAGAACGAACCACCATGATTTGTACTTACCTTTGTGGCACAAGGAAATGAATGTTGTTAGCAAAGATTGCTTAGAGAAGTTTTAAAAAATCTAAATACTCAGTGAAGTCGCCCACAAACCAACATATAATCCCCAAATATCAGTGTCCACATATCAAAGCTACAATTATTATCAAAATTTATTCGAGTAGCAACAAATTGCATTCGATTACCAGCATATTCACACATTTATCTGTTTTACAATTTGTAATATAGCTTATGTTAGGAATTACAAATAATGTTGATTTGCTACAAGATTTTATATTGAAGCCAGAGGCTACATAATCAATACAGTAAGAATGCTAGAAAATATCACACCGCCACCTACAATCAAATGTCGTAGTGAAAGTTCAAATAAAAAAAGTAACCATAAAGAAAGAAATCTCTTTGATTCAATAGCAACATAAATTCAGTTAAGGATTTTAAGGTACACTGGTACATAGGGAGGATTGCAGTGCGCATGGATTTTGTGTGGCATTTCAAAAAAAAAAAAAAAAAGGGCAGACACCAGCAAAGTTCACTCAGCTCCTACTTGCGTCTATACGCCACAAAAGATGCACTTTTCCCATGTGCTAGTCTAGAACATAAAATTAATGTTCTGGGGTTTGAATGAGTAGAAACTGCATTGCTTGGCAACCCAGTGGAAACCCAGTGAAAGGTTTGCAATTCCACCCATTTTTTATTGAATGCCCACCGGATTATCACCACTGCTCAACATTGACCAAATAGTCCTCTATGGTTTCATTCTCATCATCGTCCTCCCACCATGGATCTTCTGAATCCACTCCTATGTCTTCTTCTAACATTTTCCCTGTCTCATCCTGTTTTGGCTCAGCAAGCCTAGTGGCTAATGACTGCCTTGTTTGTGGTGGGGTTTTAGTGGGTTTAATACCCTTCCCCCCTGTCCAGTGTGGCACTTTGGCGCGCATCCTACGTCTCTCCTGCTGGCGTCGTTGGCGAGCCTGGCGTCGCTCCTTCTGCCGTGCATACTGGAAGCGCTGCAGGAAGAGGTCGCGTGCGTACTCGTACAGCTCCACATCCCAGGCGTTGAGTTCGCGGATGCGTTGCTGTGTCTCGGGTACCACATCGACGCTGGCGGCACGTGTGCCATTGAGTTGTGTGAAGGGTGCGATGAAGGCCAGGCGGAACGTACGCTCAAACAAGTACTGCGTCTTGCGTTGGTACTCAGTCAGGCCAAAGAAAGCCATGCGTCTGAGGTTGCGCTTGGCACTTTCTAGTAACACGCTGCCACGCTGCTGATCACTCATGACCGATGCATTGTAGCAGCCTACGAGGCTCAGATCAGCCAGCATGCGGGTCTGTCGATTATTGGCCAAGTTGTAAGGGCACGCCATGAACTCTGCGAGTGAGCAACCTGACCAGTCATCACCCGTATAGCAGCTGGGGAGCTCGGCCACAGTAGGCGCCCGGCCATCACACATGTGCAGCGAGGCTTTCCATGTGGCCCCACGTTGCACATGACGCCACTCACTCAGGTAGCGTGACACCGGATCCCGCAGGATCGTAATGTAGTAATAGTTCCTGTTGAGAAAGAGAGAAAAATAAATAAGTAAATAATAATAATAATAATAATAATAATAATAATAAAACAACATTTCTAGCATGCATATTACTGTCAACTCAAGAGATCAATTGTAGATTACATCTTGGTTTGACTTGAGGAGCACAGGAATATGTTCAAGAAGATGGCTGCTAGGCTTGTGGAATATAATGATTTAATTGTTTCTACACAATATTACACTGGTATGAATTCCAGAGACAGTTATTATAATTATATTACAAAATAATCATATTACCAGACTACCTAACTTTTATGCAATTTGTGCAGGAGTGCACAATTAAAACATAATACTCTCAAATAATACTCTCCAGTATCAACTGCACTCTCACTAAATAGAGAAAATAACCAAGTTTATTAATGTTAAATCAAGTGGGACACAAGTGAATGTCTACATCATGGCAAAAAGAAAGGCTATCAGCCATGACCTTTGAGAAGAAACTGCTGCTGCATCAGTCTGGGAATGGTTATAAAGCCATCTCCAAACCATTTGACATTCATCAATCTACAGGGAGAAGTTGTTGTTCTTTCAGCTGCTCCCTGTTCGAGGTCACTACAGCGGGTCATCTAGTCTGCATATTTGATTTGGCACAGGTTTTACGCCTGATGCCCTTCCTGATGCAACCCTCCCATTTTGTCTGTGCTTGAGACCGGCACTGAGAGTTAACTCCTCAGTGGCTGGGTTAACTCCCTGAGAGAGCGGCAATGAGAGCACCGGATCCTGTTGCAGGACCACCAGGGGACTCATTCTACAGGGAAAAGTACTGGTTTACAAGTGCAGAGCCTTCAAGACAGTCTTTCCAGGAGTGGGCACCCTGGCAAATTCAGCTCAAGGTCGGACTATGTGATGCTCAGAGATACCCAAGAGCTATATCATGTGACCTACAGGCTCCTATAAGTACATTAAATGTTTATGGTCATGACAGCAAAATGTCTGAGCGTGTATGAATATCACAGAAAACCTAGGACTGAAGGAGGGTGTACTTTCTTTTTCCAGAGCTTGTATGTCTGATGAAGTTAACATTAGATTAATAAGAGTCAACATCAGTTCATTATATTTATTAGGCAAGCCACCAGAAAATTTCATCTGAAAGCAAAATGCAGTGTATTGGTGACAGTCCTAATGAAAAGAAAGAGACTAAAGGACAATCATTTAACCTAAAAAAGATGAAACAGGCACACTGGCAAATTTGATTATTACAATGTGATTAAATATGCTGTGTTTTTCCATGTGCTGGTCTGTGCTCAGACACATTCAAACACTTTGAGCAGAAGACATCATCAGAGAAACTGATATGTTAAAGGGATATAATGGAAATGCACTGTTATGCTTCCTGTGTATTGCAGAATCATCTAAATATTCAGCATCCAGCTGGATTTTCTCACTTGCCACCACCAGCAAGCAGTTCCTGACTTCACGCCAAGCTTGGCATTAGTTAGCTGAAGCTAGCAGTTAAAATTCCTAATCTAAACCTATTCAGTACCTTCCTTTAGGGGTCCCTTTATATATGAATAGTGACCTCCTAGGCTAGAATATATGAGTGTCAGAGAATAACCTTTTACAAACTTCCAGACAACCTGATATCAAGAACATTTTTTATCCTGTTTGGTTGTTCCATCTTTCAGATCAGGTGAAGATGCTGTCCTCCTGACAGAAAAACTAGATGCTCAGACAGTGACATATTTAATATCTCCCTGAGCAAGGTGCTCTGAGCTGCATGCTTCAGGGCCACCACAATTATTCCAGTCAACTTGCAGAAGTTACCCTAAAGTGCTTTGAAAGGAAAGTCGTGAGTTACAATACAGCTCTCCAGTTTCATCCAGCTGATGAGATTTCCCTTGGCCCTGGCCTATCTCTATATAAAAAAAAGTGAGAGAATGGGGTATATTGACTTTAGATATACTCGATTGTTCCACAGAAATCTACAGGTAAATTGAGCTGGGCTTGATTCTGGACTGCAAAGCTGAGAAATCTTTACTTAGAAATCACCATCACACTGAGTGATACAGTCCCTCAGCGCATCTGTGCCGAATCCACTGCTGTTCACATAGCTGACTCACAACTCTGCACATCATGTCATCATCACATCCTCAGTCTCATGATGAAGGAGATTTATAAGAGTGCTGCAGCAGCTCAGGATGCTGTCTGAGAATTTTGATGCATCATATGCAGAAGACAATGAGTACATTTATTATAGATGCACAAATTCAATCCACAAATAATTCACTTATTCTGATTTAATTGACCGGTGATGCCACATAATATTGTATGTCATAACAGAGCCAGAATAGAGGACGATGTAATCAGATATCGGCAATGACTAACGTATAACCAGTGCTGTTCCTTGACAGACAGACAGAGACAGCCATTTGGGGAAGGACGGAAAACTAGAGAGGTGTAATATTAGAGTAATATTTCCTACATAAAGAGTTACATTTGATTTATATTGACGTATCCGACAAATTCAGAGTATTCAAAATACAGCAGCTTAAATAAAATCTTTTCAAAGTAAAACACTTCATTCATGATCATGAAAACACAACAAAAATGTTGACTTTAATGTTGTGTCTTTGTTGTATGATTTCTAGGTGTATGGGTTTTACTGTAATTGATTGTAGTGATTTATTGCCTCCTACAAGCTTATTCTCCATCTATAGTACAGATGTTCCATCTGCTCAATATTAATAACGGAATATCTGTAAATCTTTTTAAAAAATGTGTCCAAGATTTCGGTCATGATACCTCTGAAATTCGTAAATGTTTCGTAAAAGAAAATAACTTCTATGATCAATGTGGAATGCAACATTCTGGTCCACTAATCTGACCGGATGAGCGACGTTCCAAGAATGCACATATAATTCCTAGAATAGGAAATTTACACGGCAAACAGACGAGAAGAGTGATGAAACTCTGAGTGAAAGCTCTCAGCAAAGTTTCATCACTCTGCTCGTCTGTTTGCCGTGTAAAATTCCTATTCTAGGCCGATACGGCCTAGATCATCAATATAACTTACGATTTAAAATATGAAAGGTCATCAGATGGAAATGGAAGAGGAAAGAAGAAAGAAGAAGGAAAAAAAAGAAAAAAAAAAAAAAAAAAAAAAAAAAAAAAAAAAGAATCGGAGCCAGTTTCTCTGATGCACCTTTAAAGAAAATGTATAGGTCTGAGTTGGACAAGTTTGTGAGAGTTTGAGCGAGGCTATAGTAGAGGAGTTTCTCTGTTTGGAGTGATGACCTTTTATGTCTCCGACAACCTCTGCAATTAAATTTAGCTACTGGTTAGTAACTGTCTTTTTTAAGACATTCATTCATTCATTCATTCATTCATTCATTCATCGTCTACCGCTTATCCAATCTATTCTCGGGTCACGGGGAGCCTGTGCCTATCTCAGGTGTCATTGGCAGGATACACCCTGGACGGAGTGCCAACCCATCGCAGGGCACACACACACACACACACACACACACACACACACACACACACACTCTCATTCACTCACGCAATCACACACTACAGACAATTTAGAGATGCCAATCAACCTACAATGCATGTCTTTGGACCAGGGGAGGAAACCAGAGTACCCGGAGGAAACCCCAGAGGCACAGGGAGAACATGCAAACTCCACACACACGGCAGAGGCGGGAATCGAATCCCCAACCCTAGAGGTGTGAGGCAAATGTGCTTACCACCAGACTTGTGCTGTTATGTGTTGCACCATGGCTCTAGAGAAACAATATTTCATTCTGATGTATACAAGCAATATCGAGAAATCACAAGATGAAGCCTTTATTTTTCCTCACACATGCATTACAGAACAATGAAAGTCTTTTCTTCGCATATCCCAGCTTTGGAAGTTTGTGTCAGAGTGCAGTGTCAGTCATCAAACAGCAACCCTGGAGCTAAGAAAGTTAAGAGCAGGGGTCCCCAAACTACGGCCCGCCCCCACATTTGGACCGGCCCTCTGAACAACGCCAGAGCCATATTTTGAAAATTTAATTTTAAATACATGTTTTGCTTGTAGCATATATTTGATAATAAAGGTTGGCTCTCGAACTAAAAATTCCCTTAGTTATTAACGTAGCCTAATTCACCTACCAACAGAATGTGTTAAATGTGTAACGGGACTTGATTGGGAAGTGCATATTTATAGTTTATTAGGCCTAAAGATTTATTTTAGTTTATTAGGCCTATCCTAAAGATTACAGATCAATCTGCCGGGATTTTAAATCAATGTAAATATTCATATATGTTTATGTTCTTTGTGCTGTTTGATGATCATCTATGGTCATGTGCTTGAGCTGGACTGTCTGGCTCCCAGCTGCGGCAACAACCGTGCGCTGCAGGAGCATGCTGGAGGGCCCTCTTCAAAATACTTAGTTAGGTACTTAGGTTAGTGCAAGTGCATGGAGAAAGACATGTTTCAACGTGTGGAAAAGAATTTTTGTGCAAATGATGACGAGATGGAGCAGACAACGCAACAAAAGCAGCACGTAGAAGTTGGTGTAAATCCCTACACTGCTACAACGTGATCTTGGCATAGCTGGTTGAAGAACTGTGGCTGTGATAATGAACATATTTTATGGAGAGTTTAATTCTAGAAAATGATTACGTGATTTTCTGGTGTAGTGACTCAAAGGGCTTGACACCATCACCAATTAATTACTGCCTTTTTTTTTTTTTTTTTACAAAGCTGAAATTCAGAGGAGCGTGATGAAATACTGCTGTTGAAAACAAAGATGCGTTAAACAATGAAACCCTGAACTCATGTTCCAAATTGCTGCTGCTTAACGGTGCATGCGCATCGCGTCTCCTGCTCTCTGTGCCTTTACATGCTGCTGTACGACACTATTTTTAGCATCATAACAGCGCTGTCTCTGGTTGTACAGTATGGCGCCACAGCTAGAACTGCTCTAAATAATACTTTTGCTGTGTTTTGGAGATCTTCAGCAGAAGCTTGCCGTCTGAGTCCTGACTGATGCAGCATTAATTTAATGAACTAATTTGATTAGTTTTTTCCTGCAGAGGTATCATTTTGGTGTTCAGAATCACAATACACCTGCTATTAGTGACAAATAAAAGGGCACTGTGACGACCTGACGATTTTTTTAAAATGTAAGGAAATATGAAAGGAAAGACAGAATCGTGGGGTTATAGGAAAATAATCAAAAAGGGGTGGCGGGACAGACACTCATACTCTCACATATACATTCACACACACATTCTCTCTCTCTCTCTCTCTCTCTCTCTCTCACACTCCCTCTTTCTCTCTCACGCGCACGCGCGCACTCTCTCTCTCTTTCTCTCTCACGCGCTGTCTCTCTCAAACGCACACTCTCTCTCTCTCACACACACACGCGCACTTTCTCCCTCTCTCACACACACACACGCGCTCTCTCTCTCACACGCACGCGCGCTCTCTCTCTCACACGCACGCGCGCTCTCTCTCTCACACGCACTCTCTCTCTCACACGCACTCTCTCTCTCACACGCACGCGCGCTCTCTCTCTCTCTCTCTCTCACGCACGCGCACACGCACTCTCTCTCGCGCACACGCACTCGCACTCTCTCTCGCGCGCACGCACTCTCTCTCGCGCGCACGCACTCTCTCTCGCGCGCACGCACTCTCTCTCGCGCGCACGCACTCTCTCTCACACACGCACGCTCTCTCTCTCTCTCTCACACACACGCACGCACTCTCTCTCTCTCACACACGCACGCACTCTCTCTCTCTCACACACACGCACGCACTCTCTCTCTCTCACACACACGCACTCTCTCTCTCTCTCACACACACGCACTCTCTCTCTCACACACACACGCACTCTCTCTCTCACACACACACGCACTCTCTCTCTCACACACACACGCACTCTCTCTCTCACACACACACGCACTCTCTCTCTCACACACACACACGCACTCTCTCTCTCACACACACACGCACTCTCTCTCTCACTCTCTCTCTCTCTCTCTCACACGCGCACGCTCTCTCTCTCACACACGCGCACGCTCTCTCTCTCTCTCTCACACACGCGCACGCTCTCTCTCTCTCTCTCTCTCTCACACACGCGCACGCTCTCTCTCTCTCACACACGCGCACGCTCTCTCTCTCTCTCTCTCACACACGCGCACGCTCTCTCTCTCTCTCTCTCTCACACACGCGCACGCTCTCTCTCTCTCTACACACGCGCACGCTCTCTCTCTCTCTCTCTCACACACGCGCACGCTCTCTCTCTCTCTCTCTCTCACACACGCGCACGCTCTCTCTCTCTCTCACACACGCGCACGCTCTCTCTCTCTCTCTCTCTCTCTCACACGCGCGCTCTCTCTCTCTCTCTCACACGCGCGCACGCTCTCTCTCTCTCACACCGCGCACGCTCTCTCTCTCTCACACGCGCGCACGCTCTCTCTCTCTCACACGCGCGCACGCTCTCTCTCTCTCTCACACGCGCGCACGCTCTCTCTCTCTCTCACACACGCGCACGCTCTCTCTCTCTCTCACACACGCGCACGCTCTCTCTCTCTCTCACACACGCGCACGCTCTCTCTCTACACACGCGCACGCTCTCTCTCTCACACACGCGCACGCTCTCTCTCTCTCACGCGCACGCTCTCTCTCTCTCACACACGCGCACGCTCTCTCTCTCTCCACACACGCGCACGCTCTCTCTCTCTCACACACGCGCACGCTCTCTCTCTCACACACGCGCACGCTCTCTCTCTCTCACACACGCGCACGCTCTCTCACACGCGCACGCGCACGCTCTCTCACACGCGCACGCGCACTCTCTCTCACACACGCGCACGCGCACTCTCTCTCACACGCGCACGCGCACTCTCTCTCACACACGCGCACTCTCTCTCACACACGCGCACTCTCTCTCACACACGCGCACTCTCTCTCACACACGCGCACTCTCTCTCACACACGCGCACTCTCTCTCACACACGCGCACTCTCTCTCACACCACGCGCACTCTCTCTCACCCCGCGCACTCTCTCTCACCCCCACGCGCACTCTCTCTCACCCCCACGCGCACTCTCTCTCACCCCCACGCGCACTCTCTCTCACACACGCGCACTCTCTCTCACACACGCGCACTCTCTCTCACACACGCGCACTCTCTCTCACACACGCGCACTCTCTCTCACACACGCGCACTCTCTCTCACACACGCGCACTCTCTCTCACACACGCGCACTCTCTCTCACACACGCGCACTCTCTCTCACACACGCGCACTCTCTCTCACACACGCGCACTCTCTCTCACACACCCCGCACTCTCTCTCACACACGCGCACTCTCTCTCACACACCCCGCACTCTCTCTCACACACCCCGCACTCTCTCTCACACACCCCGCACTCTCTCTCACACACACCCCGCACTCTCTCTCACACACGCGCACTCTCTCCCCACACACGCGCACTCTCTCTCACACCCCACGCACTCTCTCTCACACACGCCCCCTCTCTCTCACACCCCGCACTCTCTCTCACACCCCGCACTCTCTCTCACACCCCGCACTCTCTCCCCACACACGCACTCTCTCCCCACACACGCACTCTCTCTCACCCCACGCACTCTCTCTCACACCACGCACTCTCTCCCCACACACGCACTCTCTCTCTCACGCACGCACTCTCTCTCACACGCACGCACTCTCTCTCACACGCACGCACTCTCTCTCACACGCACGCACTCTCTCTCACACGCACGCACTCTCTCTCTCTCTCTCACACGCACGCACTCTCTCTCTCTCTCTCTCTCTCTCTCTCTCCCCACACACACGCGCACACTCTCTCTCTCTCTCTCTCTCTCACACACACGCGCACGCTCTCTCTCTCTCGCGCACGCACGCTCTCTCTCTCTCGCGCACGCGCACGCTCTCTCTCTCTCGCGCACGCACGCTCTCTCTCTCTCGCGCACGCGCACGCTCTCTCTCTCTCGCGCACGCGCACGCTCTCTCTCTCTCGCGCACGCGCACGCTCTCTCTCTCTCGCGCACGCGCACGCTCTCTCTCTCTCGCGCACGCGCACGCTCTCTCGCGCACGCGCACGCTCTCTCTCTCTCGCGCACGCGCACGCTCTCTCTCTCTCGCGCACGCGCACGCTCTCTCTCTCTCGCGCACGCGCACGCTCTCTCTCTCTCGCGCACGCGCACGCTCTCTCTCTCTCGCGCACGCGCACGCTCTCTCTCTCTCGCGCACGCGCACGCTCTCTCTCTCTCGCGCACGCGCACGCTCTCTCTCTCTCCCCACCCCACGCCCCCCCCACGCCCCCTCTCTCTCTCTCGCGCACGCGCACGCTCTCTCTCTCTCGCGCACGCGCACGCTCTCTCTCTCTCGCGCACGCGCACGCTCTCTCTCTCTCGCGCACGCGCACGCTCTCTCTCTCTCGCGCACGCGCACGCTCTCTCTCTCTCACGCACGCGCACGCTCTCTCTCTCTCACGCACGCGCACGCTCTCTCTCTCTCACGCACGCGCACGCTCTCTCTCTCTCACGCACGCGCACGCTCTCTCTCTCTCACGCACGCGCACGCTCTCTCTCTCTCACGCACGCGCACGCTCTCTCTCTCTCACGCACGCGCACGCTCTCTCTCTCTCACGCACGCGCACGCTCTCTCTCTCTCACGCACGCGCACGCTCTCTCTCTCTCACGCACGCGCACGCTCTCTCTCTCTCACGCACGCGCACGCTCTCTCTCTCTCACGCACGCGCACGCTCTCTCTCTCTCACGCACGCGCACGCTCTCTCTCTCTCACGCACGCGCACGCTCTCTCTCTCTCACGCACGCGCACGCTCTCTCTCTCTCACGCACGCGCACGCTCTCTCTCTCTCACGCACGCGCACGCTCTCTCTCTCTCACGCACGCGCACGCTCTCTCTCTCTCTCTCTCTCTCTCTCTCACACACACACACACACACACTCACACTCGGTCACACAACAAAACAACCAACAGTGTGCTGCTAAAAAATAGGAACCACTTAACATCCACCTGTAACTCTAGAATATGAAAATAAATGTAGATGCACTAATGTAAATAGAATGGTTTTACACGTCAGCACGTCTCTACACACAACTTCACTCATGAAGACTACTGGATTTTGTGTATCTTACTTATAAATAATGCAAGGCTGCTTTCAATCCCTTTTGAAATGCAAAGACCTGCCATGCAACCGGAGCCGTGTTCATTTAATTGGTGGTACTTTTACACACTGCAGCATTATGTACATGAAAGAGGTTTCAGAAGGAGCATGCAAGATCACTCGCGGTTTATTAAACATTAGATGAAAAGTGCACATGATACATTCAATCCAAAATAATAAAATGTGAAAGCACTGTTTCATTTGCATAGAAGCTCATTTCATTAGATCATTCAGCTTCAGTTACTGCTTTATCCTGATCACAGTGGAGACAGAACCCATCCTTACTCCAAGGAACACTGGGCACAAGGAATACAACCTGGGGACACCGGGTCATCTCAGGACACCATGCATACCCACACACACACACACGCGCACACACACACTCTCTCTCTCTCACCCTCACACATACTTACACCCTTACACCCCACCCCCTTCCTCACAAACACCCCTCATACTCACACCCTCACACCTAGGGGCTATTATAATGCAGCCAGTCTACCATCTGCTATGTGTTTGGGAGGAGAACTTTGATTAGATTACTATCTAAATTGGCTAAGTGTAATTATGTTGCAACACTAACCTCTGCACCTCCTTTACACTTTTAATTATCCATTAATTTCATTACAATCAATTAGCCATTTGAGATAATCATACCTGCTCTTCCTACATTTTTTTTAGAATGTCAAGACAGACAATATGGGCCTGGAAAACCTACCAACTAACCCATGTGCATCTTCCCCAAACTGTTGCTACAAAATTAAGGGCACACACTTGTCTAGAATGTCTGCATATGCTGCAGTATCCCTTAACTAGAACTAAGAGGCCCAAACCAGTTCCAGCATGCCAATGCCCCTGTACAGAAAAGTGAATATATGAAGACGTTTGTCTAGCCTGAAGTGGAGGAACTCGAGTGTCCTGCACAGAGCCCTGACCTCAAACCCACTGAACACCTTTGGGATAAAACATACACCAGGCCTCAGTGCCTGACCTCTAATGCTCAGCCACTAATGCTCTTGTGGCTGAATGGGCAAATCCTCACAGCGATGCTCCATAATCTAGTGGAAAGATTGCCAGCAGAGTGGAGGTGACTGTATTAGAAAAGCGGGAATAACGCTGTGGTAATGCTCATGGTGTTGTAACGGACACAGACAGGTGTGATTGAGTGATAGTGTATGCTGAGCAGCATGAGACTGAGTGAAGTCCCATTTTATATTTTTGTGAGCGTTGTATCTTGTAACTGACTAAGCTGCTGCAAAACAAGAAATGTCCCCCATGGGATCAATAAATTCTGTCTGTCTATCCATCTCTCTGCTCATGCATAGGCAAATCCGTAGTTTCTCGTATTGAGGGGAACCTCTAAATTGATGCGTGTAGTGTTTATTCCATACAGTATACTTTTCTTTACTCTTCTTTATAAGACTGCTAATAGTCCTGGAGTTTATTATATGTATGCAGAAGTGAAATTGGGTATAGAGCAGATTAACAATGATGTACTTAATCCAATACATTAAATAGTAGGAAATTAATGTCGAATTTGTTCTTGAATTTATACTGTAGGTGCCAACTTATACTTTAGGAACTTAATAGTCCACTATCAGGCTATAGTTCAGTTAAAATCTGTCTTAACAAGACAACGACATTTTTCAAGTCCAAAATATACACTATATTGCCAAAAGTTTTGGGACAACCCACCAAATCATTGAATTCAGGTGTTGTATTTCAGGGGTTGGGCTTGGCCACTTAGTTCCAGTGAAAGGAACTCTTGATGCTTCAGCATACCAAGACATTTTGGACAATTTCATGCTCCCAACTTTGTGGGAACAGTTTGGGGTTGGCCACAAAGCAAGGTCCATAAAGACATGGATGAGAGAGTTTGATGTGGAGGAACTTCACAGAGTCCTGACCTCAACCTGGCAGAACACCTTTGGGATGAATTAGAGCGGAGACTGTGAGCCAGACCTCCAACATCAGTGCCTGACCTCACAAATGCACTTCTAGAGGAATGGTCAAAAATTCCCATAAAAAAAATGCCTTCCCCGAAGAGCTGAAGCTGTTATAGCTGCAAAGGGCGGGCCAACTCCATATTACATTCATGTGCATGTACGTCACAAAACTTTTGGCAATATAGTGTAAAAATGATCCTGAAACGTTCTGCTTAGGCGAGTGTCTGCGATATCAATCCGTCTACGAGCGTGTCTGACCGTGTTACTTGTGTGTCATGTTGTGGAGTGCAGGCCCGCTGCTGTTCTTTTCTCCACAGGACATGTCACCAAACACGAAACGTGGGGGTGCTGATCATTCTGAAACTGGTACTTTGCAGAAAATAATGCACTGAATAAAAATTACTTCCTCAGCATCTGAGTGTTAAAGCTCTGGATATTACACTGCAACCAAACATTTAAACATAATGCCACAAAATCTGTATAATCTCTATGTAAGCAGGGCTATACAAGCAGTGTAAGAAATTATTTGTTACAGGTTAAAGGTTTTGTGCTTGTTTTAAATATATATACACGTTTATTATTATTTTAATGGTCACACACTCCCCCATTTGGCCCACATATTTAGAGCAGCACTAGTCTAAAGAGTGAATAGATGTTATAATAGACCTCCTGTGGTTTGAGCTATCTAAAGAAAGGCAAGCCCCAGAGCTAGTCAATGACCTCTTGGTGGCCTTTTTGTCTTGGCGCATCTGGTTTCCCAGCGGATTTTCTCACTGAATAATAGTGCAGGTAGAAAACAATGGCAGAGGGAGGAGAGCTCAATTCCATCAAGATTAGTAGCTATACACAAGCGCTATAGAGACAGCAAGCCAGCTAGTTTCAAGCTAAATGACTAGAAATGTGTGCGAATCCAGTGTTTACAGGTGAAGTTAAAGACACGGCACGCAACTTCCTCACCTTCTGCTCTTGCGAGGTTGAGTAGGCTCTCGGCTGTTCATCTTGTTCGGGACGCAGTTGGTCAGCTCGGTCCAGTCGGCATGCAGCCCGCAGCTCCAGCCGGTAGAAAAGCGCGAGAAGAGCCATGTCTCCTTCTTCCCGGGCCGGTAGCACGTGCACTTCTTCTGCCCTACGTGACACTCACACGGGCGCTCGAGCTGAATGTTGCGGACGAGGTGGCGGCCGAATGTGGTGCCTCCAGTCTTCTGGATGTGCAGGAACACGATCACGTCGTCGCCCTTGATGTTGAAGTCGACGACGCGGTCCAGATCTTGCGGAGTGAAATTAAAGCGCGGCACAAAGCGAGCCAGAGCTCCGTCTTCCGCCATGTACGGATCACCATCACGACTATCGCTTCCGCCGCCGCGCAGCTCGGAGAATGAGCCCAAACGGAGCAGCTGGCACTCGGAGCCAGGACACACATACTGCAGCACAATGACGGCGAACAGCAGCAGCATGAGCAGCCCGACCAGCACACGACTGTAGTTGGACTTTTCATCCATCTTCTCGTTGAAAAATGGGAAGCATTACTCACTCGGACAGGGCTGCTGCTCTGCCTCGCTCCTGAGCGCGGAATGTTGTTGTCCTCTGGATGCTTTGATGCTCAACAACAAACCGAGACTGGTTTGTCAGCTTTACCGCACAAAACACACCGACCGCGGCGTTACTGCTCTCTATCCCCCACCGTTCCCATCGCGAACTGCCCCGGAAGCACAAACTCAGAAGCAGAACTTCACATTTTTAAAGCCAACCATTTACAAACAAGAGTGTAAATAAGATCCTCCAGCGTTAAAGACTGCCATTATGTTTCGTACAATTCGACTCTGACCCTCTTTTTTTTTCCCAGCGGAACTTGCGTTGTGTTTGTCGCTCCCCCTTTTCAAAATAAAAGTCCTTCCTCAGCCCCTGTAAACACGCAGTCTTCTAAGCCAAGGCGACCGTCACTACTTTTGTACTTTTGAAGCGCGATTTGCACTGCGCATGTGCGGGAATGCGTCTACCTCTTGTCTGAAGTATGACGAAAAGATTTACGACAGTTTCAGGTATTTATAATACAGTTGTTATAATACTACTTGGAGATATAAAAATCCACAATCACTTTTGTATACATGGAGTAATAGGGACAGGTCTCAACAATCACGTATCGATTTTTGGCTCATTTCAGAACATATAAAAGAGAGAGTTGAATTTGTTACTATTGAACCATCGGTTTTAACAGATCACAAAGGCATATTTATTCAAATTAATGTATTAGTGTGTCAATCAAGTAGAGTTAAGAGAGGATATTGGAAGTTAAATAATAATCTATTGAAACATGATGATTTTTGTGTCCAAATTAAAAATTTAATTGTTAAATACTGGCAACAGGCTTCTTTTATGGAAATATAATAGTGCCAAAATTCCTGAAAGCAAAATAGCATATTGAATCACATGAACTGAATAAAAACTTCACAAAAAAGAAGTTTTAATTTTTCTGCCTTGCAATGTGATCTGAATGAAAAAAATCCTTACAGCATTTACAAAAAAATCTTCATTATTTTTCAGCCTCACAGATTCAGGTTGAAAAAAATCAAGTATTAAAATTCAGGTTGAAAAAATTCAGGTATTAATATTCAGGTTGAAAAAATTCAGGCATTAATATTCAGCTCAAATGCGAGCCTTCAAATTCAGGTCGACAAATTCAGGTAAAAAAAAATTCAGGTCTTAACATCCGGGCTATTACAGGAAGAGCAATGGATTGCCGATTTCTCGAGGATGCAGGATGTACACAGGAAAGTGTGCATCCTGCTCCCTGTGCAGTTTACTTCGCGGGGAATCACTTGCCGATTAGTTTTATTAATTAACAGGGCAGTATGAGTTATTTTAGTGTACTGTTGAATTTTCTTGTCTTTTTTTGTGTAAAATAACTCCCGAGAAATCGGCAAGCCTTTGCTCTTCCTGTAATAGCCCGGATGTTAAGACTTGAATTTTGTCGACCTGATTATTAATGCCTGAATTTTTTCAACCTGAATTTTAATACTTGAATTTTTTCAAGCTGAATCTCCCTTTCCCTCCCTCCCTTTCCCTCCCTCCCCCTCCCTCCCTTTCCCTCTCTCCCTTTCCCTCTCTCCCTCCCTTTCCCTCTCTCCCTCCCTCCCTCCCTTTCCCTCCCTCCCCCCCTCCCTTTCCCTCCCTCCCCCTCTCTCCCTCCCTCTCTCTCCCTCCCTCTCTCTCTCCCCCTCTCCCTCCCTCTCTCCCCCTCTCCCTCCCTCCCTCCCCCTCTCCCCCTCTCCCTCCCTCCCCCTCTCCCCCTCTCCCTCCCTCCCTCCCCCTCTCCCCCTCTCCCTCCCTCCCCCTCTCCCCCTCTCCCTCCCTCCCTCTCCCCCTCTCCCTCCCTCCCTCTCCCCCTCTCCCTCCCTCCCTCTCCCCCTCCCCCCCTCCCTCCCCCTCCCCCTCCCTCCCTCCCTCCCTCCCTCTATATTTGTATATATAAATTATTTATTTATATTTAAGTTATATTTTTATAATAAATATTTTTCTTATCTAAAACTTTTAATAAAGTTTTATCTTTATTTATTTATTGTATGAACACAATAGGCCTCCGCCGTGTGTGTGGAGTTTGCATGTTCTCCCTGTGCCTCGGGGGTTTTCTCCCCCAGTCCAAAGACATGCATGGTAGGTTGATTGGCATCTCTAAATTGTCCGTAGTGTGTGAATGCGTGAGTGAATGAGAGTGTGTGTGTGCCCTGCGATGGGTTGGCACTCCGTCCAGGGTGTATCCTGCCTTGATGCCCTATGACGCCTGAGATAGGCACAGGCTCCCCGTGACCCGAGTGTAGTTCGGATAAGCGGCAGACAATGAATGAATGAATGAATGAATGAACACAATACACTAAAGAAAAAAATCTCTCTCCATATTACATGCAATGCTACTCTCCCACTTATCTTTGTGTACTTGGTGCTACATTGTAATGAATGTGTCATAGTTAGTGTTTGGTTATCAGAGGGCAAAAGTAGATTAGATTATCTTTAGTGTTAAAGCTTTATGAACCACAACAACAGCAGACGGCTGTTTGGTCAGCTTATCTGTGAGTGCATTGAGAGCACAACTTAACCACAGCGTGTCATTTTATTAATTAGAAAGCTCAGTGGAGCAAAGCTGTTAGTTCACACACCATGTTTGAAGCATAAACAGTTTGTATTCAGATCCTTTCACTTTTTCTCAGTTTGATAAGTTTAATACTCTAATACAGATTCTTATGAGTCTGAAAAAACATATACCCCATAAATATATATATTATTTTACAAAGTCAATTAATAAAAAAAAATATTACGTATATTATATTATATGCATTATATTAAATATATATGCTTTGTGGCTCTGGTTCTAGTTTTAAATGTTCTGAGGTATATTCCAAGCTTGACACACCTGAGTCCTCATTCATCAACACTGCATGTGCACAGATATACACTGACCAGCCATAACATTGTGAGCACTGAGAGGTGAGGTGAATAACACTGATTATCTCCTCATCATGGCACCTGTTAGTGGGTGGGATATATTAGGCAGCAAGTGATCATTTTGTCCTCAAAGTTGATGTGTTAGAAGCGAGTTTGACAAAGGGCCAAATTGTGATGGCTAGACGACTGGATCAGGGCATCCCCAAAACTGCAGCTCTTGTGGGGTGTTCCCGGTCTGCAGTGATCAGTATCTATCGAAAGAGTCCTTTAAGTCCTGTAAGTTGCGAGTTGGGGCCCATGGAGGATCTGCTGCTAACATCTTGGTCCCAGATACCACAGCACATCTTCAGGGATCTAGTGGAGTCCATGCCTCGACGGGTCAGGGCTGTTTTGGCAGCAAAAGGGGGACCAACACAATATTAGGCGGGTGGTCATAATGTTATGCCTGATTGGTGTATGTGTGCATTGCGTGGAAAATACAAAATATGGGTGGTTATTAAAAACAAATGGTGGCATAAATTTGCACTCTTATAGGAAACAAGCTTTAATACAGCAGTAGGCCTATAGTTTACGTAATATTATAGGCACCATAATTTCCTTAATTTGCCATCCACAATTAGATTTTTCCCCAAAACGTTCATCTCCTCATTTCTAATGATACGGTAATATCTTCTTCTAACACAAGACCCCGCTGCTGGTAAGCAAAGAAACACGTCTTACTTCTAATCACAGTGCTTAACTCTTAATCCTGCACCAAAACTAATCCTCACATGACATAGCAAATATTAAGAACATTAGGTAAGTAAGATCTGAGGCTGAGATTAAGAGAAGCAAAGCACTATTAAGCTATAATACACAGTTAAACCCTGGCGGTAATCTGGGGTTTTTGTAGAACCACAGTTATTTACATAACTCCTTTTCAGGCATCTTGGGTCATTCATCGATCCTGCCATCCATTTTCTGTACTGTTTATCCTACACCATATTGCAGGGAACCTGGAGAATATCCCCGAAGGCCATTGCAGGACACAATGACACACACTCATACACCCATTCACACACTATGGACAATTTTGAGATGCCAGTTAGCCTACAAGGCATGTCTTTGGACTGGAGGAGGAAACCGGAGTACCCGAAGGAAACCCCCGAGGCACGGGGAGAACATGCAAACTCCACACACACAAAGCAAAGGCAGGAATCAAATCCCGACCTCTAAGGCAAACCACTACACCGCCATGCCTTTGGGACTTCCAGTGCACACTATATTATCACCTACAAATAAATCAACAGCAGCAAATTAGTCTATAATCCGTCACTGTCAGGCTAGAAATTAAACAGCAGTGGTGGCTCAGGCTTGGTTATTAATCTCCTAGTTGTCACTGTGAGGTACTTGAGCAAGGTCCTTAACCCTTTCTGCTCCAGCAGTGCTGCATCATGGCTGACAAATCTACTCCAACCCCCACTTGATAAGAAGCTTGAGAAATTTGAGAAATAAATACCTTCTGAGAAGCACAACTACAATTAAAAATGTGAATTAAACCCCTGACCTCCCATTTAGACTCAAAATATTAGACTAGAAAACTCCAGTAGCATGTTGACCAGTGCTGAGTTTGTTCAGTGTGAGTACATTGGGAAGAGTCCTGGGATGAGCACAGGACAGTGTTTACAATGCAGCTGCAGTTCTTGGGTACTAATCTACAGTATTAAGGTTTCATGTATCCATGAGATTATCCACTTTAGAAAGGGTGAGAGTTGGGCATTAACTGTTATTAAGAAGTGCTAATCTTTTTGAGAAACAGAGCAATACAGTACTTGATTCAACTAGCTGGTGATGATGTACAGTGGTGGTGTTGCTATCACTCAGCTCCAGGGTGCACTGATTGATCCCGAGCTCAGGTTTCTACTTCCTGTAGTCATCTTCTCTGATTTAAATGTGTGGCATTATACAATGCCTTGCATTGTACTGGACTGGCATCCCATCATGCAGCGTTTCCCAGGCACGTGACCTCACACTTTAATGGAGATGTAAAAGTATCTCAACCAGTATTAAGGTATTCATTGACAGAGACTTCAAAGCACTTCTGTAAATAGTTCAGGATTAAGGGCATCCGCCAAATGCCAATGCGATTTCTAGCCTTATAGTAAAGGATCTAAATACTTGTGTAATTTCACTATTTATCTTGAGTGAAGTCCAGCTGCAGCCCTGCAGACCAAGGGTCCTCCTCCAACTAGCTGACTAGGGAGCAATTTGACATTAGGCCAGGATTGTGCAAGGCGGTAAATCCAGTGTCTACCTTGCCAAGTCTGAGCCAATGCTGGCACAGTGCTGTATTGGGAAAGCACCAGAATCAGTATTCTGGTGTTTTTGCTTGAATATATTCTGCACACCTTAATACTAGAGTCACCAGTTGCTTGGTGGCCTGTTTGGCAATCCAATGAAATGATTAAGAAATTTTTTTCATCAACAAGTAGAATGAAACATTAAAATGATTATTAAACATGATTAGATTTTCACATTTTTGTATTCTTTACACATCCAAGTCTCTGCATGTTCTCCCCATGCCTCAGGGGTTTCCTCTGGGTTCCTCAGTTTCCTCCTCCAGTCAAAAGACATGCAATGTAGGCTGATTGTGTGAATGTGTATGTGTATGTGTGTGTGTGTGTGTGTGTGAGATGGGTTGGCATCCTTTCCAGGGTGTCCCATGTCTTGTGCCCCAAGTCCCTTGAGAAAGGCGTCAGGCCCTCTGTGACCTGTATAGGGTAAGCACTACAGAGGATGAATGAATCGATTCTTTGCCCCAATTCTTTTAACTTAAGTAGAGCTTTAGTATGTGATCCAAGTTGAATGATGGGAGAAATAAACACTACTTCACATCTCTATGGAGAAAAACATTTCAATGAGGACAGCCAAGTAAACATCACTTTACAAACTGTCGTCCTTCATAACACAGTGCTGTTGAATTCTGATTGGTCAGAGCATGCGGATGCACATGATCCACTTGTATAAAAGATGCTCAACATAATCTAAGGCTAATAAAAAACAGATTAAAAATGTAATTAAACAGGAATCATGTTAATAGTTTCACTGAAACTGTCTGGTTGTAGATTGTAAAAATAGACTGGAGCCTGTGCTCACTGTAGCCTCAGCTTCCTGTTCCTGGCTGACAGAAGTGACAGAGTCAGATATGGTCTTCTGCTGTAACTCATCCACCTCAGCATGTGGTGATCTGCACGTGCTGAGATGTCTTTCTGCTCAGCATGGTTGTAAAGAGTGATTATTTAACTTATGCCTAGTTTTTCTGTCAGCCTGAACCAGTCTGAACGTTCTCCTCTGACCTCATCAAGGCAAAAGAGACCGGGTTCTATTCAACAATTCTGGGTAAAAACTAGAGACCAAAGCATGTGGAAAAGTTACTGAAATATTCAGTATCAAGAGCCATGTTGCAGTTAAATCCCTACTATAATGTTTGATGTGCAGATTAGATAAAGTTCTTGACTGCTAACTGTAAGTCAAGTTGCCTTTATTTGTCACATATACATTACTGCACAGTGAAATTCTTTTCTTCACATATCCCATCCTTGGGGGTTGGGGTCAGAGTGCAGGGTCAGCCATGATACAGCACCCCTGGAGCAGGGTGGGTTGGGGGCCTTGCTCAAGAGCCCAACGGTGGCAGCTTGGCGGTGCTGGGGCTTGAACCCCTGGTCTTCCGGTCAACGACCCAGAGCCTTAACCACTTGAGCTACCACTGCCCCCAATTTAATTACTCCATATAATTGTATGGGTTGCACTATTGCTACATGATTGATTGATTAATGGGATGTTTGTACTATGCAATAAAAACATTTCAACCTAAATCTTTAAAATGATAGATTTATACATGCTGGCAAATGGCTTGAACATGTTAACTACTAATCATTTAAATGCATTTACTGCTGCTAGCATCTCCCACAATGCTGACAATAAACACTGACAAATTGCTAATGTTGAGAGACAAATGAATGAAATATAAGCATTTTTATTGCCGTGAATGATGAAAATGCCAATTGCTGTATGTCCTTTCCAATAAACATTTAAATAATAAAAGAATGGTGCTTTCAGAAGGGTACGATTGATGAAACGGCAATATTTTGGTTTAAGTACAGAGATGGAGAAATGACGCATTGTTTTTAAATATCTGCAGTCTTTATTTTTGCAAGACTTTGATGTGTTTAATACATCTTTTCTCTTACATTTTTTTTAGCATGTTCCCCCCCCTCCCCATGTTAAGTCTATCCTCTGAAAGAGTAAGACTTGCACTATTATAACCTCTCTCAGAGACCGACTGCTCCATATTTACACGATTTCCTCTCTGTAGTCAAGTCTCTTGTAACTCCTTTTCAAAGATGGCGCTGTTCCATTGTTCGGGGCGAACGACTACACAGACTTCATCCTGTAGCTCGGTATTCCAGCTAAGGACTGTTGGATCAGAAAAGGCAGTTGTTCCAGTCAAACTGTTCGCCTCACCTCAACATGGAAGGACTTAAATGGCCATTCCTTCTTTGTGTGAAACAGAGGGAAGGTTTGTTGTGGAGATGTTTATGTATGCTCTCATGCACAACAACCTTTATGGATACACCCGAAACTTGATTTTCCTCCATCTAAATATGAATGAACTCAAAAGAACTGTCCAAAAAAAAAACCCCAAACAAAACCAAACAGCTCTGTTCAGGGCCTCTGAGCGAGTGAGCAGGACTGGCCTCCAATCAACCGACACTGAAGAGATTCCTGCCAACACTTGAAGTGTCGGCATTTCGAATGGCAATTTTAAAAAGTGCATACGGCACTAAGACACTCATGAGCTCATGATCAACGCTATCCTTAACTCTGCAGACCGTTTACAACATCCTTACTTAACTATTGGAGGAGGGAAAAAAGGAATGACAATGGTAAGCTGGTATAAACAATAAGCTTTACATTAGCAGAAATTTGAAGCCAATACAGATTCAGGTAATTTAGAAAACTGTTAAAATGCAACCATCTACAGATATAAATATATATATTTTTTTTCCAATACTGCACTTTATGGACGTTATGTCGTGTTTGTAAAAGAACTTAGAGACATGCAGTTAAATAACTTACTGTACAAGAGCAAGGAGGGAGCAGTTCACTGAGAGAAAGGTGGGTTCATTTTAGAAGGGGTAACGCAAGAACCCCAGCTGTTTAACACTGTACTTGTCAGTCATCAAAAAGAAAACCTACATGTACAAATGGCCTGTGGAGCAAAAGAACAGTCCATAAGCCACAAAATGTGAGATTGTATGCAACCGTTGTGTTGCGTCTTTCTCCCAATGTAGGGACGCATTAAAATAACGTACACCAAGGGTTACAGATTAGGGGAAAATAAGCGTCTATCGTAATGCAGAGACGACTATCAGATGGTAAGAACGGATTTAAATAGGCTACTCTCGGAGGTCTTCATTAGACCAGTGGGACAAACAAATGAAAAGAACTAAAACATTTACACACATACAGAAAACCACTCCATCTCACTCAAGTCAGCACCATAAGTCATTCTGGACAAGGCAAATTTGCTGTAGTACCCAATACATAGATTTACACCTTAGAATACATTTCTAGCAAAATTAAAAACCATCGAATAAAAACCCTGTGTTAATTTCATTATTGCTCTTCCGTGTCTCGAACACCGTTCTAACTAACTCACATGTACACGTTTGTCCAGGTGGATGTGATTTCCTTCCTTGTGAAGCACCTGTGCACAGAACAGCCACCGTGCAGTCAGGCTGTTTCAGTCGCAGTGTGTGTGCTAGAGCTAGATGAATAAAGTTGAATGGTCACGTCTGTGCACACACCCCTCACTTACAACAGGTCATCTTCAGGTCACCTTTTGTACAGTGGCCATAATGAGCCAGTTCTGAGCCAATCAGCCTTCAGATGAACAGAAAACCTTCCGAAGTTTTCAGTTCCATTCATACACTTTCCATTCATTCCAGTCACTTCAATACACTTTTCCTATAAGACATGACGTCCCTGACAGAAATTTGATTTTGTTTGTTTTTTTTGTTTTTTTTAAAAAAAGGACCCTTTAAATCTGCATGTGCTAGCCATTTTTGACTCTGTACCATATTTTGCAGCTTGGCCCTCATCTTTTAACATTATAAACTGAAATGCTTGGTGCTCTTAAGGCTTGCCAACATCGATGTCACACAAGCTGACACTCAGAAGCATACACATAACAGGCATTTAACTGATGATTGTGTACCTGCTACATTTTGCTTCACTCAGTCTAAACATGGGATAGGAATTAATTAATAAGCTATCTTAGGAAAGGCTCTCTCAAGCAAACAAACAAAAAAGTCATTCACATCAGCTCTCACTCTCTTGCATACACACACACACACACACCTAAATATAGAGCAAATCTCAGCCTGTAAAAGCTCCTTTTGGAAGAAAAAAAAAGTATATATATCCATGTGCTACTTTAAACACTGATAATGACTTTGGGAAGCAAAGTCCATGGAAAAAAGGTACGAGAGGGAGGTGTTTCTGGTTCAGAATCCCATGTACATGAGAGTCCATTTGTATTAAAAAGGAACAAAAAATATTAGGGTGACGTTATTTGATTATTAATAACTTGAGAGTCTTTCCTAGATGGTAGACAGACCATAGTCTTAAAGGCATCCTCTTTTCTTGTTTTTTTTTTTTTTTTTTTTTTGTTTTTTAAAAAAAAAAAAAAAAAGCCCTCTGACAGTTTCTTCTCTGCAATAATGCCCTTCGCCTCTGAAGCACTCTTATCTGGTGTGGGAGATAAGGAGGGTCAGAGCAGCACCTGCAAGGGTCAGCACCAGGCTGTACGGTGCCAGCCGCACACCGCTGGAGGAAGCCCTGACATTTGGATTTATGCGTGATTTAGGCGTTGGTGTGGAGAAGTACATGTCTGTGTCGTTGTCACATGAGGATGAATCACAGCCACTGCCGCTACCCTCTCCACTGCCATCCTCTTTAATAAAGGAAAAAAAGGAAAAAAAAAAACAGTTAAAATGATTTTACCAAAAGGTTTAATACATGTTTTCCCCTGCTCTAACACCCATTTCAGACACGTCAATAGCTGTTGGAAGCAGGGAAAACACTAAAATGGACACACAGCTACAAGAAGAATTAGCCTGGGAAGCACTACCCAAGGAATGATGTAATATATACAGCAATGCATGCTAAATAACTGTATGAGTGGTCGATTCTTACCGGCCTCGTATGTGATGTCGTTTCCACTGTGTGCTGCTTTTAGCCATACGGTCATGTCCTTCAGCACAGCAATCTGTCTACGAATCACCTTGTCCGGCTTGGTGATGTCCACTTCCACATGTGGATTTGAGACCTGATTGGCTAAGCCATTGCCCAAGACCACAGACTCGTACCTGATACAGCACAAAAAACAATTAGAAAATTCAAAGCTACACCTTGCTATAAGTAAAATGATGGACTCAGGAATTGCTCCAGCTCACCTGCTCTTGGCTGTGCCATTCCAGCACTCATCCCCCTGGGTGACCCTGTCTCCAACACAGACTGTCTCTGGTAAAGTAGACCAAAACTTTTTGGCATGCTTTAGCTTCTTCTTCACATCGGCCACCTGTGTGAAAATTGTGAAAACTGTGACTTACTCCATAGCCTTAAAATTAAATTGGCAACAATTTAACAGAGACTTTAGTGCCCTACATGGACCCATGCAATAAAAATGTGTCTTTACCAGTCTATCCATGTTGGTGCCAGCTGCGGTGGTGGGTCTAGCATCTGGGTTGTATGGCCGGAAGCGACCAGGGAATCCTGAGTCTTTTGTAGAACGCCTGGAGCGCAATTCTTTTCTTGGCTGCCCGCAACCCTGGAATACCTGAGGAACCCAAACAGGATGAACATTCTACAATTACAAGGTGTTTATTCAGGTCATTTTTCTTCCATGCACCTACCATCAATTTATAGGAATAGTGATGCATTTTTTTTAATTATTTTGACCAATTCACTTTTGCACAAATCTAATGAGAAATATAGAGTAGCAAAAGTCTAATTCACTGGTTAGAAATGATGTAAATGCAAACAAAAGAAAACATGGAAATTAAAGCGTGGACAAACAGTAAACAAAATATGTAATGATTTATATTTAGAATGTAATACAAACTTTATCCATGTGTAAATGATGAATATTTTTCTTTGAAAGAATTTTTCCTACCAGCTACAACTTCAACCTCTTTATTCTTGCAAACAATTGCAAGGATTGCTTCAGTGAAATATAACGCTGTTGTGAATGCTTCTTTATTTTCCATTCTAAGCTCAAGGAAGTTTATTATTATTGGTGGAATCTTAAAGTACCCTGAGCGGTCACTGACCTTCTGTGAGATTTGCATGCTGTTCTCCTGCATGTTCATGATTGCTTCAGAGATCTTCACATCAATGGGGTCTATTACTGACTCAAAGTTAAATGGTCCCTCCAGTCTCTCAACCAGACTCAGCATGGCATCTAAAAGGCAAACACATGAGCATACTAAATAGGAAAGTATGAAATGTTAACAGAGACATTTTACCCAAAGCACTACACACTAACATTCACTAGCATCTGGATCACTCTGCTTGAACTGTGCTTCACTGGTCATTATTTAACCTTGGTGGGAAGGGGTTAAAAAAACAAAAACAAACAAACAAAAAAAACACCCATAGTTGTAACCTTTGAACACTGGATCTAAGAAATGTGTGTACACAATGTCTACTTGCTGCTGTAATTAATGTTTTACCACTAGGGGGAACCACAGAGCTGGCTAAAGAGGCAATAAAGGCTGCCATAATTAAGCCTTGTTAAACAGCAAGTGGGCTTAACAAGGCGCCACATAGCTGATGTTTAGGATGAGCAAAGCCAGCCCTGGCCAGAAACTGTGTAATGGTTGAGTCTATTGTAGTTTTACATACCAAAGAGACCCAACACACTGCATCTAACAGGAACACTTCCTATTTTTAGTTACATCCTAATCCCCCAAGTCTAAACCATTATCCTCAGCTCTTATAACTCACAGTCACAAAAACACAGGCAGTAAATTTGTACTGTCACACATCTTCACTGCTCAGTAGATTTGCCCACACCCTTGTTCCTTACCCAGAAAGTTGTTCCACTCCGTGTCGAGGTCGGCTTGGTTGGCGAGGCAGCCACGCATTACGTTGAGGCAGTAGTTTTTACAGGGCTTCAGAGCCACTTGACCTGTGCAGTATGGGCAGTACAGCATCTTCATAGCAGCACGCACACAGCTTGGAGAGGCACTCACCTGTGAAGGAGTGACCAAAAAATGTGAGCAAGTGGATGGCTGTTAATCAGATTCAGCTTAAAAGAAAGTGCAAAGGTCTGCTGCAGGGGTTGATGAGTAACCAAACCACTCAATTACAGGAGAATGGTTTTTAATCGATAATAAAGCGAAAGGTCAAAGAATCTTATTAAGGTCATCTTCTCTTCTCTGGATTTCCTTTATCCATCTGAATGAATCATTGTGCTCACCGTGGAGACTTTGCTGACCACCTCAGGTATGAGAGCCAGGCCAAGGGTGAAGGTACGGGCAGCAATGAAGGCTCTGCTCAGCTGAAGTCTCAGCTTGCGTGGCACATCGCCGAACGGCATTAGCTCCTCTGTATGCCGACTCACACATTCCATGTATGCATCGCTGAACTCATACTGTGCATTGACCAGGCGGAACATCCGCTCGAGTAGTTCGGCCCAGAACTCCGACAGCATGTGATCAATGTGCACGGCAGAGCTGCCTGATGCGTAGTAGAGACGCAAGTCACGGAAAAACTGCTTGAAGAGCTCAGCATTCTTCATATACATCACTCCATAGGTGAGCACGAACATGTCGTGCA
The DNA here is from genome assembly GCA_033459395.1 of Hemibagrus guttatus. NCBI lineage: Eukaryota > Metazoa > Chordata > Actinopteri > Siluriformes > Bagridae > Hemibagrus > Hemibagrus guttatus. The sequence goes on along the minus strand of JAUCMX010000009.1, from coordinate 15,724,515 downwards.
ATGACTTCTCTGCATTGTCGAGCAGTTCTTTAAAGAATTCTACAAGAGAGAATGGGAAAGGAAATGAGGTTAGATTAGACAGCTAAGGAATAAAGTGCTAAGCAAAGCAGACCTTGACATAAATTATTATTCATTATTTACTGGAACAGAATATCTTTCAAACAGAAGAGAATTTATAGGCATATTTTTACAGACACAAACACACACAGACTAGCAAAATTTCAATTATCTTGAATACCTTTTAAAAACAGACATGTGAACTTATTTACATGCTCTATTGTGCCAAATTGATATTACATTGTCATTACAATCAGAGAGCAGGATTTCATAGTCCACAGCGTTCTGTTTCACGTCTGGAAAAGCCACTAGGGTGACCATTGAGGCCAGATAAGTATGGGTTATTCTCAAACACATTAATGCATTTTCCATTCAACCCAACATTGTTCTACAAACATTTTCTTGCAGCCTGTAGGAAAATAACTTTTTATCATGGGAGAAAAGTGCTGACAGGGGGGAAAAGGGGGAGTATAAGGAAGAATGAAAACCAGCCTACTGTTCACCCGGTAACATCTCACCCATCAAGCCAGTTGAAACTGACCACCATCAATGGCATTTTTCTGTTGTCACATTCCATTCGCTTTTTTTCTTTGTCTCGCTGCTGCTCCTGCTCCGTCCTTCAGAGAGCAGCTTTCAATAGGATTACTGAATAATGCAGACCCCCTTCGCCAAAAAGGGACCTGTACCCTGCCTCGAGCCTCTCTCATTCCCTCTGCTCTGCTTTCAGTTCATCAGTTCCTTCAGAAAGCCCTCTTCAGTGGAGACAGGGAACAATGACCTACTTCATCCTGTGGAATGTCAACCCCACTCCCCACCACAAATAATCCAGCCCTTCTCTCCCATGAAACACCTTCTCCATGGCCCAGGCTTTCTTAATCTGAACAAAATGAGAATTCCACTGAAACGCTTCACCTTTTTTCAGCCCTCACACATACACAGAAATAAGCATTAACACACGTTTTTATTACCTTAACATCTCCCTAACTGGCTATTTGCAACAATTTGATGCATTTTAGTTTTTGTGGGTGTTAAAGAGTTGCTTACACACCTTGATTAAATCAGTCTACGCCCTCCAATTAAATCAGACTATACACTAAGATAAGAGTATGCCAATACTGGATCATGTCAGAACTATACAAGCACACCACGGCACTTCTTTTAAACACAGTGACCGGTACATACGCTCAGGTCATCCAGGCACCATCACTTCCACTTCACACTGGCACCAACTCGGCAAAAGGGCAGGTGGTGTGTGTGTGTGTGTGTGTGTGTGTGTGTGTGTAGGGAGGGAGTTAAGGCCATTCCTTTAAAAGCCACTGTGTAACCACGGATACCGGAAACACTGCAGCCTTTACGTTCGTCAGTGTTTCAGCAGGCGGCCATCAGCCCCTTACTGACAATGGGAAGAGGAAAAGGGCACGCAGCTCAAGCTCTCGAGTGTGATTATAACAAATTCCTGCCCCAGCTAGACAGCGAAGAATGCCAGATCTGCCAAACATTGAAAGTCACACAGCAGAGCCATGACTGGGACAGAGGAGCGAGAGGTAGGGAGACAGCTGGAGAATGAGGAGAGAGAGCTGGAACTAATAGAAAGGCGGTGAAAACCAACCAGTAGAGAAAATGGTTCTGATCAATGCTCTTGTGAAATGTCTAAATAATGTCACTGTTCAGTAGAGGGAAATTACACAAGAAACCTACTATGTGAAAATCCAACCTTTTGCAGATTTTTTTTTCTTTTCTTTTTTAAACCAAAAAGAAAGCGACATTTCAAGTCACTCCAACGTCGCTAGTTTTAAAACATGGTTCAGTTTGATTTTTAAAAAAGTTTGAGAGATTTACACATCTTGTTTCATCATTAAGTGCAAGGTCATAGAGCAGTGTAGTCTGCCAATAAGTGAACAAGCTTGAGGCCTCCCTTCTGGTATTTCCATTAAAGTGAGCTGTCCGTTAGCGAGTAGTTATACGCAAGGCTAGTCATTTGAAGAGTAATAGGCACATCAACTTTAAAATGGGAACTTGATCTTCAAGAAAAATTTTCCTTACTTTTAAAGGGTAGCTCTCTGATCAGACCAGCCTGCTTTTTCTGCCTGTTTCCAGTGGTCTGTGCACTTGTACCATTTCAAAGGAAAACTCAGGTAACATTTAAACATGCTTCTGTACTGTCCAGAAAAACAGAATGCTAAAAAAAAAAAAAAAAGAAAAAGAAAGGTTACTGGCCACCAAGGCTCTATACTTTTTTCCATCCATCCTTCAATATATTCCATGTTTCCTGACCTTTCTTGTCCCAACCAGTAATTGCTTCCCATTTGTACCAATTAGTCAGTGAGTTCCTTTCTTTTCTTGTGGGATTGCAGGCACCCTGCCGCGCAGCTGTGGTGCAGGACATGAGAGTTTGGGTAGGGGGTTTTAATCCTGCAGACAATACTGACCTGGCCACAGCTATCCAGACAAGACACACCAAAGGAGAGCTATTTTGGGCCATGACTGAAATCTCGAGACTACTCTCACCACATCCCACACACAAACACACATGCTTATGGTCATTTTATCTTAATGACCATTTATCTTTAGCGCTCAGTGTAAATATTCCACTTTGTAGTTCTGTTTGCTCGATTGTGGGTGTGTCATTATCATCTATATCTCAACTCCACTGTATACAATCTGTGCTAGTTCCTGTGGGCCTGCTCACTTGTTTGAGGTCTTCATGACTTCAGTTTACTTCATGGAACTCTGATGGGAGAAAACTCACCTACTTTAACAGCTTCATCAACTAGACTTCACCAGCTGATCTGTGGGGGTTTTTTTTTAATAGCTTCAAATTCGAGGTAAATCAGATTCATGTGGTCATGTGTGTATTTGTATCAAGTGTAGTCAAACATGTTACAGTTATAGGGCTGTTTAACTTGTTAAAGTGCATGAGCTGTTTTCACTGACTAGCACATCTAAGCTTATTCCCACGGTAATAGTTCAAAAGAGCTGAGAACCTGGAGCTGGCACAGAAATGAAAGGCAGAGAAAAGGAGAGAAAAGGAACAAAGGGCAGAGAATGGGAGCTAGGAGGAGGCAAAGGGGGAGGAATAAGGCTGCCACTGCATTCCAAAACTTCACATTCCTAATCACATCTGGCTGCAATACAGGCATTCTTGCTCACCATCATTCCCTAAAGCTTTTCCTTCTAACAGTATAACATGGACACACACCCTGCTAGAAAATCTACTTAGCACAAACAAAGTATCATAATTGCAAAATGCTGTGCCTTTTTGTGTGGGTGTGTTTGTGTATCTACTCCATAAAACTCCCTGATAAATTACTCTTCCCCCACTATGAAGGCCACATGATACTCTCCACTTTCGCTTCCACACAAACACGTATTCATAAAGTGTCATATGCCACCACACTGAGCAAGTCAGCTCAATACATCAGGATGAATCCCTCTGGCAGTGCACACTCTGGCTTAGCTTGGATTCAAACCTCATGTGTGTTATAACTGCTACAGAGTTTAAAATGCTACAAACCACTGATATTTGGAGCAGGATGTTGGAAAATCTCATTGGCTTAATGAAATCTGTATGACCGCAATGGCAATTTTATAATAATCTTAAGTGTCATACAGGTTTCTTTGTTATATTTACTAAACCAGTAGGAAAACGAGCATTAGTGCTCCAAAAGCATCACAGAGAGGCTGAGACGTGATGCATCTGGTGCAAAACGAAGTGATTTGTGCTAAGTAGAGTTGCTTGCATTGGCATTTAAGCTTTACAGTGGTGTTGTTATTGGAAATATATTATCTTATTTGTCCAGCCAGCTTCATATCTGGGTGCCCCTGCAGGAGAACGGAAACTACCAATTTCCAAGACATTTTAGCTCCTGAGAAAAGTTACTTATCTTTTTCACGTTTTCTCACTGGGTGTGTCGATTCCAGTATTTGAATCTCAAATACTTCTCAAGCAGATAACCAGCTATTCACATGACAATGAGCTCACAATAAATGTGTCTGAGAGCATGATGCATCACCACATCAGTACCTAGTAGGCATCTGACATCAGTGTTAAGCTAATTATCACTCTCCTGGCCCAAAGGAATCATCTAATAAATCTAACAGCTCTGGTAATTTCCTATCCAAATTAACTTAACTGGCATTGTACTGAAACTTCTACAATGGCAGCTCATGGCAAAGCCTTCTTTAACCCAAACCACACCATCTGACGCTGTTTTGTAAATTACGGAGTTCGCACCTGCAATACTTTATGACATGAATGTGATGATAGGCAGCCGGTCTCTCTTTGTGTACATGCATGTGTGGGGGTTTTCCCCTCCTGGGTGAGTCAGCAGAGCTCGTCACGTGTTCCCATGCACCCCATCACCCTCAGCAAAGCAGAAACCTGATCTCCCTCCCACTGCTTGATATTTACAGCCACATGCCCAGGAGAAAGGAAGCCTGGCTCTGGACGTGTGTGTGGTCTGTCTGACAAGCTTTTCTGTATGTGTGTGAGGGAACGAGTGTTCTGTGGGACAGGTGGAAAGACGAATGAGAACACAGTCTAGGTCTCTGGACAGCCGTGTTCGAATTACCACTCCACGTTTATCTCAAATCAGATCCTGGTGGGTTCATTCTAGGCATCCTTCACGAAAATGAGAAAACAGATAGAATAAATGATAGTACTAATCCTTGGACTGAATTGGGACCACTGATCGGAAGGCTGCGAGTTCAAATCCCAGGTCCTTCAAGTGTCCACTTATGGGCCCTTGAGCAAGGCTCTTAACCCTCAATTGCTCAGTTGTATAAAGTGCGATAAAAAAACGTAAGTTGCTCTGGATAAGGGCGTCTGTCAGACGCTGTAAATGTAAATGATTGGCAACCTTACAGTGAGGACAGAATAACAGTACTGAGGCTCTTCCTGTAATGTTAAAAAAGCTATGAGTCACTTGCAGACTGATCCTGGATGATTCTATTGATTCTTTTGAATTCATTTTCTCTTCACATACTTTACATTTTATACATTAGGAGCTACAAGCTGTACTTCCTGCTGAGTGGATTTTCTTTCCCTTGTCTGTAGTCTGTCTTCATTCTGTCAAGCATAACCTATAGAATTATAGGCTATTTCTCTGGCATGTATGATTTACTTGCATGCTGTTTCTCTTTTAATCGGTGTTATTTATACTGTCTGGTCGTTAGTCTAAAATAAATAAGTGTGTAGGCTTGTCTAGACTGTGTATGAAAAATCTGTATATGATATGAACTTAAATACAAGCTCAATAAGAGGTGTAATATAACACACCATTCTCTTCCACAACACCATCTGGTGGACCAGCTGGGAGTTTTAGTCAAACTGAAACATTGCACCAGTAGAGATGGCTGACAAAACTCCAGGAATGAAGGTGACTCAGAATAAAAAAGTAATACATCTAAAAGCATGTACAGATGCTCTGGTGGATCAGAGCTGGATGTCGGACCTTGCAAGAACACACAGAACCTTCTCAACATGACCAACGTGAAATGTATGATTGTGTTGATGTGTGTGACAGAGAGAGCATGAGTCTCACGGTTAAAATGCTGGTGTCTCTGCGTAAAGGTGGTCTGCAGGTTGGAGCTCAGCTGGGAGATTGGGGCCTTCAGGTCCGAGCGGCTCTGTTGACTCAGCTTCTCCTCCATCTCCAGAGTGCAGCATGAGAAGCCTTGAGGGCACACCTTCAGATCGGTTTCTGTAACACACAAAGCAGGAGAGAGCTCTTACACTAGTGCTTTTTAAACCACTACTCTTATAATCCTGAGAGAAGAAAAACAAGCTTAAATGCAAAAATGCATGAAACTGGGGCTGGGGCAGTAAGAAAAATTCATGGTATGCCAGGTATAAAAACAAAAGTTGCTGCAAGATGCTAGTGATAATGTTTAAAATAACTTTTTTTTGCAAACACTATCAGCTAGGAATCTAGCCAGAAGTAATTAGACAGGTTTACTTTCTTAAGCAGCAAGATATGGAGGACCAGATAAGGCTAAACCAACTGCACAAGACTTTCAAAACAGACATGCGGAACCACACACTATGCAACTTTAAATCACTTTCGATCAGTCGTTTGGTGAAGATAGGGGTGTGTACACTACATCAGGGAAAAGATTCACACACTACATAATTTCTCAGCTGTAGAAATCATTATTTTTAATCTCAGGACATCTCAAGTTAAAACTAGAAAAAAGAGAACAAAGAAAACGTGCAAAAATTTTGGTTGGGAAGACGCAGACAGCGAGGACTGTTCTGCAAACACGGAAAAAATAAATGCAGCAATGCAAAAAACTCATGTTTGTTTATTTCTGCTCTTCTTAACAGCCATTAGGTATGAAATGACAATTTCTGATAAAGGCAATATTACTGGCATTATGGAGTGTGCACTAGGCATTCATAAGCTTGCAAAGGAAGCATTAATTACTCTCACTTCTGATTAACATCAACTAGCTCAGACTACTGTGTAGTCAGTAAAACAATTAGTTTAGGTAGTTCACTGGGTTAACGCATTTTGTGCATTAATACTAACAAAAAGTTATAGACACTAAGGTTGCACATTAGAACAACAAGAAAACAACAAAAACAATCCCTCGTATCCACTAGCCTACTGAGGACACACAGCTATGAATAAAAACTAACAGCCTGGACATGTAATCTTATTGTCTCAGCCATCCAGGCTACTGATCGGTCAACCTCTGAAAGGGGCATTAAGAAACAAGGCTGGTTTAGCCGGTCCTGTTTGTCCACTGAGGTGTCATTCGAGAACTCATTCAAATCACCATACCAACCACTGCAAAACAGTGGAAGTTGACAAAGCTTTGGAGATAAATTCCTTTTTTTGCTCACACTTAGAGTCCAGTCAGAGGACTGCTTAGAAGTTTGAAGATAATCTAAGCTTACTGGATCTCTTAAAAGTGCTCAATGTGATGTCAGACACTGAGTGAGCGAAAATGCCACTTGATGTGTTCTTTTATCCGGAGATTTCAAAAATCATACTTTAGTGTTTATGTTAAGGTTTAGCTCAATTATAGTTAAAGTATTAGTTGTGTTTTGGAGAAGTGCTGAAATATAGTGAATTTCCAAAATGGCACAGCCGTTCATGGCTCAGCGTCCAATATTTCTGCTGATCCACAGCCTCTGTGTGGCAAAGTGGGCTTGAAGAGTGTGAAAAAACAAGCTGACTTGTCACGATAGTACAGGGGGAGTGGGAGTCAATGCGTAGTCACAGCTGCAATAATGTTTTGTTTTTCTAACTTTTTAACGCAGTTGCTGGAATTTAGGGACAACACAAGGGGCCTTTCAGTGGACAGGCTGTTTGGTTTTCCCTGCCAGCCTGCTGGAACTGTTGCTACTCCAGTCTGCACTCTACAGACAGACACGTCCACTCATTCACAGCAAAGGCTGCCTCTGAGAGCCAAACCGGCCGTTTTACAACATTTACAACTTTGCTTAAGTGACCCGAATCTTAAAGAACACAGGAAAACAGGCGTAAATGGGTGAGCCTGACAGGCATACAAAATAAAAACGCTTTTAATTTCATTTCATTCTAGCTTTAGAAATGAGGCTTTCTGAGAAAACATGTTCATGTTTTTAGCTTGTAGTTCTTCCTACAGATCTTTAAGCTCATCGTGTCTAGTCAGTGAAACACTTGCAATGAATGAGTCACTAATGCAGCACTTAATGATCAAGTGCTAAAAAATTTTGGCATCACTGCAAATATCTAGGAATTCTCATGTCATGGTTCCATAATTCACAAGAACTCCAGCCCTGTCCCAAAAGACCTGAGCTTTGGTTTGGCTTGCATTTTAGAGTTCTTATTTAGGAAAAACCAATAAATACCAACAGATGGCAGTGTAAGTGTCCACAACTGTGTACAAAGGTTAAAAGAATTAAGTATTATGGTTACCTTTATGTCACATATACATTACTGCACAGTGAAATTCTTTTCTTCGCATATCCCATCCTTGGAGTTTGGGGTCAGAGCGCAGGGTCAGCCATGATAAAGCACCCCTGGAGCAGGGTAGGTTGGGGGCCTTGCTCAATGGCCCAACGGTGGCAGTTTGGCTGTGCTGGGGCTTGAACCCCTGGTCTTCCGGTCAACGACCCAGAGCTTTAACCACTTGAGCTACCACCACCCACATGGTGCACACAACCAAAAATGTGATGTCCACGGATGGACAGCACGTTGTAGGAGGTTAAGCATGGCTTATTGAGGAACGCTTCTGTAAAAAGGAGAAATGGTTTGTGTTCTAAATGCCTGGTTTTAGTGTAGTCAAATGCTCAAAGGTTGATTACTCTTTCGAATGTTTCAGATTGCTCTCTCAAGAGAAAGTAAGAGACACTGCATCATCCACACTTACTTCCAAACATTCATGCTTGACCTGTTTTGAGATGCATCTGATTCTCGAGATTTTAAATATACATATAAGTACAAGAACATCTGCGTTGGATGTGCACCTGTTGATCTAACCGATTAAATATTATGCAGGAGGAAAAAAAACCCAAACACTTCAGTACACAAACCCATGAAACAACATTACGGTGAACACAAATGAGTTGCATACAGTCCTGTCCAGACTCAAAAGCATGTTACCTCTCTCCATACACACACACACACACACACACCATTAAATACCTTCCACCACCATATTTCTCCCCAACACTTAGCTCTTTGTATGGGGCAAAGTGTGAGGGGCAGGCTGAATACCTGGGTGAAACAAGTAAAACACACAGAACAGAACGGAATCTTGGGTCTTGTAAACTGTCGTACCTTCGAGCTGTCCATCGAAACGCAAAACACGCCTCTGGGATTCTGTCTACTGTTAAACTGGTTTAAAAACGTAATCAGGCCAAAATTCAAACTTTCTAGGCATCAGACAGCTTTATAAAGATCACAATATAATACAAGGTACAAACTTTTTACTTGTATTTTGCTTTAGAATTAAACAATTAATGAATTGAAATCTTTACTCTTTAGAGTACCACACACAATTCTGTAGCTCAAGACTACTTGAAGAGAGATTAATGGTCAAAGGGCATCATCAATTGGATAAACACGGTCCGAGTGAATTTTCTTTGGCCAACAAACTCTCCAACACTAACAAAATGATACAGAACACTAGCATATTAACATACACACTGATTTATTTCATTGTTTCTATTATTTATATTTTTCCTATTTATTTTATACAATGTGCAATCTACCTTTTGATGGTCTAAAAGTAAAGCGTGGTGCTCAAAAGCAGTAAACAGCCCAAAATACTGCTGTTAACTATTAGATTGAGGAGCAGATGTGTTGGTGTTGAACCCATGTGCTGATGAACCCATGTCTAAGTTAGCCAACCTACCTACGTGTTGTACTTATCACTCCTGTGTTCTAATCCACGGCAGGCCCTCTCTCCATCCATCTTACACTTCATTTAAATACTCTCTTGCTAGGCTTTCTCGATTGACCTGACATTAGTATCTGGCCATCATAATATTAGTGGCTAGGAATTTTGTATCTCTGTCTAGTTTCCTGCCCTGACAGTTTGTGGCCAAGTGTTCGACTGCACCTTCTGTTTCATTAAAACTGCTGGTCACAAGCGTCTGTCTTCAACTGATCCACTATCTACATTCCAGTCATGCCCAATCCACCTCGACCGTTCACAATATATCTTTCAATACTAACTACACGTTTGACCTAAATTTAGCTAAAGATATTTACTAACAAAGCAACCCAGAACAATCAATAATATTTCACCTATGTTTTCGTCCAGAGAAACCTGGCACTACACTGTTCCGTTTGCTGGAATAGCCTTAAAACAAGTTTCATTATGTGACATACTTTGAGAATGTGCTCTTTGCTGGCCCGTTATCTCTTTATCTATTATCTGTTCATCTGGACTTGTGTGCTGTATGCAGCCAAGTACAGTTATGACTCAAAGTATCCAGTTAGCAACAGCATCCCACATTCTTGATAAATTGCGTGATAATTTCTTAAAATATACACGATAAATTATGCTGGCATGTCTGAAATCATAGTAGTGAGTTAAGATATATTAGTCTGGTCTTGAAAATAACACTGCACGTTGCTGAAAAGGGTAGAATTATGTCCAGCAATGCCATTAGACTAAATGATTAAGTTTGCATATTGCCTAGGAAGTGTGCACATAATTTAAAGATGTACATGATATTTAAAGACAAGAAATGGAAGCTACAATACAGAAATATATTACAGTAGTTTTGAAAAGGACTTTGTAGATATGGTATATGCAAAATAAAATCGTATATCCTCCATATGATTAAGGATGATAAGGTGCCAAAATAATTAAACAGACCCATACAAAAAAGGTGAAATGGAGCTAGAGTTGGATCTGAATTTTATTTCTGCACTGCATGCTTGCTTTAATTCTACACTTCAGCAGATCACAGGGCAGATGAATAGCAGTTTGGTTTTGATTGCTGCTTTCTTCATATGATTGTCATCATTCACCCTGCAGTTAAGTGAAAACAGGGTCTTGTGGTCAACCCTTCCGATTCCAGTTCAATCATAATGTAATTACCACAGCCTATCTTTAAGTAGTAGTACATAAGCATGCTTACCATGCAGTATTCGTGTGCATGGCTGAATTATTCGTCATCACTCACAATAAAACCAAAAAATTTATTCAAGGAGTCTGGCATCACATATACATTTTTCATCCCTTTCCATCTTCCTAGAACTTTCCTGGCGGCCCACATTAGTTAACTGGTGCAATGGTCTCCATTTTTATCGTGCAATGAAAAAGAAAGCATTAACAGCGCTCATACAGAAAATCCATCAGAGTGATTTTCTCTGATTGCTCAGAATCGCTTGACTCAAGAGCAGAAAAGAAGCTAGAGTCTCTGTCCTTGATTTGCATTTCTTTTTTATAGCCTTACCCATCCCAAGTCATGTGCAAGTCTCCTATTGGAGACTTAAAGGTGTGAAGAAGAATACTCATCGTCGGCAAAATATAGAAGCAAACATTAAGAAACACCCAATTAATAAGAGGTATCTAACATGAATGTAATGTTGCTCCATTTTCCTCACTTACACTTAGGACTAAGTGACCTCACAATAAATCTGATTGAGCTGTGTTGGTTCTCAATTAATGACAAAGTCACTTCCTGTTTACATCCTTCATTTTCCAGCAACAATCCATTTTGGTCGAAACAGGAATGTGGGTGAAACCTAAATTAGCTCTCATGCCCTTACAACCCTCACCCCACCTTTTCCGTGCCCTCGGCCTTTCTCCAGAACCCAGACAGACATCAATGCCCGTCGCTCCATGAAAACAGCTTCCAAGCTTAACCATTGGGGTCAAAGGTTGACAGCCTCTCCTCTGAGAGAGGCCGTGCACTCTGACCCTGCCAGGCATTGGCCAGCAGACCCACCACCCGCATGCACACACCAACACACACATTCTTCCACCAGCCCTGGGCCCTCTGAGTCAGAAGTCATAAATTCTCAAGGGGATTATTTCTGGCTGCCAGCCGCTATAAATTGTGATGGCCGCCACATCAATGTGCTGTTACCAGAAAGACAGACTAATGGGCTCCCCTTAGTGTCCAACTAAGGGGTGTTCATTCTTGTCTGTAAAGGGCCAGTGTGGCTGCAGGCTTATATTCCATGCAAGACCAACACCTGATAGTTGACTGAAGGCCATCATTTGAAACAGGTGGTCTCAGGGCAGGGTGTCTGCTTGATTGAAACTGGCTCTATATGGATAAGGTAAACTTATGCAGTAGATCAAAACATGGGCTCTACTAGAGTCACACTTCATTTTTTTGAAGTGTAAAACAAGTTTTTCCGTCAGCAGGAAAGCAAACTAAGTACTCAGTAAATTTGCTGAGATCTCAACCCATACTCTAGGAGAGCACTTCTAAGATGTACAACTACAAACAGACTCAGGCGCAAATCTACCCCCCCCCCCCCCAAATCATATCTTACTTCTCATTTTCACTTACCATAAGCTGCAATTACTACTGAGGTGAGGGGAAACTCCCATTTGTCAGGGAACATCTTTCTCATCCGTACCAAAAATGATACACACCCTACTGCAAGCAGAGAAGCTACACATACATTCCTATTACAGTAGTTGCTGAAAAAGAATCAAGATTAAAGGGATGAGAAAGAGAGTGAAACACAGCAGAAACATTAAGGGTAGATAAAGGCTGGATATTTGTTTTGTAAATCATGGATATTATGCAGCTCTAGTTGCAGCTTCCCAAATCTGAATTTCATGTCAGGACAAGACACCACCGTTTGCCTTCAGCACTCTCCTCTCAGTTCCAGCTGCTGGAGCAATATTTCTGTCTGTCTTGCATCTCTTCCCTCCTCACTGTGTGGCCTGAGGCCATTTTGAGTGTGTCCATCAGTCACTTGCATTTTGCAGTACACACTATAGAGTCCTACAGGCTGTTCAAGGAAACAATCTTCTACCAAACTTGCCTTGAGTTAGCCACATACAAAGGTCATCGCTATGTCCTATATGGCCAGAGGTTTGTGGACACATGACCATCATACCCATATGTGCTTTCTGAATACACCGTTATAGATTTAGTCCCCAACCCCTTATGCAGTCACTCTTGTCACTATATTTTAGTCAGGTGAAGAGGCCTGGTGCACAGACAGCATTCCAAATTACCCCAAAAGTGTTCAGCGAGGTTGAGGTCAAGGTTCTGTGCAGGCCACGTCGATTCTTCTACACTAACCATGGCAAACCATGTCCTTTATATCTCCGCTTCTCTGCACAGGAGCACTGTCATGCTGGAACAGGTTTGGACCTCTTAATTTCACTGCACAAAACTAACGTTCTGTATTTTGAGGCAGGTTTTTTGGGAAGATGCACATGTGGGTGGGATGGCTATACAGTGTAGAAATCCTTTTCTGTAAGATAACATGAAATAAAACTATGCTTGCTCAAGTACACATTCTTTGGTTTAGAGTAGATATTCTTTAGTTTTATATTTATTATGCTCCTGATCCGCAGTTAAATTCTTAGTGTTTGTGCACTGCCTCTAAAAGCTTGATGAGGCAGAAATACCACAAGCTCTATAGTTAGAGCTCTATACCACATACAAAACTTGTTCAGCGTGAAGTTTCCACCTCAGTGGAAGTGTATTGAAAAGGGATGATTGTAACATGATACCAGTGTTACAGCCCAAGAGCTCATATGGAGCTGATCAGTATGGGCATTGGTTTTTCTCCCCTATTTCCGTCCAATATCTCTAAAATACTAGCAAGACAAGTTTAGAACGCATTTGCCAAAACAGTAATGACTTTCATTGCTTTCAATAAAAGTACAACCGGACTGACAAAGCCCTGGTTTATACGGTTTATACACTAACAACATAGCGGATAACATCGCCCGAGGCATTTTCATTCGCTTCCACAGAAATAGATTTGTTCTGCTTTAACAGATAAAGTTGGTCAAGCAATGGGAATCTTCAGGATAAGCAAATGCAGACAAGAAATTGAATAAGTACAAGCTGTTCTGGCTAAAAAGAATTTACAATCCTTAAAAGCAACTGCAATAGGACTGGCCACATTCCTAAAGTCTGACACTATGAAAAAATAATGAGCTGAAAATACTTATTCTAGAAGAGCAGCATTATTACCATCAGTTGTTCTGCTTCTGAAACCCTCCTTCCATTCCCAGCACAACTTTACATATGCCCCATGTGTCACTTCTCTGATGAGCACAGGTCCATAAGGGACATTGCAGATACCCAGAATCCCCTTCAACTGGTGTACATTTTCTCCAACCGGCTCTCCTTAGAGGCACCAGTTCCAATCCTGACACATGGGTGAGCATTTGTATGGATGTACACTCATACCCCCATGGGGCAGGTGTTGAGGTAGTCAGGAAGCAAATTAACAAGACGGATATCCAAAGCCAAACAATATAGCTGACATTTCAACTGGCCAGGGAGGCTCTGACAAAATGGACAGGAAGGGAGGTCAGAAAGTGCATTTATTTTTCAATAATATTACATGAACTGTAGTCAGAGCCAACATTTTCCCATTACATCCTTTAGTTTTCAATATAAAACATTTTAATGACCAAAGATTATGAGTGGAGGAGGATGTCAAACGTTCTGTAGACTAGCTCGGAAGTCTGAGTGTAGAACAGACAGCGGTGTATACATCTGCTTGTACTAGCATTAACGTAAGTGAAATATGGCCCAGAAGGAATGTTTCTTTTAAGAGTCCACTAAGTCTTGATTAATATAAAGGAACATTAACAATTACTTAGAAATAGTTTGGGAATCAGGAATTACATTTGCAGTCACTATAATTTGCAACAAAAGTAAGGCAACATGCCACAACTCCTTGGAAAGCATGTGTGTAAAATGTTTCCTTTTATAAATCATGAATTAAAATCTCTTGCCAAACACAGCTGGCAAAGCAGTAAGCAAACAGGTTTTTTTCAAATGTCATTTTGTTTAAAAAAAAGTGGGGGAGAAAAATGCATATGCAGAGGCAGATTTCATAGAACTTTTTCAAAAAGTCAGCCTAGGAATGCTAAATCATAGGCTTAAGAGTCTAGACAGCTGTGTGATCATTAACTAGGGTGATAGTGCAGCATGGCAGAGGCTACAGCTCTTCTCATCTTCTCTTTTACACTTAGAACAATTCCAGAATTTATCAATCAGAGCTCTCGACGCAACACAAAGCAAACTAGTGTGATGAAATGTATGGTATTGTGGGAAATCCTCATTGATGGCCGAAAAATACATTTGTAGCAAAAGACAGAACGGTCTTCCGCTTCAAGCTCGCCTCTGATTACGAAACCAGGCAGAGTGTCTGGCCAATTAAAACTCCCCACTGGTGAACTTTCCAAAAGGTTGTCATCCATGAACATTCACCCAGAAGCCTCAGGAAGATTCTACAACATGGATCTGGCCTCTCGTTCTCTGTCTGGCTCCATCTCCCTCCCCGGTGTGCCGTCTCCGGCTTTGTCTCTGTGCACAAAAGCTCCCTGCCTACACCACTTCCCAGGTCAACTCATTGTGAAATGTTTCACTTTTTCCAGCATTGTCATAGAAACTCTATGAATTCACTTCCATACAGCTGACAAATGAGCATTTAGCTGTAGAGAGCAGGGGCTTTCTGTTATGCATTAGGGATTTGGGATACGCAGGAACATTGGAATGTAAGGCCTCATTCCAACAAGGAAGAACAATCAGGTCACAAGTGAACCAGCAGAGCTGTGTGTGATCGATGAACTTCAACCCAATGGTACAGCACACTGAGGCGGTCTAACCAAGCAGAGCGTAGTGGTGGTAGTGAAGCTGTTGAAGACACGTGAACAGAGCACAGTTCATGTGGAAGCAATTCCACTGTCTCAAACTATACAACCAACAATGGTACAAATGAGTGAGCTAGAGGGAGTATGAGGCTAATGGCAATGCTGTGGCAGGTAAGCGGAGACAGCTTTGAATGCATGAAAACGACCAAGACAGTTGGAGAGGAGGGAGACATGAAGAGGACTGACTGAGCTGATGACAGCAGATGCTGTTTGCTACCACCACTGAGAGCAAAAGCACTCAGCTGTTTGCATATACACACACACACAAACAAATTTGCAAAAAAAAAAAAAAAAATGCACATGCACACAGAAGCGGGTAAAAGTACACTTGGAGGAAGGAAGAGGGTAGATTTGGGAAACTCTAGGGTAAGATTAATTTGAGACACTGGAGCCCTATGAACATTTACAATGAATGTACGAAGTTTGTCTTTAAAAAGCTTGCCTTTTTGTAACAATTCTATTTTACTTTTTTTAAAAAAAAGTGTGATAAATATTAAAGATTTGCAGGAAAAAGTAGCAAATCTCCAGACATCACGTCACAGCACCACTGTGTTACAACAAAGGTAAAGCCTGTGCAAAAGCCTGGCTCATCTCTAGTCCCAAAAGACCTCGTCTTCATACCCTGCTCTTTGGTGCTTAAATGAATGGAGACAAGCTAGGACTTTCAGCTTGAAAATAACTTTTCCTCTCTCCCTAAAAAGTGATTTAGTGTTATGGAAACAGCACAACAGCGACTTGTGGTACCAAAAGAGAGAAATATACATACCTAGAGGAAACCTATTTCTGTTTAAAATGTATACACATGAACTAATACTCCCTCTATACATACCCTAAAGCCATTTTATTTCCAAAAACTTTTAAACACAATGTGCTACATCTTCCCTTCATCAGCAAACCAGCAAATAACTTAGATGACTGATATAAACCTTGACAAATCGTAGGTAAGAGTGGATGAAATCTGCCAGATGTCGAACTTGAAGGACAAGCAGCATAACTGTGTGCGTTTACAGCCAATAGAACGAGAGGGGCCCACTGGCAAGATGAGGTCAAACCTACGATCATGTTTCCAAGTCCTCAATGCGACAACACAGCCACAATGATTCTGATATAGCTGCTGGGCTCAGGAAACTGGATAGCAGTGACGCTGGTGGGAAGAGCAGCATTATTAGCCAAGTGCAAAAAAATGGAAACCTACACCCAGGTATTATACTTTAGTCATGGACATCCCTTATCCCATCTCCAATGTGATACAGACAGCCATGTCAATAAATCATTGAGGCCTAGGAGTAAGAGGTCGCAATTTGCAGTCTTGTTCATTTGTAAAAGCTGCCAGATCAAACATGGCCATCTCCATTTATTCAGTGAAATCCACCATTTTGTTTCCACAAGCTCCTTTAAAGACCATACTACAGGCTACAGGCAGGAGCTGATTAATGAGGATATCAGAAATCTGATTGGTTCTATGTAATGTACTGGTTATGAAATTGAATGATGTGCACAAAGGTGTGCACAACTTTAATGGCTTTAAACACTGCAAACCTCTCCCCAATCTGCCTGTTAATCTCTGCGTATCAAAGTTTTTGATAATGTCAGGTATTTGTTTGTTTACAGATTTATTAAACAAGCAAATAAACTCGACTGCATAACAACATCATCACACATGTCCAAAGAAGATTGTAGCAGACAAGTGATGATAAATAAACCCAAAAAACTCTGACTACCTTTTCATGCATTTAGACATGGTACTGATATGATATCCAGTGTCAGTGTTTGGCTGATATTGGCAGGAAATGTTGGCTTGGATATCAGAGGGAGAACAAAAGAGGATGCATTTGAACAGAATCTGTAACAAATCTAGCATGAAGTATCACAGAATTTCTTTTAGCTGAACAGAACGCAGACATAAAGCAAGGGAGAGAAAGTAGGACACAGAAATAACCAACGTAATATAGGACCTTCTTTTATTTTAGGCTGTCTAAAATTGTACATATTTACAGTATTAATGACTTCAGTTATTTGGAAGAGTTTTAGTTCAATTTAAAAATGTGTTTTACATAAGTTTAATAAGGCCAAGTGCTTCGGTCAAAAACCCTTTTCACAAATTCACAAAGTATTATTTTCCATTATTTCAGTTTTATTTTGTTGGGTTTTTTTTCACAAGGCAGGAGATTTCACCCTGGCCAGTACATGGCTTTGGACCATTTGTCACTGAATACCTGCTGAAGGTGTTTTGGGAGCTGGAAGACACCAACCCATCTGGACTGTCTGGGAGAATTGAGGACTGGACTGTGTTAACAATGGCTTGGTGACAAAGCTATATAATGATGCTTAAGTTTGTAAATTTTGGTCTGTTTAAAATACTGTTAATTTCAGCCATTGTGTGGTTTAGAAAACACTGTCTAAAAGCATAATGCTTATTCAAGATAAAAAAGGGTCTGTGGGAAACCAGAGGTCATTTAGCTCCCCCACCCTTTTACCAGAGAACACATCAAATCAGCACTGTCTCCTTATCCTCTTCAAAAGACTTTATGACATGTTCAAAAGGTCTGTAAAAGTGGGATTGGGGAAGTGAGGGTGAGTTACCAGTTCCAGCAGAGATCTGGTCTTAGGTTCATCAAGGCTAGCTCCAGTGAAGCTTATGGGAATAATTAGCAGGGATTTACAGAGGTTCTGTATGTTAGCAAAGCTGGGGATTCTGCCCAAAACCCACAGAAAATCCCTGGCCCATGTCCTTCCTCTGTCTCCACAGCCACAAAATGTTTCTCCAGTACCATAAAAACACCACAGTTATTGGCACCATCAATACTATTATTCCCATTAATATCATTACTAGCGGACAGCAACTGTCTCAGGGCTTCATTTTCAATGCCATGCCAACAAGGGAGTTTCACATGGAGCTGTGCCTGCTAAGGGAATGGTAGCATCAAAAACATCAAGTTACAGACTGGGAGCTGGTGGACTCATACTAGTGTTCTCTATTACATGCACAGATGAAACACGACAATACAATGTCTTCTTTCAAAAACTGCAAATTTTCTCCGCTGAGCAGTTTGTCTCTGCAACAGAACCGAAGAGCATGATTAAACATGACCTCGTAACAACAATATCTGTCAAGGCAAACACACAAAACAACAGGTTTTGGTATTAAATTCAACTGAAAGAGCGAAGAGAGCAGAAAGGAAAGTAATGAAGGATAATAAAGGAAAAGAGACCAGACCTTGGATGAGGCCTTAGAGCAAGCCAGAACAGATAAAATGGCCCAACAGAATGAGGACAAAGGAAAGAAAAGCTTCTAGATGTTAAGGCTAGATAAAAAGGAATGCCTGCATCAACACTTCCTACAAAGCCTGCTCTTTAAGACAAGGCAGGATGCATGAGCCAAGTGAATGGGCCCCAGGGAACTCCACATGCAAATTGGAAGTGTTAACAAGGAGCTTTGGTGACGGCCTCTATCTGCCTTGTGGTGAGGAAAAGGCACAAGTTTGGAGGCAGATTTCACAAAGCATCAATCAAAAGTGGCTCTGCACTGTACTGCACAGCCTGGTTCACTCAGAGAAGAACAGAGACTTAAACAATGTCACCAGAGACACAAGCTTCAAAGCTGTTTGAGTGTAAGGGTACGAAAAGGTCAGTTAGCGTACGTCTCATCCATACAGAGAGTATGTGTGTATATTGGTAAAAAACAAACACTTCAGGGCCAGGCTCCAGAGACATCCAGCTATTCCCCAAAAAGCATAACACTCAAGCGTGTTTGAATCACACATAGTGCCAGCCCCTTCCTGAGTTTTTTTTTTCTCATCCTCAGACTCTCTTCCATCAGTCAAAATCCCCCTGTAAGTTTCACTCAGTGGTGCAGCCCGTCAATCCTCTGTTGGCCCAGGCTTTGTTGCTGCTTGGGGCTCTGAGCTCCCAGTGTGTGGGTCTTGGTGGTCTCATGTGGAATGTATTTTTGGGTTGGGGGGGTGGGGTAGGGGGTACCCGATTGTTCCTGCACTCAGCATTTACCCCCTGCTGGGCCGTCACTCACTGGAGGCTGTGCAGAAAGAGTGCCGGGTAACCGTGTGGAGAAACCAGAGTAAACTTAATGTTACAGTTAGGCAACAAACTCCAGTGGTTTTCAAAGAAATAATTAATCCAAAACAGTATACAAGATTCAGAATGTGAGTTACATTCAAAAGACCAGTTAATGCTAATGCAGTTGTTGGCTCCCAGAAAATTGCCATGACCAGCTGAATTAGTAACTGATTTATAGCTTCCGGGTTGTTCCACACGTCATGAACATGACTCACCCATTATCTAGGCCATGTGTTCCCAAGTAGCAATGATACCACGACACTAACATTCAAGCCTTCATCTCAGCATGTGCACAGACTAATCCGTGAAGTGAAGCAACTTTCAGAAATGTAAAGCCGACCGTTCCAATATTCGCATGTCCTCGAACACCCACTCACACTTTATGTAATGTGTGTCAATGTGTTTCATATCTTCTTTCTGATAGCCAAATAGTCAGCCAGCCACAGGGCCTGGCCATGACACAGGAACAGGCTGCAGCAAGGTCATTTCAGCCTCGCCCATGGCCAGAGGCTTTAATTACCCTTACTGATATCTTCATCCAGCTCAATAACAGTACCTCAAAAATGCTGCGAATGCCCTAAAGTACAGACCTATATACATTTTGATTGAAGTGAATTTCTCCATCTGCAGACTGAAGTTAAACCCACAGCTGTATTGAAATGGCAAAAATGTGACAAAATGTATTCTTATAAACATGCAGGACTCCTAATGCACATTTTTAATTGCACTCATTGTCCACTTTATTAGGAATACCAATTATCCAGACAGCCAATCATGTGGTGGCAGCACAATGCATACAATTCTGGATATACAGGTCAAGAGAGTCAGTTCATTTAAACAATGTGATATCAGTTATACTGATGGATTTGAGTCCATCTGAGTATTTCAGAAACTGATGACCTCCTGGGATCAGTCACTAGAGATTACACAGAATTGTTTAAAAAACAAAAAGCAACCAGAGAGTAGCAGTTTTGTGGGTGGAAGCGACTTGATGAGGGAGATCAGAGTAAGGTAACACAAATAACCGTGGTGATCAGAAATGCAGTTTAGAAACACACAACACCTTCAGTGAATCTTTCAGCTCACCATATCAGCAGAAAATCACATCATGCCCCATGCCAAGAACAGACATTTGAGGCTACACTGGGCACAGGCTCACTAAAATAGGACAGTTGTAGGTTACAAAAGCATTGCTCAGTCTTCTTCCAATTTTTATCGTCCGGTTTCGGTGTACCTCGCATTCCTGATCTTGGCTGACAAGGGTGGAAGCCCATGGGGTCTTCTGCTGTTGTAGCCCATCCAATTTATGATTAACCCACTGCTTTTCTGTTCACCACATTGAGTGTTGTCTACCTGCAATATTCAAACCAGTCTGGCACCAGCAACCCTGCAATGGTCAGGGTTTTTCCCCCTTTAATGATATTTGTTATGAACATTGACTAAAGTAAACATACTTTACCTTTAGTGACTTAAAACCAATATTAATCCAATATTATCTAACCCCTACTCCCTTTTAATTCATGATGATTTCTGATGGCAATTCCACCCACAATGATATGCTGCCAGCTACAGTGATGCGCTTGAAATTATTCTCTGCTAAGCAAAAAAAACCCAGCAAGGTGCCAAGTCAAAAAATTTCAGTGCAGCAGAATGAATTTTCCACACATTTCAAGACATTAAAGCCAGACACACACACACATCTTTGAGCAGTGCTTCTGGTTTAAGACATTTGCTTTTAAGTCAGCGAGGTTAGTAGATAGGAGAGCAGGATTTTTGCACTTTTTGCACATGTTCTTTAGGCTTGTAATCTTGCTGACAACAGGGAGGAACCATTTCTGTTGAGCCAGGATCAATTTTCTTCATTGATACTGTTGATATTCTAGTGGCCCTTTACCTGACAAAAGCGTTAATCCTTAGTCACTGACAAAGAGAAATATAATTCCTGATGCGTTTGTTCTTACCCAACACTAGAAAGAACACAAAGCTGTGTTCACATGAGCCCTGCTGTTTAACTGCCCCTGCATATTTTACATGTACCAAGAGAAAACAGCCAGAATGTAGCTGGGTATAAAATATGTTATAAGAGCAAAAACATATCATGATCGGTGAAACCAGGCAAAATGATCTGACTGGTTAAAACAAGTCAATTTCTGCAATCATATTTCAATAATTAAAATGCTCGTGTGCTAATGCAGGAAGCCTATTTATCACCACAACTAATTTAAATGTTGAAAAAATTATTAGTGGTAGTATTGATAATACTAATAAATCTAATCAGTCCAAAGCATTTGACATGAGACAAACTCAGAGGAAACAGCGCTGAATCTCATCAAAGCCATTTTTTTTAATTCAGCACTTGTCAGGCAGGGTTTTATCTGTACCAAAAAAAAAAAAAAACCGCGTGTGTGAACATAACCAAAGGCTTCTGTGCCGCAGAAATAACTACTCTGCAATCCAATACACAGAACTCTGGGATTAAAATGTAGATGCCACTGATCAGGCCGTATTAGTTCAACACCTTATTACACACATTTGAAGGTGTAAAACAAAGAGGTTGGTACTTTGGGCCTGGCAGAGCTGTTATTAGACTCATGTCTTATCTCTGCAGTGATGTAGCAATTAGTAAATTATTGATCAGAGTCCAAGAGGGAGACAAAGTGAACATAAGGCATGAACTCTAATCGAAAATGTTAAAAAATATTTTATGGTATATATTTTAAAAGTATAGGTGTATACTACATCAGGGACTGGTAGAGCTGTGGTTGCACTAAAGTATTTAGAACATGAATGATCCTTCGAGCAAAGGGAGGGTAGAGCCTTTGATCTTCACCATTGTCCATACCTGAGGCATGACATAAGACCCTGCTGCCAATATGAAGCAAAACAGACCGCTCTAGCACAGGAAAATGTCTCCCAATAAGAAACTGTTGACACAAAGAGATACCAATCTGGTCAGTGCTAACCACTCTCCTTTTGAAGAACCACTGCGCAGCAGGAACTCGACACACACGTTTTACAACATCTAGGCCAATCATCAACCATCAAAAACAGTGGGGATTTTCTTTAAAAGGCCAAGACCATCTCTGCTTTGGTTAGAAATAGGAGGGTGTGAAAGCATCAGACTTTAGTGGGGAACTGTGTACTTCAGGGCTAAAGTAACTATGGGGTCCCCCTAAGATATCATAATCCTTGGTATCTTTTAAGCAGAAAGGATCTGAGGAGACCAACTGGTTGGCGAATAAACAACTTAAACCCCAGACAGTATAGAGAAGTGCAACAATTTTTCCATTAGACTGTGGAGAATGAATTCCACTGCGTTTTCACACAGGCAGATCGTTCCTCTGTTCAACGTCCTCCTCAAACCACAAACATACTTATCTAAAGTTAACACAACCACCAATGACAGTATAAGAGACCAACTACAGTTGGTTTAGGTATGAATTTGTGTAAAAATATTTTCAGCTTTGTCCAAAGGAGGAAAAGGGAATAAAATTACACATTTATAACTTGACAGGCAACATTCAATCATTTTCTTGCCCTGGATCATGTGCAAAACACCACAAGCACTAGGTCTTAATTGAAAGGATCGAGATTCAGTGGGCAAATACTATAATTTTTTCACCGCAAGCTGAAAACAAAAGATGCTTGTGGCTGGAAGATCACTAGTCATATTAGATGCTAAAAAACATGTCTAACATGTCAAAACAGTCTAAAAAACTGTGTTGTTGTTTAGGTTCCATCTGGGTGAAGATGAAATGACAGAACCTCATAACACTATGTTCACAATACGTCCATTATTGCATTGCATGATGAACCATACCAACGGGCCAAAAAAAAATCTGAACAAAAAAAAAATGAAAAATTTTTATTTGGCCAGCTTGGCTGGAACATACCAACTGAAAAAAAAATGCAGAGGGCAAAAATAATAATACCCTTGCTGATTAATCACAGAAAAGCAGAAAAGTTGGCTTGGAAAGGATATAATTTTGCCCATTGATGCTGTGTTGGATGTACTTGGCCTAACTGTGGATAGAATGTGGAATTAGGACCATGGAAATATAGCGAATAGATGTTTTGACTACCAGGTGAAAAGGGCCAATGCTGAAAGCCAAAACCAGAAGGGGACACTGACAGTTCATTTACGTTCTCCTGTGAACCATTTTCACCCTTGCAACAGAAGGCATTGTTATCCAAAGGCAGAGCTTTGTGTGTTCTTTTTCTGCTTTCTAAGAAGCCTCCTCCCTTCAACGACAGTAGACCTTGTTACTCGTGCTGGATCAATTATCTCAGGCTCTACTATTGACAAAGAAGCAAGTCCGATGCATAACAGGGTCTATTGGGAGATACACGTGGAACCCAGACTGTTCAACAAGGCATTAAAACACATTCATACTAACCACCATGACAAAACCGGAGTTGCGCTAAAGATGATCAATGCAGGTGAGTTGGGGTATAATCAGCCACATTTTACAATACAATGATACACCAGAGAAAACAATGGGCTTTTGGTCTGATGTAAAATACAAGGCAAATCACAAGCAAATGGTGTCCGTGACAGACAGAGTCGTTCTATATCACATACAACACAGCTTCCAGCTACTAAAACTTACAGGATTCCACATCCAAACTTTCCATGATAACAGCTAAGTTTTTGATAACAGAGAAGCTAATGTTGATGAAAAAAAAAAACCCAAACAACCCTGTTATAATAAAGTGCATCTCTGTGTGTCAACAGGACAGGATTTGTATATTACAATACTTGGGTTTATGTCGACAGGTCATTTTAAAGTCAGTAATAAAAAAAATAACAATGATGTAATCTTTCTGATCGCAAACAGAGCCCACAAAAGAAGTTATGATTACAATGGATTTGAATGAGATGAAAATCACAGCGCATACTCCCATCAAAGTTGCATTATGCTAACTGTACGTCATCAGGTAAAATGATTCCACCCAAAAAAAAGGCTTCAGGAACTGCAAAAGGGATTCATTCATCACAAATCACACATTAGTCCCAAGAAACTTGATGACAAATCTGAATTTATTTGCAAACTGCCTCATTTAAAAAATATATAATATTATATTATATAATATATATATATATATATATATATATATATATATATATATATATATATATATATATATATATATATATATATATATATATATATATATATATATAAATAAAATCAGGAAAAACAAATTTACTCCACATCTGGACTTTTTCCTGCCTGGGATTTTATTATGCATGGATTTAAAACTCTGAGACAACGTTTACTTGCGTAAAGTAAAAACCTGGCATTATCAGTAACAGAGGCTTTGACTATCATTTGGAGATAGAAAGATGACTCTCCTAGTCCAGTCAAGTTTTTCTACAACATTCCCCTGAACCCTCAACTGCACAAATGAGATTAAATGTAAGCCTAATGCCGTAAATGTGCATGTACATGGCGACCAAAGCAGAGGGTGCATAGCACTGTAAACCTTGTTAGCTTAGTGGTGTGATTCTCACTTTAGGTGAAAGAGGTCCTAGACAGACAAATCCTTGTGTGTGTGTGTAACTGAGTTGGGGGGGGGGGGGGTGGTACTGGGTTCAGTGTATTTAACATGAAGTCCAGCTCACATGATTGTCTGAGAGCCACAGCTGGGCCCTTGGGCAAGAGTAAAGCTTGAGAAAACATTGAAATGCATGCTATTCATTTTAATATCACTTTTAGATCATAAGCAGTCCAAATAAATACATGTAAATGTAAAAGCCACGGGTTTCCTTTACTCCAGTAGAAAGATATAAACAGAGTGTATCCTGGAGCCAGCTTCACTCATCCCGAGCACGCAGAGGAGCTTAAAGTGTTCATGTTCACCCCCACCCCGATAAAAATCACTACATCTACATGCCCATTATGGTGTACTACGATAAGATTTGGGTTTCGAATTGGAGAATTTAATTATTTCTTGCTTAAACGTGCAGTGCAAACCCAGTGTGTGCGTGGAGCAGAGTATGAAGGAACCACTAAAAAAAAAAAAAAATAACTGAAAACATCGCTTGCTCTCCACATACCTAAATGCTGCTCGGATCTGCTTCCTCATCCAAAAAGAAACCGGTTTCCCGAAGCAAAATCACAACAAGACGTAACGCAGGTAGGAACGCAGAGGCTATATGAAATGCTCTGAGCATTACTATGAATGTAAACTGTAAAGCTATTTGTGCTTAGCAAACTTATTCATGCTCTAAACAGAGTAGCTCTCGTTATAACAAGCAGAAGCCAGGGCTATATATCCCTTATTCATTGTAGTTCAAGGCAGACACCACTGTGGCAAGAGTAATAAAAGTGTTCAGAGTCACAAACCTACTTCACTTTGAGAGGCCGGAAAGTTGCATGAGAAAGGCCGAGAGAGACTCTTACCATACACTCCTTTGTTGGGGACGTCGTTACTGTTGAAGCCCTTGGAGCTGTACGCTGTTCGGACTTCATTGCAGTTCTTTGACTTCTGTTCACTCGGGCTGGCAGAGACCAAAATCACTGCGGATACACAAACTGCAAGCGCAACAATCGCCTTCATCGTTGTGTCCAACTGCCAAAAGCTTTAAGAAAACACAACCGATCACAAAATACAATTTCTCCTCGGTTAAAATGTATCTTCGAGAGCCGCGTCGGACTTCCACATGGAGATGCGCCGTCTCACTGATTTCACTGGAAAGGCAGATAAAGTTGAAGCGACTTGTTGGACTTGTAGTTTCTTCTTTAAAAGTTTGTTAAAGATAAAAACAACTACAGGGAAAATTAAAAGAAAAAATTTGTTTGTAAAAGACTTGGTTTCTATCGGCGGACTCGCGAGGTCACACTTTTGCGTGAAGAAGCCAGTTACCGGAGATCCCCGCGAGCTCACGGTTACAAACACACAACTCGTGTTAAAAACGGCTTAGAAAATGTTTCCGCTGGAAGATATCCACTCGGATCTTGATTCCGTCTGGAGAGAATAGTCGTGAACAGATTTAAAGTTTGTATGAGAAGTTGTTTGGTTGTTTTTTCCCTCCGAGCTCCGCGGCGCGGTTCAACACGGGACGCTTTAAGGCTGGAGTCACTCGTCGTGTGCTCGAGCGTTGCCTGCGCGCGCGCGCGGCACGACGTCTTCGGCGCGTAGACCATGCGCGCTCACGTGAACGCAGCTCCAGACAAAGCGGCGTGCACGCGCAACACGCGTTCACCTGGAGTCCACCACACTCAGGTAGCGGGGGGAGGGGGGAGGGGGGAGGGGGGCGGGGGGCGGGGGGGTAAAGACAAGTTAAGAAAAAAGTTTACGCACTGGATTATAAAGAAAGAAGAATTTAATGCCCACAGTAATAAGAAATATAATATAACCTTGATTTATTCATGTGCCCTTTTATACAGGTAACAAGATGCAGTTAGATCCAGATGTGTTTAATTAGCTCAATCTCACACTAATATATCAGAGGAATATCATTTTTAACTGATGAAAATTTATTCTAAGAAAAAAAAAAAAGTAAAGCCCATATAAAAAGCTTGACTTTATTATTGATTTGTTTTTGCATGAATTTGGATATATGTTTTTGATCTTCGTCCCACAGAAATATTCAACCACAAGCTTTTCATAGCTTCATGATACAAATATTTTTACTTTAAATATTTCCTGGTACTTCCCAGGAGTCTATGATGACATGTATGCTCACAGGAAAAAGGGCCCGTAACATCTCTTCACAGATCCTCCACCATACTTAACACTGATGATCAGGGTTCTATTTCTTTTTTACATCAAACCCATCGTTAGTGTTCGATGTCACTAAGCTCCGTTTACGTCACTTCTGTCCATAGAACTAGCCAAAGGGTTTCAGTCAAATTGTTTAGTAGTGTCTTTGTGGTTAGACAAAAGAAAAAGTACAGCTTGTATATTGTTTCCTGGCAAGGAGGCGTCTAATTGTAGATTTGCAGACTTTGGTGACCTCAGAATGCTACCGTCATCTGTCCAGCTGTGATCCTTAGAGAACTCTTTGGCTCTCTAACCATTCTCCTCGATGTGTGTGTCCACTTCCAGGCAGGTTTATTACAGCTCTCGTTGTTCTTCTTAATTATTGCTCTAACAGTGGATTCATGCCTGTATCTATTTTTATAGCCATTGCTTTTTTCTTTTTTTTAATGTATGACTTATTTCATTTGTATATTGTCCAATCTTCCACATGTTCCCTTCCACAATCTTCCACATGTATACCCCTGTCATTGATGTTGGCTTAAGAGTTCATAAACATTTCAACTTAAATAAAGATATATTTGAATTTTGCCATTAATTATTATTGTCTCAATGTATGTGTGTGTGTATGTGTTTATAAACATAATAAAAATTTATGGAATGAGTTTTGTATTTTCATTCTTCAGGTAAAGGTTGGATTTCTCTCATTCTTTCAGTGTATGTCGGTGTATAATATTAAGCTACTTAATCACTAAGATTACATAATATTTTAATCCATCTTTTCTAAGGGTGGCAGTAATTTTGGACTTGATTGTATACTGTGAATTCAAGGCATCAAGGAACATGGGGCACATTAAGGAAATATAGTTTACATTCTTCTCAGATTATATTGTATCTATGCTAAGCATTATCCTGATCAATAAAACATTTATTTGGATTTACTGGCATCATGAGAAGGGGAAGTGCATAGAGACTACATTTAGAACCTCCAATAAAGAATATAGGTTATTTAATATTTTAATTTAATCAAGATTGATGTTACTTATTAGTCATTTGTAGCGTGTCCAATATTACGAAGTTAGGTAGTTAGATAATGTAGAACTGCACGATTCAGGTAATGTGTGACACATGCAAGCATTTTTTGCTATGGAAAAAGAGAGCGGCAAAAAAAAAAAAAAAAAAAAAGAGAGCGGTGAATCAAAAACAGACAGCGAAAAAATTTCAAGGTGCACAACTGGTGGAGAGAGGTGAATCAGAAGGGAAATGTCAAGGCTTTATAGACACACACAAGGTAGCATTACTGCCATACCAAAACAATTGCTGTTGTCTTGGGAAGCATGACTCATCAGCGATGAGTCTCTTGATTTTTTCAAATATTTCTACTTCTACTTTTAAAATCATCTTTTAACTAAATAATAAACATTTTATGTATTTGATGTTATAACAGTACACTGTCACAATGCTTTATGAAGAACCATGGACACAATACAGTATGTTACCCTATACTATAGAGCAGCACAGATAGTAAAAACCTGTACTGTAGAGCCTATTATATAGCCCTGAGCCACAAACATGTAACCGTCTGACATTTCTGCATGTCATGAAATGTGACACAGTCATACGAACACATGGAGCAGCAGTGTTTTGTTAGAGGCGTTGCAATCCAACTATGTCAGATAAGAAAAAACTAGTTCAACATTGAACACAAATGGCATTCGGTGACAATATGCTACCTCCAGCCTTGTGGTAAAAATGTAACGTAGTAGTCGTGGCAGATCATAAATTGTGAGGAGAATCACATGATGTTGTCTCTGACATACATTTGTGAGTGTGTGTGTGCTTGTTGTGAGATTCCTGAGGTTAGGCCTGCTTAGTAAGTGAGAATAAGCGACAAATGGAAATGGCAAATTTTAACATCGGTTATGGAACAAAGGATATAGACTTATTGATTAACGTCTAAATCACTTATTTGTGTAACTACAGTAAATCCTTGGATACAATAATATCCCTGTTTTCCCAACATGGCCAACACTCACTTTCTTACTGTACCCCAGAATTATAGTTATTATATAGTTATGTCCTGCATTTGTGTAAAAAGTTCTATTTGACGTGTTGGAGAAACAAGTTTAACAGAATAACAGCATTAAATTGCAGACTAAATGTAATGAACTGCCAAAAAATCTTTTAAATTCCTATTAATAAATAAGAAGGATAAAACAATGGAAAATAGAAAAGGTAAGAATTTCAAAATCAAATGTAGAAAGCATACTTCACTATTTAAAGACATGACAATGATTTAGAATACTATTTGGCTGAATCATCTAAAGTAGGCAGTTAAAAAAAAATGTATGTTATTTCCTATGCTGATATTTTGACAAGCCATCTGGTTCGCCATGTGACCAAGAGAGAGGCAATAATTTATGACTGATGGCAAAAGTTAGAAATGCCATTTATAGCCTCTTTAAATTAGATCCATGATTTATCACTTAATGTCACATTGGTAATCGGGTATTTATGCACTCTTGGCCTAAAGTATATTTTCCCACACCAAACTTCATCAAGAGCACACTTGGGGCCTCAACATGTCTGGATTTGTGAAAGCATGTATATGTATCACTGCGGCTGTGTGTGTGTCTGCATGGTTTGGGGGAGGCTTTCAGCAACCTCGCATTCCGACTATTGTGTCCCCGCATTCCTCAGCCGGCCCCATTCATTCTGTGTGACTGTGGCTTGGAAAGTGGACGACCAATGGAAAGCCACTGAGGAGTTCTGGGGAACTGTTGACTATGGATGTGAAAGTGGGCTGGTGTTACTTTCAATGGACAACAAAAGGTGAGCACTGGTTGCCTCAGAACTCTCACTAATGGACAAATTTGTGGCCCTGGAATTTCACAGAACATGAATAGGATTGAGTGTAAAAAGAGAGAGAGAGAGAGAGAGAGAGAGAGAGAGAGAGAGAGAGAGAGAGAGAATTATACTTGTCTCAGGAATGGCTCTTAGAGCAACATCAGTTTCATTAACATGTCAATAGGAACTAGCTAGTGTGAAACATTTTGTTACAGCTTGATATCACATGGCTGACTACTTTACAATGAAACGTTACAAATAATCTATACAGGATGAGTTTTGGTGGCCGAATAATTATCTCGCCACCATCTAACAATGAGCTGATAATATCTGCAAGAATTAGCCTAATTGATGTTCTCAGTAATAGATAAATCAGTCTACACTCAGTTCCCCAGTGTCCCTTTCACCCCCACATAATATGGACCAGTTGACCCTAAAATTGGGTCGTCCTTGTATTGCCACTTTATTACCCTAAGAAAACATTCATCCTACGCATCTCAATGGGTCTGTTTGCCCATTCTCCCATCCCTATTAACATTCAGAGTGTAGGCAGGAGCTAGGGTCAGCTCAGCTGCTGCCTCCCTCTCTCAAGCCCCCACTGGCGCAGGCCTGATAACCAGGCTTTCGTTACCATTCTAAAGGTTCTTCGCAAGTTCTGAGAGAAAGGCACAGCTAGAGAAGGGCGAGCTTTATCTGGCTTTGAGGGAGAAAGGAGCAAGTGTGAGAATGCAAAAGACGCTGCCTCAGGGTGTGTGGCCCCATGGTCAGTTAGGTGGCCAGATTAGGCGGGTAATGGGAAATAAATTAGAGCCTGCTAAATACACTGGTGGGGGGCATTAGAAGGTAAACACTCAGGCAAAATGAGGTTTGTTTGCTGCCATTGGTGTGAAACTCTATAGCTGTGTCTGACACTTTTTTTTACAGATCAAAGGAGTCGATGACTGAGTAAGAAGATTGTATATTGTTTATATAGTTGGCTTTGTGTGGCTCCTCATACCTTAATTAGTCTGCATTTTTGACACACACATGCGAAACTGGATATCAGAAAAGGCGTCTTTGAGCTGCAGAGCAAAAACACACAAAACTTCATAAAGATCCTGTGTGTCTTATTAACGACCAAGAACCTACTCTAAAACCACGGAGAAAATTCACAACACAATGTCAACATGTTTATTGACTTTAATAAATATGAAAACTGTGAAATCAAAATGCAGTCACAAAACCAGAAAACATTTTAATCTGGTTTGGATATGACACACTCAGTTACCACACACTCTTTAAAAAAAAAAAATTCATATTGACTTCCACAAATCACAACTACTGGTCATCCAAGGAGAAGTGTTGCAAATACAAGATGGACTTGTCACTGAATGTTGAACAGAGCTGCCAAATGGCCTCAGATACTCGCCCAGTACGCAGTCTGCTGTAATATAAACAGCAGTAAGGGAATCTGGTGTTTAATTACAGGACTTCTTAACACAATTCACTTTAGGCCATTGTGTAGTAACTAATTTAATACCCACTGGATTTTAGATGTGATTTCATTCATGAGTCCTTGATTGTTTACTTGAACTTACAATGCCTATTGCTTTCAGATGAGACTGGAATGAGACTCATACACTGCTATACGTCCGGGCAATATATGGCTGCGGATACTGGCTCGCTTCTTCAGACATACTGTAGCATCAAAATATTAAATCCTTTCCATAATTTACAAGAACATTTATGAGAATATTTACTACTCTACACTGTAAAAAAAACAACAACTGTACATTGACAATATTTATTTTACAGCATAATACTGTTTATTAATTTACAGGATTCTACTGTAAACAACTGGCCAATTAGAGCAGTGCATTTGTTTACAGTAAAATACCAGAAAACACAATGCGTTGTGAAATAATTAATGTTTTCCTTCAGGTTGCCATTGTGTCAACAACTGAAAATTAGTGGATCTGAACTCTTTTAGGTTCATTTACTAATCCCTCCAGAATTTTGTGATTGCAGAAACCGATTCAAAATTGAGCAAACGTGACCATATTCAGAGGAGCTTGCAGTGCAAAATTACTGTGGATTTTCCAAATATTTGGGCCAAGACGTGTGTACTGACATCACCACAACGCTCATTCAGTCAAAGCCTTCAATTCACATGCGTCAAACATGAGTACAGCTGCAACAGAAAATAATTAAATGTGTCTTCACTGGTAGTATTTTTAAATAAGAATACAGTTATTTTGCCAATTCAAGCTGTTTTTAGCAGCTTTTTTTTTTTTTTTTAAAAAGGGAAAAACCTCACAAAAAAGCTGCAGTAAAATCAAGCATTTTTAGCTACAACAATCACAAAAAAAAAGCTCCACAAATTCCTTTAGGGACCAACTCATACCTTCTCCGATGTCAATTCAAACTGCCAAACTGTGCTGGTTGACCTTTAACCTTTAAGTTTCATATAATTTTCAATAAAAGCATGAGCCAAATGAGTCAATAGAACTGACAGTTAAAATTTACAGTACATTACTGAAAGAATGATATACTGCAAAAATATATAAAAGTAATTACCTGTAAACATATTACAGTATTTTATTGTAAATATGTTCTATGATTATTTACTGTAAACTGTACAGTGAATTATTACAGCGGTCTGTAATACAGGATTATCCATTTACGTGCCAGTTTTAGAACTGCACGTCAATGCACAGTCCGGCACTTCAGCCATCAGCACAGCACCCCTTTTCTTGGATGGCATTGTCTTAGCAACTTGTAAATCAAAGCATGGACAAGAGGAGGACACTTAAGGTTGTCCACATGGGCTATATCTTTAATCACCCAGGTCCAGTACACAGCGAAATATGACATGGCCACTCACTGTGAGAGTCAGAGAGACAGTAAAGGATACAGAGGAAGAGAAAGAGAGAAATATGTCTCCGAAAGCAAGAAAAAAATCAAAGTGAGAATGATGGATGGGAGAAAAGATAGCATGTCTGCAAAAGGTAAAGATACCATTCTAATAAACTGTTATCTCTCCAAATAAAATTCAGCTGGTGTCACCCTGCATTGAGAAGATTTCACAACGACGTACCAAATGAGGAAATGAGTGGCAGAATTAGGATGCAACGTGGTGTGTGCACGTACGTGTGTGTGTGTTTGAGCTTGTCCAGGAATCAGACAGACCTCAGGTCCACTAGAGAAGCACTACATTTCCCCAGACCCCATTAGTCACAGTCTTCCTCCTCTAGAAAGTTCAATAAATTACAAAAGCATGGCCTCTATAAGAAAAAAAGGGCAGTCAGGTCCTTTACCTACAGGAAGCTCGATTCTTTGTGTAAAGCCATGTGTAAAACACCAGAGAGCAAATAATGTCCCATGTAAAACAGATGACTGTACTGTGTAATACAAGCACAATGGGATACAGTTAGGATATGTGACGTATTTATCATGCTCTGGGAGAGTACGTCTTTAATGGTTTGGCAACTGAACAGGTCCTTGTAGAAGTACAAAAAAAACAGACGTTCATTAAGTAAAAGCAGAGATAGTACACATAAAGGGAGAAAGAGTCTTCTGTCCTCAGTCTAGATCATCTTTCACTGTATGTACAAAGGTTCAGCTGCGGTGTCCTTTCAAATTCACTGGCCAGTTTAAAAGACAGTCAGGAGTTGATGAAGACGGGTTCGGGAGTGAAGTCTGTGGAAAAGAGACTGGAGGGTTCACTGAAATCCAAAGAGAAGGAGGACAACGAAGAGAAAGAAGACACAGGTGGGGACATACAGGCCGTCTGCTGCTCCAGGTACAGACGCTCCACCATGTGTGTCTGTGGCAAGTCTCGGGGTCAGGAGCAGCTCATGAAAGGTCAAGTCATCCATTGCCAAATTATCTGCCAGATCTGAAAGAGAGAGAAATAGGAGAAGAAAGTAAGTACCCACACAATGTGTAATTTGAAGTGGAAAGAAAGGGAAAGAAAGGGCTTGGCCTCTTAAATTAAGTGCAGCTTAAATAAAAGCTTGAAAAGCTCTTTCACACTTTTCACTGCTACAGTATGCTAGTGTAACATTTTAAAATTGTATACTTGTATAATGCTATAACACTTTTAGCAGAAATAAAAAATTTCTAGCACTGAGATTATTATCATATTGACATATAGATGACATTCTAGAAAAAGAAAGGGTCATAAACATTGTTCAGGAGCAAATGGAAAGAAATGCCACTCATACATCTGTCCATCCAATCATCCATTCATCCATCCATCTTCTTTATCCTGTCCAGAAGACTCAGTGCACAAGGAGTGGAACCCCCTGTACAGGGTGTCAACCCATCGCAAGGCACAATCACACACACCCACACACCCCCACACACACACACACGCACACCTGTTCACACTCTATGGTTTTAGAGAGGCCAATCAGCCTGCATGTCATTAGACTGGGGAGGAAACCCCTCAAAGAGACCATGCAAAATCTTTTTGGAGGTGAGAAGGTACAGGGCAAACAGTGCAAACATTAAGCCACTGTACCAACCACCCATTTCTACATAGTATTCATAAAACTGAATGCTAATAATAAAGTCTAACAGCTTCCCCAACCAAGTAACGCACTGTTGCTGTAGTGTTACATGTAATTCAATGTCATTCTATTTGAAAATGTGGACATTGGAAGCAATTGTTACCTTGCTCTCTATCATTGTGACCTTACTGGACACCCTTCAAGATGTCTGAAACAGCATGCCCACCAGGCATGCCATCGCCCTCAAAAGAAGACGAAAACAATTTTTCATTTAAGTCAGCATCCCATATTGGGGGCGCATTGTCTGAGAAATGCATAAGAGAGACACTGATTTAAGTAGGGAGTTATGAGAAAGGCCAAAAGGATATCAGTAATGAAAGAGCACTAAGGAGAGGCACTTCAGCTATGTGTGGAAGCGCCTCCTATCAAGCCAGTTGTGCAGAGCCTCATTCTTTCAGAGACTACACACACACACACACACACACACACACACACACACACACACACACACACACACACACACACACACACACAGAGCATGTGCACAGACACACACCATACATACAATAGCCTACACGCATGCACCCAGTGGAGCAGTAGATTTCTAACATAGCTTTCCTGTGATACCAGCATACACTCCCCATTATCCCAGACACAACAAATCTCCCCCCCACACACAGTACTCTATGCTCATACAAATTTAGTTGATTCATAATAAACCAAACATATCAAAAGAATCTAATATTAACTTTAATAAAAATACATAAATGTCATTACTAATGTCTGTACTGTTTATCCTACACAGAGTCACATGGAACTTGGAGCCTATCCCAAGGGACTTAGGGCACAAGTACAGGATGCCAACCCATTGAAGGTCACAATCATACATGCTCACACAAGCATTCTCACACTATGGACAATTTAGTGAAGCCAATGAGCCTAGAGTGCAATTCTTTGAACTGGGGGAGGAGACAGAAGTACCCAGAGGAAACCCCTGAAGCACAGGGAGAACATCTAAACTCCACAGACACAGGGAAGCGGTGGGAATCAAACCCCTAACCCCAAAGGTGTGAGGCAAACATGCTACTCCAGCAAGTGTCAAGAATACCATAACCTGCATGTAAATCTTATTTTGATGAATTGTGACTTCTATTACTAGTATACTTTATTGCTAAAAACTATTTTTCCGATGCAGCTGGGACCAGAAACACATCTCAATACAAATTTTACAGAAAAATTAATAACATGAGGTATGGGTAGCACACACCCTTCCACCAGACTATTATTTATTTATTCACCCTAAAGTATATTAATAAGTAAATGCTATGCATTATTCAGTAACTACTGGACAACTGAAAATGTTACGAGTAAGGACAGGAAATCTGGAACCGCTGACTGTGATTATATTGGGATAAGAGAAAAGAGCCATGATTAATTACTTAACCAAATGGTAACAGTGCCTGTGTCTCACCATATAAGGATATTTCAGGATGTTATATCCTGAGGAGTGGAGTTGTTTATTACTGTGTGTATGGCTTTAAGACAGAACATGCCACAGGGTTAAAAAACATTTTTGTACATAAGAGCTTTGTATAAATCATTTGAAAAAAGCTTTACTAAATAAACATATGTCAACATTTAAGTTTATTCTAGGCACATCATTCTAAAAGAGGCCCCAGGCCACTGCTACACTGTACTGTCACGGCTTCAATTTGGGAGCTATTGCTCCACAGGGAGGAAGTCCACCATTTGCACAAGTGGCTGCATGATGCTGGGACTGGCAGGAAAGCCTGAAACATAATTAATTCTGGGTCTTAAAAACGGCTGGCAGTGAGTGCAGGACAGGCGAAGAGATGGAGGCCTAATCTTGGGGAGGTGTCTAAATGCCAAGGGGCCCATTTCAGCGCTGCCACCTTTAAAACAGGGGAAGGGGGTGAACAAATAAAGCTTGGGTACTGGAAACTCCTTGAAATTTCTTTGCAATTACGACAAAGCTTGAACGCGAGCCAGAGGACAATTAACTTTTTCTTCCCCTGCCTCCATGGCCAGGCCAATGGTTAGGGCACACCTCTAGCCTGAAAGCCTGAAAGCCTGATTTGTCATTGTGACAGCAGCACACTGTACAGCCACTCCCATTAAAACAGACATGCAATTTGATACAGTGTTTATATACACTCACCCTGCTTGAGAAAAGTGAATAAACCAGCAAGGCAGGCATACAAGTGTGTAAGAGCATTGTTCAGGGAAAGTATGGTGAGCTGCAAAAGGGTATGAATCATTTAGTAAAAATCTTGGCCTTAAGAGACATTCAAAGAGTAGAAAAAAAATGCAAAAAAGGGGCTAGCTAACTGAAACAGAACACCACACACAACCGGTGTTGTGGAAAAAGTCAACGGGGCTTGAGTATTATAAAAAAAAAAAACAGTGGGTCCACTAGTGGGTGCCAACTCCTTAGTACTGGGACTAATGGGACCAATGTCCAATATTTCAATAATTGAAATATTCACAAATATGTGTTTGTGTCAGGAAAAAGGAGAAACAGACATCAGACGAAAGCTTTCTTCCTCACTCAAGGCTGCAATAAGAAGCTTGCGTATAGTAGCAAGGCTGAAATAATTAAGTATAGGAATGTATAGATCTAGCAGGTCAACTACAAATATCAACAGCATCCTCACTGGTGTTGAATGTTACCAACAGGGAACATTCTGACACACAATATAGCAGGGTCATCCTAGTGCTGGAACAGACTACAACCCCCCACCATGCCTACCAGTTTCCCAGAGGATAACGCCCCAAGGGTCAGCGCTGTGCCATCACGGTCTGCCTTGTGGTATCACAAATTTGCGAGATCCTGTTACCACTCAGGGTGAAAGGTCAAAAGGCAACCATTGATTGTTAATGGTGGGACATAACTGGCTCAATGGTAGTAGTGGACTATATCACACATACAAACACACCCACACAAAAATCTCAGGAAAAAAAAGTCCTCAGGATTATGGCAAGTCTTCAGAGTAGAGAATAAGACAATAAACGATTCTGTAGAGTGAAGTGAACTGTTAATTTTCTTGTTTTGGTGTTTTGACCGTGAGCAACTTTATAATGTATCTCTAAACTTGCTTTTTAATACATCCATAAATCATTTTTACTCATGTTAAGGCTGTTAATTCCAGATAAACAATACAAAACTATGTCTAATGACCAAACACAAATCTAAAACTAATTGCAGTAGAGAATAAAGAGTAAGAACCAATGCTGTTCCTGACACAAAATGCATTAAATAACAATGTGCTACCTATTCAATCTGAAAAAAAAAGATAATATTGACTCTCTACAGTGATTTTTGTTGTTGTTGAGAAAACAGTATCCATGCATTGAGAAGAAAAAAAAAAAGAGAAACAAAATCCTTATACACCCAGCAGA
This sequence comes from Hemibagrus guttatus, assembly GCA_033459395.1. Lineage (NCBI taxonomy): Eukaryota > Metazoa > Chordata > Actinopteri > Siluriformes > Bagridae > Hemibagrus > Hemibagrus guttatus. The sequence continues at coordinate 15,686,599 of JAUCMX010000009.1, read as the reverse complement.
CTCCACTGTTACCCATGTGTCAATTTATTGCAGAACATTCCTCAAATCATAAAACTCTCTAGGGAGACCTGGATAGTATACATTATACAAATTTTTCTCAGATGTTCCAGACAAAAGACGAACCTCCACCTGTACATCTACCGTGTTTATCCTGCAGGCCTGAGCTGGGTACAGGTGTGCCTCAGAACTGCATGGTCTATGGAATGTGAGTTTCCAAGCACAGGTGCTTCTTATGAAATGGGAAATGGTTCATATTGCAGCTGCATTTGCTGAGCAAATGCTTATAAAAATACACATGAATGCAGTAATATTACAGAGGATCCCAACAGCTTAGCTGGTCTTCTGACATCAATGATTGCAGCCAAATAGCTTGAATACAACGTTTTTGGCAGACCTGTCTGTCAGAGTATGTATGATTTAGACATAAAGGGCAGATTTTGATGCACTTTTGCATAAATTAAATGGTCCTTAAAGATAGGTAGGACATCATACAGTTCATATCTCATATTAGTTCAAAGTCCTTTTCAGCTTGTCAGAAGTGGTATAAAGACTATAAGATAATTCTATCGTCTGTGCTAACAATTGGCCCATTTCTGATATTACTAAGAGCAAAAAAAAGTAAAAGTAAATGATACAGGCTGCCAGAGGTCCTTTAACTAACACATTCCTAACAGATATTTCAGCAAATAAAATACAACATGTCACACAGGATGCATTGCTAAAACAGCCGACACACTCACACACATTTTATTTCTATAAATGTTTCAACAGTTTATCAGGGTAAGTAAAGTGAGAATTCTCTCAGTAGGCTTAAGTGTGAACACAAGCTATTTGGTAAGAGTTATAATACGCAAGTCATCATGATCAATCATCCCACATGAAGCTTTACATTTTTAACATGACCAAACAAAAAATGGAACAAAGACTAGTATAATGAACACACCTAGGAGCTTTTAACTGTATGAGCAAAGAGCACAATTATGTGCCAGCTAAAAAGTATTCTGAGACTCAGAAATATATAACAAAATTACCCTGAAAGTTAGATACATTATATTGAAATGGAAGCCTGAAAGCATATCAAGTGTTGTCAGAAAACAACGTTCAACCATTTTTTTCATTTAAAGTCACTAGTTACTCAGTTACTCAAGTAATAGTCGTGTACAGTGTGTGCAATGGCTGTGTCTTTTGCAAACAAAACCAAAAACAAGGTCCAAAAGGACAAAGCAACAAACACACTGTAACCCTTTAATGTAAATGTACATTAAATTTAATAAGATTCATGCTATATCTTTTAGAGAAGATAGAGAAGACTTTTTTAGGCTGAATAATCTGTTGAAGATTCAGTAAAACCACTGTGTTCAGTTTGATCTTTTTTTAGGTTCTTTCAGTTTCAGGATTATTTTAAAGTATAAATTGTTGAGTAAATTATTTAATGACCAGCAATTCAATCTATAAGTGCAGTATAAAAATCAGTAACTACAATATTCCCCTTTAAAAAATACAATGTATTGCTGTAGAAAACACATGTGAATTCTGTCAAAGGATTCTGTATTTGGCAATAACAGCACTATACTGTAAATTTTAAATACAGAAGTATTTCTGTGAAAATACAGTAAATGGCTGGCAACCCAGATGACATTATATTACTGTAAATTTACTGTGAAATGTTATACAATATAAATCTCCTGATGGGGCTTCATAGCTCTGTATTTTTGTTTTTGGTTCAATCGGATAAGTATTCACTTCATTGATATTTATTGGTTATTTAGTTAAATAGCAGGGGTTTTGTACATGAAGATGTCTGAACAATTCAGTTAAGGCTGTACTGTAATTTTAGGGACTAGTGGACTGCTCAGGTCTGACTGTGGATGAGCGAGGAAAGAAATATGGGCATCAGCTTCCACACCCACCTTCCTGACCACAGGGTCAAACTGATCGGCGTGCCAAGAAAAATCTACCAACCTTGAGAAGGCTGAACCCCACCTAAAGCGCTCAGCACAGTGTCTTAAAGAATGTTCACTCATACTCGCTGGTCTCTTATTGCAGCCATCCCAGAGAGAGAGAGAGAGAAATAGAGAGAGAGAGAGAGAGAGAGAGAGAGAGAGAGAGAGGAGAGAGAGAGAGAGAGAGAGAGAGAGAGAGAGAGAAGAGAGTCTGGAAGTAGTAAATCAAAGCAAATTAATATGTATTATAATGGTGAGAAGAAATTAATCGCTCATGTGAGGGACTTTATCACTTGACAACACCTCTTAGAAGAGTGGTGAAAAGCGCAAGGTTATAACACAAGTCCCGTCATCTTGATTGTTACAAAACATTTCAAATGATCCGGAGGAGTGAAAAACATTCATCAAGAAAGACAAGTAGAAAAAGTCTGTAGCTGCTAAAAAATTCAGCCAAGACTGTGGAGTAAACAAGAAAGGCAAGGAATTTAAGTGGAGATGTGCAAAGAGCAAGCCTCTATGTCTCTCCTAATGACTCAAGCAGACTAATGCAGGAAATATGACTACATGCTTGGACATAATTGATTCCTTTCCCTTAAAGCCGGACCACAGCAACTCCTGGCTTTACATTCCTCACTGCTCTCCAATGAGCCCCATGGTGGGCCAAATGCAAGTCAACAGCTATTAATTAGACACACTGGTGTCTACAGAGGGATGACCAACACACCGCAGTCATAATGCTGCTCTCAATAAACCCTGACACAATTAGATTTGCCCTTGTGTATTTATATCCCTGACCTTTCGCTAGAGACAAATCAAATGTTTAAAGCCAAAGACACAGCGGCTGATGTAAAAAAATAAATAAAGCAAATGTCCTTATAAAGACTACGTTACAGTGTAAACAATATAAATAGAAAAACTTTAGAGATTTGTTCTAACTAAATACATATTTTACCTACATAGCAATGAGAAGATGTGAATATTGGTTAAAAAATACAACAGAATCTGAAAAGAGTGAGAAGCTTTGCCAGTCGCTTCACAAGCCTGCTTCTGAAAATGTTTGGGAGAAATGATTCCAGACGTTAATCAGGCACGGCATGGCTCACGTAGAGGTGGAAATATTAACAATTCAGAGGATTATGGGAAATCTGGAGAGCTCAGGTGTGCTGAACAGTTTGGTGGAAAAGCACTAGTAGTTACACAAGTAGCAGGAGAATTTTATACTAAACACAGACACAAAAAGCAACAAGCAGCTGCATTCATTTCACTCTGAGTCATATAAACCATCACTGTTATTAATGTCCTAACTCTTCAAACAGATCTTTGCTCCTCTGTTGAAGCTTTCCACAACTTCTTTATAAATATGCTTTGTAAGCTTTGTAAATATGATCAAATTATGACATACTTATGACATACAAAATTATGATATACTGCATTTCATTGTCTCTGTACATGTACTCTGCACAATGAGAATAAAGTTGAATCTAATCTAATCTAATAAGAGAAAGATGAATGCATGTCTAATAAACTTGTTAATGTACTTCTTCACATTTTCAGTTCTCTTATATGTGCATGTGTTAAGCAATCTTTATTACTTCTCTAGATGCTGCAAAAAGTACATTTTCCCCTTTCCTTGCCACAGTTATAATGATAACCCCAAATGTATAAATCAACTCTAACTAGCTTTTCAGCATCAGGCATGGTAGCATTACCTATGATTTAATGCCTCAAACCTGTTCATACTTAAACAATATGGAGGATTTCCCATAAGTCACAGTGGTATGACATCACATTCTCAAGCCCGATAGTGTTAAATGTTTAGAAAATAATGGTGATTATTTGAATTATTATGTCCATTGAAGCAGCCAAGGAACTGTCTGTCTGAAAGACACGAGTCCAATGATGAGACTTCAACAAAAGAGGTTAAGATTTTTTTACTGGTACACTAGAAGAAAAATGACTTATCAGACCTTTTCAATCAGTATAAAGGAATTAATAATATTATCAGGTCAAGTCTGACATAATATTAGTCACACTAGTCAACACTGTTGGATTTCAGTGTGAGATTACAGTTTTTGCATCTGTTGGGATAACCTTACACAGAATTTGAGTGGTTAAAGATAACACTTTTAAATGTTAGATGCTTATGAACAAGCATTTGGGGCGTCTCAGTGAGAAGAAACGGACGTGATGTCTCAGTTTACTTTGAGGATGAAGTGTGAAATGAAATGAAAACTAACCCTTTTTAATTTTTTTGTAACCTTTCTATAAATATATTGCCCCTAGTAAGCTAGGTAAAAAGAAATACTTAAAAGAAATGAAAAACTACAAACTACAAAGCCACAACTGTGGAGTGTGACATGACAAAGAAATTCAATGCTGAATTGCAGCCCTGAACAGGCTGAAATTCAATTTTTTTGGTTAAAAGGTTTCGCACGTAATAGTCCTCATGGAGGAGACTGAAATCAATGTCACTGCTCTTTTTGTACTAGTTGTTATTATTTAAAAAAGCTTCAGAGTTAGCTAGTAAAGTCACGTAGTTTTAACATTACTGTTAAGGTACTGGCCTGCATGGTCACTGTAGGCATGAACGGATGAGCCACGATGCTTTCCCCTGGCTCGAGTCTCTAGAGGATGTAGTCATGTTGACAGACATGCCACATGAAGCCGCCTGGACTCAATTTGTTACAAGAGCTTTTGCTTGTGTAAATAACACTCTTAAACAAACAAGCACAATAGTTGAAAGAGAAAACTCTTGTGAATAAAGGAGGCTCCCTGTAGATTATGGTAAATATTGTTTGTGTTTATTTAGGATTTTCTCTTCTCTTCTCACAGCTGAAGTCAGACTTCAGCCCATTTTCCCACCATCGTCATGACTGGCCTCCTAAAGTGCTCTATTATACGAAACAATGCAATGTGACAGGTTTAAATTCCCAGTGATCAACTTGTCTTATAGCGGGAACCAGCAAGAACCCTAAAATCATCTATAGAGGCCGTCCATCACGAGCTTGTGCACATCAGGCCAGATGCTGTTTACACAGATGGTGGTTTAGTCTCATTATTTTTGTGAGTATGTGGTTGGACGTTTATGTGTAAGCTGTGTGAGAGCGGGGAGGGACCAGTGTTTATAAGCCAAGGGAGAGGGGAGGGAACGCTGCACAATCCTCCAGATCCGTTGTGCCGTTCCTCAAGGCAAACTTCCGCTCACTACGATCAGGATGATTTGCAGATGAGATGGTGCCGCCACTGCAACTTCCTCCCAGGAGGAAAACAACCCCTTTGCTCCATTTCGGGTTAATGAGCTCATTTTCCAAACAGGCCATTAACCAATTCAAATGTGACTCAACAGTACTATAGATAGACGGTGTTGCGCCATCACTATAGCTCTAATCCCCTGAAATCTATCCGCCGTATCAGATTATTGGACCGTGTAGTACACATGAATGTGATCAAGTGCCTGCTTTACTGCCTTCCTTCAAAGTCTTTGTGCTGTACCTCAACAGATCAGAGCTCAGAGATTTCCCACAGCACATTCAAAACATTATCCAGCCCAGGAATATCATGTCTCTGACACAGCATTCTCAATTCCAGTGTGGTGGAACTGACTGTATTAAAATTCCTTTGTCTGATTGACCAATTGTTTAAACAGATTACATGTGTCACACCTGTCTCTTCCTGAAAGCATAAACTACACTTCCCAGGATCCTCAGCCAGCCTTCAAAATACATCACATAAACAAACACATGACACATATCCGACTAACAATCACTACATTCTGATCAAGTACACCTGCTCATAGTTATACACACCCAACGTAATCAACCCCCGAGTCCACAGAGATCTTTGTGAATTCTCACTCCGGCATTCTTCGTGTGACGTTACTACATTATTATTCTTTATATCCTGGTTTTGCTTTTGATCCTGATCCTGGCTCTAGCTAGTTTTTTTCAGCTTGTAGATAATCTGACTCTTTGGCTGATCCTGACTCCTGATTAAAGCCTTGCCCTTTTGGTTTATTTGCCCTGACCTTACTCAGTGAACTCAACCCTGCATTTCTATGAGCCACTTTGAAACCATGAAGATGGCTTTGAACTGCAAGTGATGTAAATAGTTTTGCTATGATAGCCTAATTCCCTGATTATGTAATTGCATTTTTTGACCATATAGCACAGTTATAAATTGGGAATTATTTATAATCACACTCTCCGGTGTCAGCCAGATGGGTTGCCTTTTGATTCTGGATCTCTCAAGGTTTCACCCTCATATCGTCTAAGGGAGTGTAGAAAATGTTAAATAACAAGCATCGATATAAACTAAAGTAGTAAAAACCATAAACAAAAAAAGCTATGAGCCTCTGAGACTGACCGCAAAACGTGAGTGAATTTGAGCACGTACAGGCAGCTACCCCAGGCAGACAGCAAAAAGGAAGTGAATTTAAGATTGCACAGTCAGTGGAAAAAGCACAAAACCAATAAAGAACTAATGCGGTCATTTTTGGGGTAAAAGGAATAAAGAGAACAAACATCTTACCATAAACATTTATTGTGGTAAGATGTATGTAAGAAACCATCACTCCTTTACAAGTAAGGCCTCACACTACTGTGCACTGTTGTAGAGAAGGATATAGTACGATAAGCATGTGATATAGAGTAAACTCACAAACACCTTTATCACTAGAGAATATTAAAGAAGAGGAAACAGAATTTTAAAAAAAGAAACTTATAGCAGGCCTTCTTATGAAGCTTCATAAGCTTCAGAGTGAGATAAAGTGTCAGAGTGAGATGAAGTAAAAATGACAGACAAGCTATGAGCTTCGCAAAGTGGAAAAACTATATGATCTAAGCTAAAAGCGATGAGAAGAAACAAGACCCTTTTTTGGAGTATGTTTGAAGTATATGTGCGCAACAAGTGCTATGTGTGCTGAAATGTGATTGAATCAAGGCCAGACAATGGGACAGGCTGAAATATGAAATATCTAGTTGAAAAGGTTGAAAAGAGGAACCTTCGTAATATGTATATAAGAACACTGAAGTCCAACTGGGTGATTACGCCAATTGTATGGCTTTTTTTGTTTGCTGTCTTGCTTGACTGCTAATAAACCATTCTCATCTGAATCCAGTCTTCATGAGTTTGGCTGTTTTTTAGTCTTGATTAAGAATTTATTGCTTCATTTTGTAGTCAGATTGTGTGAGCTAGCCTGGGCCAGTGTTCCCACAGGAGTTTTTCCTTGCAACCGTCACCTCTGGCTTGTTCATTAGGGATAAATGAATAAATTTAAAATTGAAATCCTGAATTTCTCTAAAGCTGCTTTGTGACAGTGTCCCTTGTTAAAAGCACTTTTTAACTAAAATTTAATTCAACTTGTTTCCAAGCCTGTCTGTTTCCTGATTCTTGCAATTAAAATAATCTTCATTTAATCCCACTGTTTGAACAACAAACATCAAACTACCCTCATGTACTATTATTATTTAACTGGGGCATAAAACAAATACAATTTTACAGGTACCAGATGTTCTTATGCCATAATGACTGATAATTGACCATAAAATTCCTTTTCAAATAAGCTTTACTTACTGGTGTGGAAATTTCCGCCTCACAAATCCTCAGTTACTAAAAGTAACCATAATTCAGGTATAATAATATATGAATAATATAAGGCTCCTTTATTTAAAGTTACATTGAAAAATATTCCTGAATTCTCTTCAGTGCATGCAAAGTGTAAAATTCAAACATGAAATTTAGTACACCAATTTAAGACATGCTCAAACATACATACGTTTTGAGAATCTGTCTTTCATTTTTTTGGACACACTCCTTCAGGATCAAAAGTGTATTAAGATCAAAATAAGCGAATCTGATGTGAATATCAGAAACAGGTCATCTTTCATAGTGTCCTCTTTGCCCAAAGATTAATTCCATACAATTATGCAAATCTAAAGCTACACCCATGTTTGAGCTGTGGTTCAGAGATCTAATTAGTGTGCTCCATTTACAGCAAATGCAGTCTAATCTCGCTGGTAGATCTTTATTATTTATTATTATGCCTTTATTATTATTATCACCACACATACATTACAGCACAATGGAATTCTTTTCTTCACATATCCCAGCTGAGGAAGTCCCAGGGGGTCAGAGGGCAGGAGCTATGATACAGCACCCCTGGATCAGAGAGGGTTAGCCCAGCAGTGGAGCTTGGTGGTGCTGGGGTTTGAGCCCCGATCCTCCGATCAACAACCCAGAGCCTTAACCACTTGAGCAGAATGACAACTGATACTTAAGACAACAATACTGAGCCATATAGGAAAATAAAGGGAGCCTAGGGAGCATTGGTGGCTCAGTGGTAGGTTTCTCGCCTATCATGCGGAAGGCCCGGGTTCGATTCCCAGCCACTGGATGCAGTGCCGGTCCCAAGCCCGGAAAAATGGGATGGTTGCATCAGGAAGGGCATCCGGCGTAAAACCTGTGCCAAGTTGTTGTGCGGACCAGTCGGTCTGCTGTGGTGACCCAGAACAGGAAGCAGCCGAAAGCATCCATAGGAAAATAAAGGGAGACTTTTCTCACCTGCTCATTGAGCTGCTCACACTAAATATTTATGTATAATTAATTAAGGTGTAATTGTAAGCTCTGTCGTAAACATCCAAATGATGTTTTTCCTTTTGAAAATATAACTTGAATTTCTTTTTTTCTTTATGTTTAGGTTGTGTTCACATTTTTTCTTTTTTCTAATCTTAATTTCGTAATCATATTTCACAAAAAGTGAACATAAATATTCTCTAGAAAATAGGTATAATTTATTTAAATATATGTCCTACAAATTTGACAAGCTTTTTGGAATTCTAATGAATAATATAACTGTAATTAACACTGATTTTTCAAGTTAAATATCTCTACCAACGCCGCTCTATTGGAAATTTAAGACAAAGCTGTTGATTGCCAATGTTTTTACAGTTTTCTGCATTTGCATTTTTCTGTCACCTAAATTATTACACAGTCTTTATTCTCTATGACATGTTTATCTAATTTGACCTACAGATTGCAATCTTGTACTTTCAACTTCATCCAAAAATTCATGACAAAACCCAAAAATTTATTTTTTCATTTAAAATGATTGATTAAAAATATAATTTGCATTTATATTTCACAAGCTCTATTAAAACAAAGCCATAAAGTGAAAGGGGAAATTAGGATTATTAAAACAACTTAACAGAGCAGAACATCTAGTGAAAGATTAGCCAGAACATAACTCCATGAACCCAGACGAGGGATTGTTTTAGTTTCACTGTAGTTACTGAATAATTATATAATAGTTACTAAATAAGATGAATAAATAAATAAATAATCTGCCATGACCTTAGAATTATTTTTACTCACAGCCCATAAAACTCCTCTTGGCATGTTTAAAGTAATAGACATGGGACATGTTGATTTTAATAGAAAGCTGGTTCTTTGTTCCTCACCTATCAGGTGCTGAGGGTCAAAGGTGCCACATGGAGCTCATTAGCATTCCAGTCTCCAAAATGGAAGAAGCATGGGATAAGGTATGTGTATTCTGGAAAGAGGGAATTGTGTGTGTGTGTGTGTGTGTGTGTGTGCGCCTGCGTGTTCATTTGTGTGAGTGAAACATACTTCTGGTGTCTGTCACTGTCTCCGGAGTTCCACTCCATCCTTCTTCTTGCCACTCTCCGTGTATGAGTAAATTTGTAGCAGACCTGAGGCTCGGGAAAGGCCCTGGCTCTTGCAGTGAGCTGCATGTTTCACATTGCAGGCATATTTCCATGCTCTATTTTGCTAACCTCTGCCTGCTGATAAAGGGCCAAAGAGCACTGAAGGGAAAAAAAAAGAGTGCCTCCACCACACTTACAGTGACCGAGTGTCTGCTGAGCGCTGGAAAATAACAAGAGCTCATTTGACACGGAGCTCACTGTGTGGCTCAGAGCTAGGGCACTTCCAGTTCTGCAGGGAAGCCTCTACCACATTGCTCAGGCCCTATAGTGACAGCTACATTTATCAAATTTTCCTGGGTTCTTGCCTGCAAAGATAATTAAAAGTGGGCATGGAATGCAAAGCAAAGGCATGATATAAGTATACAAAGGTGAGCCACAACACTTTTTTCTATGGTCTATGGTAAGAATTGTCATATAAAAGTAATATAAAAAGAAGAAAATGAGAATGTTTGGGGGGTGGGGTGGGGGGTTCATAAGGATCCAGGAGAGGAGGTACAGAGCAGCAATACATGGCACCAAGTTCTTTCAAAGGCAACTGCTAGGTAAGCTTGGAGTAAATTTCTACCTATCTATCTACCTATCTATCTATCTATCTATCTATCTATCTATCTATCTATCTATCTATCTATCTATCTATCTATCTATCTATCTATCTATTAAAACCACCTGCTTAATATCCTGTAAATCCCCCTTGTACCCCATGGACCCCACAAGAACTCTGAAGGTGTGCTGTGGTATCTGGCACAAAGACCTTAGCAGCAGATCCTTTAAGTCCTGTAAGTCATGAGGTGGAGCCTGCGTGGATCAGACTTGTTTGTCCAGCACATCCCACAGATGCTCAATCAGATCTGCTGAATCTGGAGGCCAAATCAAAACCTTGAACGCTTTGTCATGTTCATCAATCCATTCCTAAACAATTTTTTGCAGTGTGGCAGGTTGCATTACACTACTGAACGAGGCCAATGCCATTGTGGAATACTGTTGCCATGAAGGAGTGTACTTGATCTGCAATAATGTTTAAGTATGTGGAACATTGCCCATAACTCTGTTGCAGGTTCATCAGCTGTTCTTCCTTGGACCATTTATACTAGCTACTAACCACTGCATATCAGTAACACCCATTAAGACCTGCCATTTAGGCGATGCTCTGACCCTGGTCATCACAATTTAGCCCTTGTCAAAGTCATTTGAATCCATAAACACAGTAAACTGATCAAATCAAGATGGATTTGTGTTCAACAGAGCACACACATGCATAAACACTTATAATTCAATATCTTAATGCTCTTCTGCTTCATTAGCAGTTTGAACTGTTAATGAATCTATTATTGATCAAATAATTACAACTACATTAATCAATATGGGCATCTGGTTTAAATAGACTAAAAGGGCTAAGCCCCTGAGCACAACAGCACTACTTGTAGTGAGAGAACGGAATGAAGAGCTGATGTTTTTGGGTGATTTTTTCTAACACAAAGTAGTATCATACAGCTCATCACCGACAGGCATGCCAGGTAAATACACATTTTTTGGTTTTTGTGTGCATTTTATATCTTTCAACTCATGATGCTCATGCATGGAAAAGGCTCAGGTGAAATACAGTCAATGTTGTGAGGAATGTGAATGGCATGGATTATTTACTCTATCGTCATTTTTTTCTACAAAATGCCTTTGGAGAAGAAACTTAAGGTACAAACCCGATTCCAAAAAAGTTAGGACACTGTACAAATTGTGAATAAAAACAGAATGCAATGATGTGGAAGTTTCAAATTTCAATATTTTATTCAGAATACAACATAGATGACATATCAAATGTTTAAACTGAGAAAATGGATCATTTTAAGGGAAAAATAAGTTGATTTTAAATTTCATGGCATCAACACATCTCAAAAAAGTTGGGACAAGGCCATGTTTACCACTGTGTGGCATCCCCTCTTCTTTTTATAACAGTCTGCAAATGACTGGGGACTGAGGAGACAAGTTGCTCAAGTTTAGGAATAGGAATGTTGTCCCATTCAATACAGGCTTCTAGTTGCTCAACTGTCTTAGGTCTTCTTGGTCGCATCTTCCTCTTTATGATGCGCCAAATGTTTTCTATGGGTGAAAGATCTGGACGGCAGGCTGGCCATTTCAGTACCCGGATCCTTCTTCTACGCAGCCATGATGTTGTAATTGATGCAGTATGTGGTCTGGCATTGTCATGTTGGAAAATACAAGGTCTTCCCTGAAAGAGACGACGTCTGGATGGGAGCATATGTTGTTCTAGAACTTGGATATACCTTTCAGCATTGATGGTGCCTTTCCAGATGTGTAAGCTGCCCATGCCACACACACTCATGCAACCCCATACCATCAGAGATGCAGGCTTCTGAACTGAGCGCTGATAACAACTTGGGTTGTCCTTGTCCTCTTTAGTCCGGATGACATGGCGTCCCAGTTTTCCAAAAAGAACTTCAAATTTTGATTCGTCTGACCACAGAACAGTTTTCCACTTTGCCACAGTCCATTTTAAATGAGCCTTGGCCCAGAGAAAACGCCTGCGCTTCTGGATCATGTTTAGATATGGCTTCTTTTTTGACCTATAGAGTTTTAGCCGGCAACGGCGAATGGCACGGTGGATTGTGTTCACCGACAATGTTTTCTGGAAGTATTCCTGAGCCCATGTTGTGATTTCCATTACAGTAGCATTCCTGTATGTGATGCAGTGCCGTCTAAGGGCCCGAAGATCACGGGCATCCAGTATGGTTTTCCGGCCTTGACCCTTACGCACAGAGATTGTTCCAGATTCTCTGAATCTTTGGATGATATTATGCACTGTAGAGGATGATAACTTCAAACTCTTTGCAATTTTTCTCTGAGAAACTCCTTTCTGATATTGCTCCACTATTTTTCGCCGCAGCATTGGGGGAATTGGTGATCCTCTGCGCATCTTGACTTCTGAGAGACACTGCCACTCTGAGAGGCTCTTTTTATACCCAATCATGTTGCCAATTGACCTAATAAGTTGCAAATTGGTCCTCCAGCTGTTCCTTATATGTACATTTAACTTTTCCGGCCTCTTATTGCTACCTGTCCCAACTTTTTTGGAATGTGTAGCTCTCATGAAATCCAAAATGAGCCAATATTTGGCATGACATTTCAAAATGCCTCACTTTCAACATTTGATATGTTATCTATATTCTATTGTGAATAAAATATAAGTTTATGAGATTTGTAAATTATTGCATTCCTTTTTTATTCACAATTTGTAGAATGTCCCAACTTTTTTGGAATCGGGTTTGTATATAGACTAAACAATCTAGCCATGGGGGTCACAGTCCAGTGACTTCTGTGCCGGTCCCAAGTCCGGATAAATAGAGAGGGTTGCGTCAGGAAGGGCATCCGGTGTAAAACATTGCCAAATTTAACCATGCGAATCGTCAGTACGAATTTCATACCGGATCGGTCGAGGCCCGGGTTAACAACGACCGCCATCGGCGCCGTTGACCTACAGGGCGCCGGTGGAAATTGGGCTACTGTTGGTTGAAGAAGTAGAGGAGGGAGGAGAGTGCACAGACAGAGAGAGAAGAGGAAAGGTAAGAGTGTAGGACTGAGAATAGGAACACTGAATGTTGGTACTATGACAGGGAAAGGTAGAGAGCTGGCTGATATGATGGAGAGAAGGAAGGTGGATATACTGTGTGGACAGGAGACCAGGTGGAAGGGTAGCAAGGCTCGTAGTATAGGAGCAGGATTCAAGCTGTTTTATTATGGTGTGGATAGTAAGAGAAATGGGGTAGGTGTGGTCCTGAAGGAGGAGTTTGTGAGGAATGTCCTGGAGGTGAAGAGAGTATCAGACAGGGTGATGAGTCTGAAGTTAGAGATTGAAGGGGTGATGTTGAATGTTGTTAGTGGTTATGCCCCACAGGTAGGTTGTGAGTTAGAGGAGAAAGAGAAATTCTGGAGTGAATTAGATGAGGTGATGGAGAGTATTCCCACGGGTGAGAGAGTGGTGATAGGAGCAGATTTTAATGGACATGTTGGTGAGGGGAACACAGGTGATGAGGAGGTGATGGGCAAGTTTGGAGTTAAGGAAAGGAACCTTGAAGGACAGATGGTAGTGGACTTTGCTAAGAGGATGGACATGGCTGTGGTTAACACTTATTTTCAGAAGAGGGAGGAGCATAGAGTGACTTACAAGAGTGGAGGTAGGAGAACACAGGTAGACTACATCCTATATAGAAGAGGCAATCTGAAAGAGATTAGTGACTGTAAAGTGGAAGTGGGAGAGAGTGTAGCCAGACAGCATAGGATGGTGGTGTGTAGGATGACTTTGTTGGTCTGTAAGAAGAAGAGATCAAAGATAGAGAAGAAAACCAAGTGGTGGAAGCTGAAAAAGGAGGAATGTTGTGAGGAATTTAGACAGAAGTTGAGGCAGGCTCTGGGTGGTCAGGTAGTGCTGCCAGATGACTGGGAAACTACAGCAGAAGTAATCAGGGAGACAGGGAGAAAGGTGCTGGGTGTGTCATCTGGAAGGAGGAAAGAAGATAAGGAGACTTGGTGGTGGAATGAGGAAGTTCAGGATAGTATCCAGAGGAAGAGGTTAGCCAAGAAGAAGTGGGACATGGACAGGACTGAAGAGAATAGACAGGAATACAAGGAGTTACAATGCAGAGTGAAGAAGGAGGTGTCTAAGGCCAAGCAGAAGGCATATGACGAGTTGTACACTAGGTTAGACACTAGAGAAGGAGAGAAGGACTTGTACAGGTTAGCTAGGCAGAGGGATCGAGATGGGAAGGATGTGCAGCAAGTTAGAGTTATTAAGGATATAGATGGAAGGGTGCTCACAAGTGAGGAGAGTGTACAGAGGAGATGGAAGGAGTACTTTGAGGAGCTGATGAATGAGGAAAATGAGAGGGAAAAAAGAGTAGAAGGGGTGAACTCTGTGGAACAGAAAGTAGATAAGATTAGAAAGGATGAAGTCAGGAAGGCTTTGAAGAGGATGAAAAGTGGAAAGGCAGTTGGTCCTGACGACATCCCGGTGGAGGTCTGGAAGTGTCTAGGAGAGGCAGCTGTGGAATTTTTGACTAGTTTGTTCAACAGGGTTTTAAAGAGTGAGAGGATGCCTGAGGAATGGAGAAGAAGTGTATTAGTGCCGATCTTTAAGAATAAGGGTGACGTGCAGAGTTGCAGCAACTATAGGGGGATAAAGTTGATGAGCCATACAATGAAGCTATGGGAAAGAGTAGTGGAAGCTAGGTTAAGGAAGGTAGTGGAAATTTGTGAGCAGCAGTATGGCTTCATGCCCAGAAAGAGCACAACAGATGCAATTTTTGCTCTGAGAATTTTGATGGAGAAGTATAGGGATGGTCAGAGGGAGTTGCACTGTGTGTTTGTAGACTTGGAGAAAGCGTATGACAGGGTGCCAAGAGAAGAGCTGTGGTACTGTATGAGGAAGTCAGGAGTAGCAGAGAAGTATGTCAGAGTGGTGCAGGACATGTATGAGAGGAGCAGGACAGTGGTGAGGTGTGCTTTAGGTCAGACAGAGGAGTTCAAAGTGGAGGTGGGACTGCATCAGGGATCGGCTCTGAGCCCCTTCCTGTTTGCTATAGTGATGGACCAGTTGTCAGAGGAGGTCAGACAGGAGTCTCCTTGGACAGTGATGTTTGCAGATGACATTGTGATCTGTAGTGAGAGCAGGGAGCAGGTGGAGGAAAACCTGGAGAGGTGGAGGTTTGCGCTGGAGAGAAGAGGAATGAAAGTCAGTCGTAGTAAGACTGAGTACATGTGTGTGAATGAAAGGGAGGGAAGTGGAACAGTAAGGTTACAGGGTGAAGAGGTGAAGAAGGTACAGGAGTTAAAGTACTTGGGGTCAACAGTCCAGAGTAATGGAGAGTGTGGGAAAGAGGTAAAGAAGCGAGTGCAGGCAGGTTGGAATGGGTGGAGAAAGGTGTCGGGAGTTCTGTGTGATCAGAAAATATCAGCGAGAATCAAGGGGAAGGTGTACAGGACAGTGGTGAGAGCGGCCATGCTGTATAGTTTAGAGACAGTGTCACTGAAGAAGAGGCAGGAGGCAGAGCTAGAGGTAGCAGAGCTGAAGATGTTGAGGTTCTCTTTGGGAGTGACAAGATTGGACAGGATTAGGAACGAGTACATCAGAGGGACAGCTCATGTTGGACGTTTGGGGGACAAAGGTAGGGAGACCAGATTAAGATGGTTTGGACATGTTCAGAGGAGGAAGAGTGAGTATATTGGTAGGAGAATGTTGGACATGGAGCTGCCAGGCAGGAGGCAAAGAGGAAGGCCAAAGAGGAGGTATATGGATGGAATTAATGAGGATATGAAGCTAGTGGGTGCAAGTGTTGAGGATGCAGAAGATAGGGATAGGTGGAGAGAGATGATTCGCTGTGGCGACCCCTGAAGGGAAAAGCCGAAAGAAGAAGAAGATATAGACTAAACACAAGTCAACGTACTTAATTACACAAAAGGACAGATGACTGTAAATTTTGTGTTTTAGCACAATGTAAGTGAGAGCATGTGTGATCATGTATAATTGTTTGTTCGGGCCCACATTATTCTTAGTATGCTTTACTGTTTATTGAGACATTATTCTTTAGCCTCCCGTCTAATAGTTTACGATATTAATGGAAGCTATTACTGCTTCTATACCTCTTCTATACCTGATTGCATACAGAGTTCAACCACTCAAGCAAAGAGACTAATCAATTTAAAAAAAACTGTACAGAGAAACAAGCACAGCATGTGCTGCACTTAAAAAAAAAAAAGAAAAAAAAAAAAAGCTAAACTGGAATTTTTTGAGGTAGAAACACTTGTCACTGCGATAGTATCTTCAATGATAAATGTTTTATACCTTGAAATAGAGTGCTTAAAGTCCAAAAGTAAAATAAATGGCCTTTGAAAACACTACTGTATCTTACATTGATTGAACAACAAAGAAAGAAAAATGCACCTGACACTGTATAGCCATGTTATCAGGGCCTTATGGGGACCCTAGCCCTGACTCTATACATCACTGGGTGTCTGGACTGGACACACACAGACTGCCTGGCCTGGAATAGCTCGGTTGCCCTGGAAAGCTCCACAGAATGCATCAGGGTTAATTCCATGTCCAGATAGAGAATAGGGAGGGACTAGGAGGAGGGAGTTGAGATGCCTGGAATACCATACTAGAGTGAAACACATCGATCAATCACTTCAGACCATCCATGATGTGGTCAGCGGACTGACAGCTCTGACTTAGTGAGGTCTGAGTCCAGGCCATAAGCTGTCTGCACCTTGTTGCTGGCTTTCCAGTCGCCCCTGCTGGGACTCCCTTTTCTCTACAGATCTTTGTGAAACCAGATCCACATCGTCTATCTCGTGACACCAGGCACAGACAGGCCTCCCATTACAGAATTTGCCTGCCTATGACCTTTGGCACAGTGACCCCTCACTCCCTCAGGCCCACTCGCCCAAAATGGGATGAAGGGACTCAAGAGGTCAACCATATTTTACTAGGTCATCAGCAGCCACCAAGTTATCAGTTGCTATCTGTATACCTGCCTCACCAGGGACGCCCACAAGGTCTCCAAACAAGACAAACAGTCCCCCCCCCCCCCCCACACACACATACATACACACTCAAACACACAAAGCTGAGATGTATTAAACAAAGGTCCATGCAAAACACTGTTCTTCTAATAATTGGCCAAATTCTCTCCATTTTTAGTAATTAAAGCAGTAAATCCACCCAGATAGGGGTTTTGTAGTTTAAGAAAACATTTAGAGCACTGGACTGTGACTTGAGTCTGTCTGGATTTACTGCCTGTGCACCCGGTGTAAGTGTTAATTATTAACTTTATCCATCCTTTTCATATGTAGTGCACACACCAGATTTTCAGCCTCATGTCTCAGCTTCTGATGCTGCTACTCAAAGTGCTACAACAACATGGCCTGGCTGTGTTTGTTCAGCTGGGCCGGTTTTGTCAACCAGTATCAATCTCCTTGTTCCTCCCCTTCTCCTGTTATACTTTGATTGTGTTTGGTTTCTTTGCATTTCTATGCTTTGTTGGCTCTGTAGAGCTTTGCGTTGCATCAAGCGAAACATCTCCTGTTTTCTGCCCTTCTGTATCGTTTAACAACAAGAAGATCAAAAAGTAACCGATAAAGACGAAGTACTCATTACTCTTGTTCAACTGAGGCGCAACCTTATAAAATTCATCTAAATGTTTAAGAGTTAATGAAGAAGAAAAGAATGTGGCAGATAATTAAATGTTAAACGAGTGAAACGAATCACTGACTTGCAATGGGGCTGGGTGTTTAATGTTTCATTAGCATGAGTTCCTTCAACATTTTGTGAAAATGGGACAAGCAGACTTCATGGAAATATTACATACAAAAACAATATATAAATATATACAACCCAATTCACATTCAAATGAATAAAGCTTAGAGTGCAACTGACCGGCAAAAATACGTAAACGTTTGCGTCGTGTGGGTGGCCCGAGTCCTGAAACTCCAGCACATTCATCTTCATCATCACAGTCGCCACTTTCTAGACCTTCCTCATCCTCTTCCCCTTGGTTCAGTCGGCCTGGATCTTTTCGTGCGGTGCCCCCTCCTGGGCGAGCCCTCCATCGCTTCTCCGATGACGTCACCATCCGTAACAGCTGGCGAAACAAATAAGAGTTGGTGGTTTACATCCAAACAGCAAACAAGGGTTTCGCTATGATCCGCAAATTCTCAAATTGAACTGTTTATAGTGTGATGAACTGCTAAAAATGATACAATAGCAAGTCTCTATGTATGAGGATGAGACCTCCGTCTCAGTGAATTTCCAAATAAGCTCTCCAGGAGAGCTTTCATTCACAACATGCTATAACTGAGTAATCATAGCACAATAGAGCTGTTATTAACAAACCAGATATTTTATTTCTCTATATTATATATTCACTGGTGACAAATAACTGTAATTTAGGTGCTGTTAGAGAAGGATGTGTAATTTGTTGGCAGACACTTCCAGTAGTGTGTTGTCCCAGTTAAGCTCATGATGCAAGTGTGTGAAACTTCAGCACATAACCATCTCTGCATTCAAACTGAGCTAAATCTAAATCTTCAGAAATATTCTGACTGCACACCAGTCTAAGGGGAGTACAATTGTTTACTAAAAGTAATTTATATGGCCTTTGGAAACTATATCTTTAAACATAAATGCTACATATTAAATATATACTTGCTAATGTTTATTAATAAGACATATTTAACCTGATTAGCATACACAATTTACAAACATAAGCCTTACACATGATATTTCCCAGTCAGGAACCAATATTTCCAATAAAAACAGCAGAATTGTTATCTGATATCAAATGTATAATACATGTAGTATTCATTTAAGGCTTGAAGGATTGGCAAAATGCTTTTAAGCCATGCCAAAACAAAAAAAATGATTTCTCTTGAGTGGAAAATCTAATGTGGGAAAGTAACGGAAACAACATGGATGTTCAATTAGTTTTCTATGACAAACAAGTTCAATGGTTTGCCAAAGTAAATTACTCTACATTCCACGCCTTCTGCCTTTTTCCTTTCATCTTTGCCCGTCTTCTGACTCTTTCTTTTTTATTGATTTCCTTCCGATGTGCAAATGCAAGCATGTGCTTGTTGTTGGGTTGTTTTTTTTGTGACTTTTTTTTTGTCAACAAGAGAAAATTGAGATCAGATGGGTCGTGCTCTGGACTGCTTTCCTCAAAAAAAAATCTGCAAGCCATGGCCCATGACAGGGACCTTAATAGGGCAAAAGGGAGAGACCGATAATCATCAAACTGCATCAAACAGAGGGAGAACAGCCGCAATAACTTCTCCTGCACACTACACATCTGTGATTTTAATGCTGGTTTAATGCTGGAGGTCAGTAAGGACGCACATACAACATTTTCCACCAGAGTACCAAACAAACCTCCATTCAGGGCCAGATACTGGAGGCATACATAAGTCTCTCTCTCTCTCTCTCTCTCTCTCTCTCTCTCTCTCTCTCTCTCTCTGCCTGAAAGCACTTCTACTGCTTCTGGCCAAAGGAACTTGTGGTAAACACTGATTCTTTTAAACAAGCAGCTCAACAGAGCTCACTCACACTGAAACAGCATCGTTCTGTATCATGAAGACCCAACCAGAGTGCACTCCAGCAGGAGAGGGGTTTTACATAGTGCCAACTACTGAGACTCCTTTCCACTGGGTACAAACTGTTCCACTGAATGTAAGCGAACTCAACACAAGCCTTCTTTTTTCCCCCCTACGCTCGATTTTCAGGGACGAATGGGTCATTAATGCATCTGGCCCTCTCTTCTCTTGGGGCTTTTCCAGTAAACCACAAACATTCTTCTCTTTCCCATATGTTTGATTTTTGGTGACAAACGGTTTTTAATGCATCCGGCTCGCTCTCTTGTTTAAGCAGCGGCTTTGCGTGTGCCGCATGTGCCAGAGGCCTCAATGCAAGTAGCTCTGAATTCCTTCCCAAAAATGGTTGCTTGGAAACAGTGGGATCCACGCTGTCCCGCAGAACAAATGAAACTAAAGGCAAACAGTCATAAAGAGGGAGCATGAGTGGCGGTTGAGGGGATTTCAAAACAAACCCCCAATAAAGTAGGCTGAGGTGGAAATAAGACGAAAAAAGCTTTCCTCGCTTGGTGCCTTGTTTGACGTGAGGTTTGTGGAGAACAGGATACGCTGACAGAGACCATGAACTTCCCCTCACCCACTAACACGTGCACACACACACATTCACACCGCACCCTGCTGCGGTGGCATGGAATGGTTGCACAGAAAGTGACGTTTTGCTCCAGGCAGCTGGGACGCAACAAACGCCACAAGAGGAAAAACCACCTACAATTCAGAATTCATTAAAAACATTCTCTTGTGTCCGTGCACACACACACACGCACACACACACACAGAGTCACAATGCAAAAGGAATCATCAAAAAAAAAACAAATAAATGAAAACATCTGAAAAATCAAGAACACGCCTTATATATTAGGAAAAAAATCAATCCCCTTCCCTCCTCCTTTCTCTTTGTGGTTTGCAGGCAAGCGCCGCACAGATCCTCTGGAATGTTGCGGAGCTGAACAACACGAAACATGCAATCAGTGTGTCTGCAAACCTCCTCTCCCATAGCAGCAAGTCACAAAGGAAACTAAGAGAAACGGGTCCATTCAAAGGCGAGGATATGGTGGAGTGTTCAACATCGAGGAGACACACACACACACACACACACACAACACACAGGACCACAGGACAGCTGTGTTAACACTGAACTACACCACTGTCCATTCTATTAGTGTTTTTCCATGATCAGCATACCTTAACCTGCAGTGTCAGGCTGTGTGTTATTCATACGCGCAGCCTTCAAAGAGTAGTGGCTCTTAAATCATCCAGACATTTCTCAAAATCATCTTTCTTCACAATGCTCATGTTTTAAATCACCATCAATATATCATTAAATAAATAGTTGAAGATATTGGTATGTAACTCATCCTTTCTGTTAATGCATCACTGTCTGTTTGACAATTTCCTAAGAAATGCATCAATCTTCCCAGGATTTCGACTCTAGCTTACATTTGCAGGAAATTACAGCAACCGAGGCTTAGCACAGCGCACATGACAGATGTTTTGATGTTCTGATGGTGTGCATTGATAACGTTACCATTGAAAAGTCAGAGCTGTTTGCAGAACCCCTGCCCTAATATCCACCTGATTTCCACTTTGAAGTTATCACTCTTCCATCAATAAACGTAACCACTCCCAGATTTAGCAGTTCTTTTCCCTCTTCGGCTAATAATCCGAGTGTCTCCACCTCAACCGTAACTCCTGTTTACAGTAACATCTGCAGCGAGAGCCTAGCAGACTAGCAAGAGCAGACATGTTTTTTCTTTCTTTTTTTCTGCTGTCTTTTGTAACCACAACACACAGCATGGAGGCGGTGAGTAAGAGACAGAATGTTGTTAAGGGCCACGGGTGAAGGACCCTAGAGGGAACCCTGCCTGTGGTTTGGTCCCATGTGTCATCCGGCAGCATGTGTTATTCTGTGTGTGTGACCAGCACAATGTAGAGGCATCTTCCTTTAATAAAACCATGACCCTTGTGTGTGGCTGTAGATGAGGGACTGACGAAAGTGAGTTTCCCCTGCCACACTTTCCTGATAAGCATCTGGCTGTGCACATCCTCTCTTTGGACAAGCGTGGACATGAGAAGACGTGTAAAGTTTCGTACAGCCTGTTGACTGGAGCTTAGATACAGAAAAGTTATGACTCTTGCCAAGACCCGTGACTACACAGCTTACATACTGTACCATTGTATGCTTTAATTAAGAGCGGTATGAGCACTCGGATCTTTTCGGGGCACTTGAGTGTAAACTTGATGTAAAAGGATCTGAATAACCAAATAAGCATGGTGCTTAAATGCGTAGGTAATTTCATTTTAATCTCAATTTCCTGCATTCTTCACATTGTTACATTATTAACTTGGATCTGCAGGGAATCCACATCTCTCTCTCTCTCTCTCTCTCTCTCTCTCTCTCTCTCTCTCTCTCACACACACACACACACACACATTTACCTGTCTATCCTTTCAAGGAACATACACTGACATGATCATTAATGCAATTAATTAATGCTATGCACTTTATTATTGATAGTAATATTATTTCTTTATTATTGATCATACATAAACAATGTATAAGATTTAAATGCAATAAAAAGTTCTCATGGGAATCAGCCAAATTTCCCCAAAAGGTCAAACGTGTCCGATATTCCTGCTCTTCTTGGAATATTTGTTGCTCACCAAGATGTCAAAACATGCCCTCACATACAAACACAGTGTTTAAGGAAGTTAAGGATATCTGGGACCTCAGATCTATACTGAAAAAAAGATTATGTAGTCAGTCAAATGTAAGTAGAATTTCTCAACAAAATATGATTTCATTAGAACTTAAACCAGTTTAATTACTAGACTGAATGATGTAATGTGAGCACAATCAATTCATGTAGTATTAACCTAAACCAGTTAAACCTAAACAGTGGTGCTGATGGGAATTATATCTATGCTGTTAAATTTAGGTAATAGGATAGTGCCTCGGTAATGTGTCTATTACAAAACACCAGTGTCAAGGGTTCGATTCTCAGCCCAGGTGTGAACTTGGTGTTATTTTATTCAGAACTTTTACAATACATGATCAAATCACGTCAGATGTACAAAAACATTCACCCGTGTACACATTTGGAACCTGTGTACGCATTTCAATTAAGTAAATTCAATGAGCCTTTTTTTCCAGTGTACAGAGTGGTTGGAAGAAAATGAATGTTTTTATGCATTCATGTGTAACTCATGGCAACATCCATAGATGAAGGACCAGGAAGAAGACATACCCACTTCCCTTAGACTTTTATTAAATGAAAAAAAGATGGAAAGATGGCGTAGACTATCACTTTACTCTATATATTTGTGTCTTGCCACATGTTCTCGATTTTACAATCTGTACTGAGGACAGCCATGTGCAGTAGAGGAAGCTGCAGACAGCTGTCACAGATGCATTCATACTCCATCATCAGTAATTGTGTATGTGTGTGAGAGATAGATAGATGAGAGACAGAGAGAGAGAGAGAGAGAGAGAGAGAGAGAGAGAGAGAGAGAGAGAAAGAGAGAGAGAGAGAGAGAGATTGATTCTGCTCCACTGGGCATTTAAAACTGGGTGTGTGCCACTTTTACAATGAATTACTATGCTCTTACCACAGTTTTCTAGGTCATGTTAAAATCTAAAACATGTTTTCTGGATCCTAAATATTTCTCCCTGCTCTCCCTCCAGCCTCAAAGAGTGATGCATTTTCAACAATAGAACTTGATTATATATTTACGCTCTGTAAATGCATATGCAAATTTAAGCATATGGGATTTATTTATTTTTTTTTTTTTTAGAAATTATACTCTTATGATATGAATTCCCAAAACTAATCAAATAAAAATGATCAACAATAAATGCATGTATTTGTCACATGAGAAACCGGGACTGAAAAGGTCATCTTCTAATGTTCTGGTGGCTAAATCTAATTAGAGCTTTCAAACAGAGTATGCTCGCTTCTGGGTTCAAAACATTAGCAGTGTAATACTCAGAGTCATGAGATCTAGTTGCAGCAGTAGATGCAGTTGTGTATGGATGTTACAAAGGGCATCAAGGCAGTACTGAATCATCGCTACCAATAATAAGCGTAACAAAATTGACCTAAATATCCAACTCTGTTTATGATTTGCCTCTGAGTATTTTTGCTTAATATATTGCTGTAATAGTCGATGAATAATGAGGTAAAGAAAATATATCTTCCAATTCTAGCTAGTGTTATTCGATAGCAGGAACAATGAAAACAGATTCACGGTTTTCATAGTGTGATGTGAATATTTGACTGTTTAAATGACCAAAACTATGCTTGTGGCTCTAGGGGGTCTAGCACAACTTCTCTAATGTTACCAATTTGTCACCTCACAACACCTATACACACTCATTGTCTTGTGTACTTAGTGTACACTATATGGAATTTGATCAAATACAAATGATGTGATTGGTTTTGGGTCCAAATGTATTTGGACATTCTATAGTAACAGTTCATTTAGCAGGATTGTGATAAATCTGATGGATGATCCACATAATTTAAGGCTAATAAAAAGATATATGCTATATAACAAAGAAAAAGATGTAATCATTGATATGGTCCATATGGAACAGTGCAGTCCATCCTCCAGTGCAACCAAACTCACACCATCTCATTTGCTTCATGGTCCACATGGCACTTTACACATTACCAGTTTTTCACGAGAACTACACTTTCGGATTCAGACTGAATTGCCAGTGTACAAGCCCCCTAAGTTTTCCACAGTGAGAGAGAGTAGCTTACACTGCTTACACGCTTGTGGTTCCTTGATGTCATGTTGAATTTCGTTGTCTTATTGACTTCAACAGAGAGGAAAAAAAGCAAGGCTGTTGAGGGAATGAATGTTTATAGCTGTTTTAATGTAAGCAAAGACAGTAACAAACTAGTCTCCTAGACATTCCCCAACATTAGAAGTAATTATATTGTAATCATTGGCAAATCAGTGTTTCTAAGAGAAATAAAAAGCTCAGTGATGTGTTCATCACATCACACCATTATTTCCCCTTGTTGTGTTTAATTCCTTGCATATTGCATGTAACATTAGTTTGTATCTTAAATTATGGTTAATTTTATTCTATATTTTTCAATATGATATTTTGTGTGAAACAAAGGTGTGTAGCTTCTTTTCTAAAGTCAGGTTTATTGCTAATAACCAATGACACTAAGCAGTCCTTTCACACTCACTATGTGCTCTATGTGCTCATTGCACATATGTATATCGTCAATATTACTCTGTATATTATGTCCATAGCACACACCTCTATATATCATGTTGATATATCATGTGGAAAATTATATATATCCACCTGTATCTATAATACTCCTATCTGGACATCTGCCCTTATCTATAAATATTGTATTATCTATACATAATCCATAGCTCCTATCTGGACATCTGCCCTTATCTGTACATATTGTATTATATTACATAATCCATAGCTCCTATCTGGACACCTGCCCTTGTCTGTACATATTGTATTATATTACATAATCCATAGTATCCTGTATATCATGTCCATAGCACATACATCTGCATATGATATTGATAATACTGTATATACACAACTGTAATTTATCTCCATAGTACTGCATCTGTACATATGTACTTATCTGCACATATTATACACTTCTGTATATAAAGCACTTGCTGCTCATCGCACTTCTGGTTAGATGCTAAACTGCATTTCGTTGCCTTGTACTTGTACATGTGTAATGACAAAGTTGAATCTAATCTAATCTAATCTAATGTGTGATATCATACTCCCTCGCCTTCTCTCTCATAGTAACGATGGAGGCAAGGGTCGAGAGGCCTCCATAAGAAAAGGGAAGAGAGGCAGAGGGTCGCATGACCCTCGCAAGTAGACCCTCTGATGACCTGGCGCAGACAGGAAACAGGAAGTGGGACCTCTGACCTTGCCGAGAGGCTCCCATTGTGCTTCCTGGAGTGAAAATTGCTGACGGAGACCCGTGTGAGCGCCACAGGACTCAGACGAGCCATGAGAACAAACCAGCGCAGCCAAACTCTCCCAGGCAGCCCAGGGGAGGCTCCGATTACACTGCAGTGTGAGAAAGAATGCAAGAACGCTGCCACCTGTAGGCCTCTCTCTCTCTCTCTCTCTCTCTCTCTCTCTCTCTCTCTCTCTCTCTCTCAGGCCTTCAGACTTGGGAAACAGAAAGGACCTGAGCTGCATATATAGTGAAAGACTTGCGCATGAAGAAGGAGCAGCAGCATCAGTGCTCTTTTTGAGAATTTGGGGAAAAGACATATATAAATTTAGCCATGATCCATTTGCTCAACTTGTTTCCTCGTTTAATAGAGTGGTCTATGGGATATAAGTGGTCTATAAGATGATCATATAAATACAAATAAATACACAAGCGCAATGCTATCTGTAACAATTATGCTGATCTTTGCATAACCATGCCTGTGGGAATGAGAACCGTGCTCCGGCCTTGACATCTATGAATGTATTATAATTTACATCGAGTCAGCTCCCCTACTGCATCCTTGCCGGGGGGCTGTTGTCGACCTACAGTGGGGTAACTGCAATCTGCCGGGGGGATTAAGTAGAAGATGGGAGGTAAAAGCTGGAAGAGGAGGGGTAGATCACCCTTGGGTTTCCGGGCTGAAGGGGTAGGAACGGAGCAAGAGAGGGAGGACAGAAGAGGTTCAGCCTCATTAGCAGCCAACTAATTGGGAGGAAAAGACCTCACATTCTTCACCTAACCTCCTAGCCAGCAGGGGAGAGAGTGACAGATAGAAGTAAGTATGAGAGGATGAATAAGAACAAGAATGTGAGTCTGAGTTGTACAGCAGATGTATGGAGAGGAAGAGAGAGAGAGCGGTAAAACAAAACAAGAGGACTCAGGGGTACAAAAGTGGAAATAAATAAGAGACATCATGAGAGGCAAAAGGTAAAGAGCAGAGGAAAGAAAAAAGGAGCTAGGTTAATGTGGGGAAAAATGAATGTGGGAAAGACATACAGGTTTCCACCTATTGTATATAAAAGGCACCTATACAGAGAGGTGAGCGAAGGATGAAAGAGTGGAGGAGGGATGCAGGCAGGGGTAAGAAGCTTTCATTTCAGTGTCAAACCTAACCCCATGCTGCACCTCTGCCTATATGGACGCCCCAAAGCCAAGGTTTTGGATCAAATGACACACCTCACTAGAGGAACTCTCACTCTTGCACCCCATTACATATCATATTATACAAGTTGACAACTGCCTCTTCCATCTGAAAGACCAGACTTCAGCAAATGCTCCACTAAACTGACAGCTTACAGATTGTGTGTTCACCAAAATCTTGAGAGAGAAGGCAGTGAGAATTGCTGCTGACACCAAACATCCAAGCAACCACCCCTTTGTCAAGCTGCCATCACAGAGGCGCTACAGGTCCATCCCCTTCCAAACTACACACCACCAGCACGGTTTCTTTCCAGACGCTATCCATTTGCTGAACCAACCCCATCCATAGCAACTCTTACTGAACACGCTCAAAAAATTGTTTTGTATTGCAGTTTGCACACACTGAAACGTTTGTCTTATGTCTGTGTCTCATATCCTGTTTCAGTGTAATTATAAAGGCAAAGTAGTTCACCAATTTGAATAGCTTTTTTCAAGAAAACACACACACACACACACACACACACACAAACACACAAGCTATAGGAAAATCAACTTTTTTGAGCCCCAACAATCACAAAGAACTATAGCAAAAGTACGGTATCTTTATACAGTATGTCATGAAAGGGCAGCATTCAGAATGACACTTACTTTTCTAAATTTTAGGAGAATGTCTGTTTGAATAGTTCTCTACAATGCAAAAAACATAATCAAATAAAGAAATAAATAATCAAAGCTCCACCAAAGCTGTTTATGAACTATTATATTATCACCATTTCTTCTCATTTGCGCAATAAAGAGCAGCAGAAAGAGGCAACAAGTCAAACACAAAATCATGACAATTAATGGTTCGTTTGAGTCTAACAAATTTTAATTGTTTTATAGTTATATAACTCTACTGTCTAACCTAAAATCATCATTACATGCCTTTTAAACAACATAAAAAATAATGTCAAAGATATTGATCTATTCTGTTGTTCATAAATGCCAGTGGTGTTTTATGTACATGACGATGTAGTCACATCACCAGAAACTGAGTCATCAGTGTCTCTATGTGTAGTGAGCCAGTTTTAACCAGTGCCCAAACTTGTGTACACAATAGAAGTAGAGAGGCATTAAGAAGTAGAGGGCATTAAGCCTTTATTATCACCACACATACATTACAGCACAGTGGAATTCTTTTCTTTGCATATCCCAGCTGAGGAAGTTGGGGTCAGAGCGCAGGGGCAGCTATGATACAGCGCTCCTGGAGCAGAGAGGGTTAAGGGCCTTGCTCAATTGCCCAACAGTGGAGCTTGGTGGTACTGGGACTTGAACCCCGATCCTCCGATCAGCAACCCAGAGCCTTAACCACTTGAGCCACCACTGCCCCTCTATACTGATTCACATAGGGAGCGAAAGAGC
The DNA here is from genome assembly GCA_033459395.1 of Hemibagrus guttatus. Classification (NCBI taxonomy): domain Eukaryota; kingdom Metazoa; phylum Chordata; class Actinopteri; order Siluriformes; family Bagridae; genus Hemibagrus; species Hemibagrus guttatus. The sequence goes on along the minus strand of JAUCMX010000009.1, from coordinate 15,658,234 downwards.
TTATTGAGACACACCCTAATCTGATTAAGTTCAACAAACTTGAGTAGTTTAGACATCCAGAAGCAAGAAAACTACCAGCAACACAGTGGAAAAGGGTCTACAGTGAAATACACAATGCACAGTGGAGTTTTTGTAATGGGTTTTAACAGAATACTACATATTTTAGAAAGATGTATTCAATATTAAGCCATCAGCCCTTTCAGCATACTCTGCCCAACCCTGTGCACGTTTTGTGTGTGTTTGTATGTACAACAACATCTCCAGGACACTACACAACATCTGACTGGTAAGCCATACCTCAGATTACAATTATGATAGCTACTGTTCAGCTCACCAGATTGATACAAGTGCACACATAGCTCATCCTATAGAAACTGTGTCTGTTCCCCGAATAGTGAGATCAAAGAATAAATTCATTAATAACCCTCGAAATAATCTAATCGCAGTTATACCTGAAAAATGGCAGATAATTAAAGAAAAACAATTCCTAAAGTTTGGGCTTCTCAACATTAGATCCCTTGGACCAAAAGCACTTATTGTTAATGAAATGATCTCAGATTATAGTTTTGATACACTCTGCCTTACTGAAACCTAGCTTAGGCCAAATGAATTCATTAGTCTGAATGAGTCCACTCCGTCAGGATTTTGCTATAAGCATGAGCCCCGTCAGACTGGTCGTGGAGGTGGTGTTGCAACTATTTATAGCAACTCTCTTACCGTTACTCAGAAAACAGGAACCAGGTTTAACTCATTCGAAGTCCTTGTCCTTAATGTTACACTCACAGACATAAATAAAAAATCTCTACTATATCTTGCGCTGGCCACCGTATATATAGACCCCCAGGGCCCTACGCTGATTTTCTTAAAGAGTTTGCACATTTATTCTCAGATCTACTGATTAATTTTGACAAGGTGTTGATTGTAGGAGACTTTAACATTAACGCAGACGATTCCAATGATGCCTTAGGACTCGCATTTATGGATTTATTAAATTCTTTTGTGGTTAAACAAAACATTACCAGACCAACTCATTGTTTTAATCATACGCTAGATTTAGTTATATCACATGGAACAGATGTCACTGATATAGATATTTTACCTCAAAGTGATGATATCACAGACCATCACCTCTTAGTGTACACTCTACCTGTAGAACATATTAGACATGTCTCTCCTCGTTATCGATTCGGTAGAACTATTATCCCGACCACTAAAGACAAATTCACAAGTAATCTACCGGATCTGTCTCTACTTCTCACCAGACCCCTAAATGCAGATGACCTAGATGAATCAACTAACAGCATAGGCACTATTTTCTCCAGCACACTAGATACTGTTGCCCCCATCTGATTAAAAAAGGTCAGAGATAAAACATCTGCACCATGGTATAATAGTCATACTCACGCCCTCAAGAGAGCAACCTGTAACCTCGAGCAAAAATGGAGAAAAACTAAATTAGAAGTTTTCAGAATTGCATATAAAGACAGTATGTCCAGCTATACACAGGCTCTAAAAGCTGCTAGGGCTGAGCATCTGAGCAAACTGATAGAAATAAACCAAAACAATCCCAGATTCTTATTTAGTACAGTGGCTAGATTAACAAAACATCAGATATCTGAAGAGAGTACTCCATCACAGTTTAGTAGTGAGGACTTTATGAACTTCTTCACCGACAAAATCGATATTATCAGGAACAAAATAATTGATGTTCAACCTTTGACAGCATCTGGTGATCTAGTCCAACCTAAAGCTCCACATTTAAAGCAACAATGCTTTACAGGTATAGGGAAGGAAGAGCTGTATAAACTTATCACCACGACTAATTCAACAACATGTTTGTTAGATCCGATTCCAACTAGATTACTGAAAGAAGTGATACATACAGTTAGAGAGCCTCTCCTCAACATGATTAATTCCTCATTATATTTAGGTCACGTCCCTAAACCTTTCAAGCTAGCAGTTATTAAGCCTCTTCTTAAGAAACCTAAACTAGACCCTAATGACTTAGCAAATTACAGACCGATTTCAAACTTTCCTTTTATATCTAAAATATTAGAAAAGGTTGTGTCTACTCAATTATGCTCCATCTTACAGGAAAACTTTATCCTTGAAGAATTTCAGTCGGGTTTCAGGCCCCATCATAGTACAGAAACTGCACAGAAAATCACAAAAGACTTGTTTTTAACTTCGGACCAAGGCTGCATCTCAATATTAGTCTTACTTGATCTTAGTGCTGCATTCAACACTATAGATCATAACATTCTCATAGATCGCTTACAAAATCACATAGGTATTCAGGGACAGGCATTAAAATGGTTTAGATCCTACCTATCTGATCGATACCCATTTTGTAGATTTAAATGGAGAACTGTACAGTGTAATGCCAGTGAAATATGGGGTCCCACAAGGATCAGTTTTAGGACCTCTGCTTTTCTCAATATACATGCTTCCCTTAGGCAACATCATTAGAAGGCATGGGATTAGTTTCCATTGTTACGCTGACGATACACAGTTATATATCTCATCAAAACCAGATGAAATATCTAAACTGTCTAGATTAACAGAGTGTGTTAAAGATATTAAAGATTGGATGACTGATAACTTTCTATTACTAAATCCTGATAAGACGGAGATATTACTGATTGGTCCAAAAACCAGTACACAGAAGCTTTCACAATTCAACTTGCATTTAGAAGGATGTTCTATTACTACTAACTCAACAGTGAAAGACCTGGGCGTAATATTAGACAGCAACTTGTCCTTTGAAAAACATATTTCCGATATTACAAAAATAGCCTTCTTCCACCTCAGAAATATTGCCAAGCTTAGGAACATTTTATCTGTATCTGATGCAGAAAAGCTAGTTCATGCATTCATGACCTCCAGACTGGACTATTGTAATGCATTCCTAGGTGGTTGTCCTGCATCCTCAATAAACAAGCTACAGTTAGTCCAGAATGCAGCCGCCAGAGTTCTTACCAGGTCAAGAAAGTATGATCACATAACCCCAATATTATCATCCCTGCACTGGCTACCTGTTAAGTTTAGAATTGATTATAAACTAGCACTACTTACATACAAGACTCTAAATGGTTCAGCTCCCACATATCTAGCCAGTCTTCTAACACATTACAATCCATTACGCTCAATAAGATCTCGAAACTCTGGACTTCTGGTATTTCCCAGAATATCAAAGTCTACAAAAGGGGGTAGAGCTTTTTCGTATTTAGCTCCTAAACTTTGGAACAGTCTTCCTGACAGTGTTCGGGGCTCAGACACAGTTTCCCAGTTCAAACGTAGACTAAAGACATATCTCTTTAGCCAGGCATACACCTAATAAATCCCATAACCTTGTACTCCAATACATCTGATTAAATGCACATTATCATCTAGTGCCTCCTAATATTATGAATAGCAGCTACACTAATTCCTTTCCATTTGTTTCCCTTCTTCTACCCATTCCCGAGACACACAGAGATTGTGCCAGCTCCAGTGGCACCCAGAGATGGACCAGCTCCAGCCGGGTTCTGCTTTCTGAGGACTGGAGTATTCAAAGCAGCACTGCCAACCCTATGTGGACGACAACAACCTCCTAATTAATTTACACAACTTTCTACACACGCTGTATCTGCATCACACAACTAATGCAGAAAGGACATTGTTCATATCACACTCTCCGATGTCACTCAGATGAGGATGGGTTCCCTTTTGAGTCTGTTTCCTCTCAAGGTTTCTTCCTAATACCATCTATGGGAGTTTTTCCTTGCCACAGTCGCCTGAATCACCTCAGGCTTGCTCACTAGGGAAAATTTTGTCTAACATCTAGGACTGTTTGTATGTTTATTGTTTCTTATGTTCTGTAAATCTGCTTTGAGATAATGCTCTTTGTTAAAAGCGATATACAAATAAAATTGAATTGAATTGAATTGAACATGTGTATTGAAAAGAGAACCAGAGAAGGAGAGGGACATCAGGAACAGGATTGTACTTTTTCATATAACAAAGGGGATTACAAAGCAGAAAGGCCACATGGGAGGGATGGAGGAAAAATGAAGCATGAAAAAAGAAAAGGGAGTGAACATGGATGGAAATGTAAGAAGTCAGAATGCCACCCCAGGACAAATTAAGAAGTCATGAAGTCCAGATGAAGAGAGAATGAAAAGAAACAGAAATGCAGGGGAGAGGACATGATGAGAATGATGCAAGCAGGGCACATAGCCTGTGAATGTATACGCAGTTGTATAACTGCAAGTCCTTAAGTACAAAACCTGTTTGTTTTTTTCCACAACACCACATCTTAGTGACACTCCTAGAGCCTCCACACCTCTGTAGTCATGCTCAAACGATTCTCAAAACCTAGCTCTGGAATCAAAGGCCAATCAGATAATTGCGGCATTTTAATGCGAGCTGCAGTGCTTGCTGGGAGAGAGGCTGCCCTCTGCAGTAATCCTATACTCTGGGAATTTCAACAGATGGTTTCAATGAAGGTAGAGACAGCAAGACATGTTACACAAATATTAAAATCTAATTCAACAATCAGTGTAAGTGAAACTACATGCATTGCAACAGAGTTCACAGATCATATAAGCACATGACGACAATCTGCAAGTCTTTTTCCCGGTTTTCCCCAGAGTGCCTGCAAGCAACAAACTTATATAAACAAAAAACACAAGGAGAGATTTTATAGAAATGAGACGAAAATCCTTCTCCAGCACTCTTCCTTTCCCACAGCACATTCTGCTGCCTAAAACTCAACAGGACCTTCATGCAGAAGATCTATGATCATGTCATGCTGTTTGTGTTGGAGTAGAGCATCACCACTACTGTTTTGTACAAGTGGGTCACATTTGTATAAAATCTCTTTCAAAATGTTTAATATATTTTGTTGCACTTAGGGTAGAAAAGTTAAAGGTGAGAGCAGAGGAAAAGGGGAGAGAGAAAGAAATGAAATAGCGACAGAAACTGGATGGATGGATGGATGGATGGATGGATGGGTGGATGGATAAAAAAACACTAGATCTTATACAATCCCCAACCAATCAAGAATCAGTTGATTAATTGATTCATTTGTCTTTACTTGTGTTCACTGAAGACTTACTAAAATACACACACTTAACACACACTGATATTCAAGCATAAGCACAGGCGTACACACTTCTTTGACAGTTAAACAGGATTCGTGCATTTGAGATGGAGTTTGGCCAAAACTCCAGATCCAAATTGTGAAGTCAAGTTTGTATAAACAGGCAGTTGTCAGGCAATTAAGAAAGAGGCAAAGCAAGACAAGGACAAGAATCAGAAACCAGAGGACAAAAAAGATCATAACCAGATAAACAATCATAAACAACAAGGCTTGTTATGTCAGAAGATGAGGCTACACTGAGCAATACTTCGCACTGACTGCATGCTTGAGTGTGTTTTTTTAGTGTGTGTGTGCGTGTGTGTGAGATTGAGTCCGGGTGTGCTTGATCAGTAATCAGCTGAGCTTAAACATATGTATTTGAAGTTGTCCTTGTCAGCCATGTTTGTAAGCTGCAATGTCTCTTGGGAGTTAGACGTTGTTTATGTAACTTTTTTTTTTTTAATTATCTCTTGCATTGATATTTTCAGTCCGTATTTTCTATCCCCAAATTTTTGGGGCTTAAAGACAAGTGGCTGTGTTAAAATGGATTGGTCTACACACTACTGGAAAAAACTATAAGAAGCTGCGATTCAAGAAAAATCTGGCAACCTCAGAGATGTGAACCACATGCAGGTCACTATAATAATCTGAAGCTTGGCTGAAACGGACTTGCTGCCTATCCAGGGTATTATCCTGCCTTGCACACAGTGTTCCGAGCGTGGACTGGGATACAGCTGTTACTGAAGAAAGAAAGACAGAAAAAAAGACAGATGGATGGATGGATGGATGGATGGATGGATGGATGGATGGATGGATGGATGGATGGATGGATGGATGGATGGATGGATGGATAAAAAACACTAGATCTTATACAATCCCCAACCAATCAAGAATCGGTTGATTAACTGATTCATTTGTCTTTACTTCAATGAACTGAACACTTAATACACATAGATAGATGGATGGATGGATGGATGGATGGATGGATAGATAGATGAATCATCCAAAAAAAATTCACTTTGAATATGAAGAACTTTCCCCACATACAGCAAATATTAAGATATATCTGAAGATGGGAACATTTAAAATTTTTGAATTCTCTGTTCCCCCAACAGAGTTTTATACTGACGGGCCATGACCTTAGTGAACCAGTATCGATGTTTGCATTGATAGACACTTCAAAAGCTCTTCTGTAAGTCACTCTGGATAAGGCCGCCTGCCACATGCTGTAAATGTAAATGATTGTGGCTGAGTGTGACAGTATGTAATGGAAAACCCTGATGAACTATTTGTTTGCTTTGTACATTCTCATTCTGACAAATCTGATTGCTGCTATTTTGAGTAAATAAGACGTAATCACAGTACACAGGACATGTTTGGAAAACTCCTTGATGTTGGCACACAGACTATTCCAAAGAGGATTGATTATCACATGATTTTTAGGCAACTACATGCGCCTAAAAAAATTCAAACTCCTTCAATTGTTTATTGCTGATTGTTTGTTTGACTTGTTACTGCTGCCTGTAAATAGGTTTAATACATTTCTGATCTAGATGAATCGGATGAAATGGTCTGTAATTAAACGGTATGTAAATAATATGAACATTTGAGGATTGTATTAATTACAAAGTAGACAATTCACCAATTCATCCGCGTACAGCTGTACAAAAATTAAACACACACGTGCATGTGGTGTGGGCCTTATAAACATGTGTGTAACATTATGTCCACAAACAGGTCTTCCTAATTCCTGAGCATCATTAAACAGCCGATAATTACTTTCATACGGAGTACGCACTGATACCTTCCAACAATATTTTCAGTGTCCACAGGAAACTTCAACATTAGTGAAGAAAAATTATAGTTCAGCATGCAGATAAGAGCTCATATGTTCTTTGAGTACTTGCCGACATGAAATAGCTTCAGCACAAAGTCATTTTATTTCCTCAGTTTATTGATGCATGTTCACTTTTTAACTTGGCCCGATTCAGGCATTACATCAGCCACGTTTAGGAGTGAGAAAGCCGATCCTAGAGGATCGGAGGAGGCTAAAGTTTGCTGCTTTCTAATTCTATAAAATGTTTCTGAGTGTTTAGCACAGTCCCCACTGTTAGAGTGTCAGGAGAGGTGTTAATCTAACACCAAATACTCTGCACCTCCCTGCTATTGAACTCTACCACTGCTAGACATCCACAAGCCATTAGAGACAAGCTAGTCACGCTAGGCGTCTGAAACTATGTCTCTAAAGTTGTGGGGAAATTTAACTGTTCCATAAAAATGACTCGGTCAACACCCAGAGTTGTTTAATAGTTATAGAGAAGTATCAGTGTTTCCCACAGATCTGAAATATACTTCTATCAGGGGACTGAAGACTGGTGGGGGGCCGTCATGTACTAGCATGTTTAATACATATTTAAACAGATATCGTATAATGTATAATGTATAGGACTGAAAGACATGACGGATATTAAAAATAAAACCTCCAGAATCTCATATCTCTCTCTCACACTCATCTATCTTTCCTTCTTTCTTTTTTTCTCTCTCCACACCTGCACACTTTCTTTTCTCATTCTTTCTCACACGCATTCTCCTCTCTTCTACCACACTCATCTCTCTAACTCTCTTTCTTACTTTCTTTCTTTCTCCTCCACTCTCTCTCTCTCTCTCTCTCTCTCTCAGACCCTCAGCTCTATGTCTGTCTTACTTTCTCACCTCTCACACCTGCATACACTCCTCTTTCTTTCTTTCTTTCTTTCTTTCTTTCTTTCTTTCTTTCTTTCTTTCTTTCTTTCTTTCTTTCTTTCTTTCCTTACTCTTTCTCACCGCATTCTCCTTTCTTGTACCACACTCATCTCTCTCTCTCTGTCTCTCTCTCTCACTGATGAGTTTACCATTTTTAAGAGGTAGAAAGCAATTGTTATAATCAGTATGAAGCAGTTGTTGTTGAAAGTGTTTTCACTGACATAAAAGTGACTAATATAAGTAAGGTAAGTAAAAGATTGGTGCAGCATAACCATTATCAATTATTTTGTTTAACACACGACTACAGTAGATTTGTCCACATTACTTTTATAAGCAACATTACTTTATTCTAGCAGTTTGCCTTCTTTGCTGGTTGGTGAATGTCGGATATTATCGTGTACTCCGTTACTGCACAGAAAAAGAGTATTAAACCAGCAGTTTGTCTGCTTGTTTATAATGACAGTTAGTAGCTAACAATCAGACATGAATTCACATGTCAGGAAAATAAGGCACACTTAAATTCATGCTGAATAGTTTAACAATGGCTAATTGAATCATTTTGGCTTGTGTGGTTGATATTTAATTTAATGCCATCTGGTCTGCAGGCTTAGTACAGTTTAAGAGGAGATCATGTATCCAGAGGGTTCATAGAGTCTTTTACTGCCCTTCTATATTTGTTGTGTTTCTCAGAAATGTTGTTGTTTTTTTTCAAGTCCTTTATCACTTGTTATTTGATTATGGGGTAATTTAAAATGATTGACCCATTGACACTAACTCAGACCCCAGGACTTCCTTGTTTAGATCGGTTTCTCTGTCCATTTTTAAAACAAAAGCCCAATGTGACATGTCTGCTGAGGGCAGAGCCACAATGAACTTCTTTTCTTCGAAACAGAAAAGCAGATAGATAACCAGTTTGGAGTTTTGTGTACAAACCCACCCATTATTGTGATCTCTAGTGCAGAATTCTGTAGGTGCTGCGGCTGTGAATCTGTTATCAATCCAAATGTTATGGATGAATGTAGATTTGTGGGCTTAATACATTTTTAATTGCTTCATAGTATATGTAAGACTCAAACTGCTTTATTGAGTTATTATTTGTTTTATTTAGATGGTGTGGGGAGAATTTTTTCTGTGGAGCAGTTTATTAACAAAAACAGAGCGTGAATTGGCAGAGGCTGAACTTTTTCATAGAGAAAGCTCAAAGACAAAAACAAATGAAAGGACGGATTTGGTCAGCAGTTACATTAATAGCATTGTTTATTTCTTTAGTGAGAAATTTTGGTGAACTTTAATTGTGTAAGGAAAAAATCGGCATGAGAATGTTAGAATGGTGTTACAAGGAGCTGATTTCTAAGATTGTTCGTAAAAAGGGGTTTTTTAATCATGTGAGGCAGTAACGTTTCTGCTGATAAATAAATAAGTGTAAAAAAAATGTGTCCTATGAATGAATTTGCAGTATGAATTGTATAAATCTCTCTCTCTCTCTTTCTCTCTCTCTCTCTCTCACTCACTCTCTCTTTCACTTGCTGCATTCATGTCACTAACAATACATGTCAATTTTTCTGAATGGGTTATTAAAATGCATGAAAAAAATAAAATATAGTTCATAGGTACTTTAAAATCTTACTGTGTGCAGCACCAAACGATTACCTAAGTGTGGGAAACATTTAATAGTATAGACACACACACAGCTGGGGGTCTGAAGAGATCAGATCTTGCCTAGCTGAGGGATCTGATATCTGCTCTTACATTAAACAGACTCCAGTGAGGGAAGCTCACAGGCAGCATGTGATGTCTCTATAGCTCGCTGAACAGAGCCCCTGACTATAGAAACCTTACAGAGACCTGCTTTACTTGATAAAAAAACAGCACACATGCCTCAGGAGAGGCAAACTGTGTCAGATCTCTGTACATTTATCAAATAAAACCCTACGCAGCGGTCATACCGGACGTTAACTCAATGCCTGAGCGGTTTGAACAGCCAGTCTGTAATCTAGCAATTGTTCGTTTTAAGAAAACAGGATAAAACCATTTAGCTCAGCGTTTGTGTGGTTGCTGTTAGAACTTGTTCAGATCTGAATCACCGGGACTCGGGACAGTGTGTGATGAGGGTAGCTTGTGGAACTTGTAGGGTGAAAGCTGATGTAGTCTTTCATGCTGATTGGGGTTGTTTGTACTAAACCCCTCTGTATACATGTAATATCCTAACTCCAAACCAGCATCTCTGAACATTTTTACAGAAATACACCAACACAGTCTCCTTTCTGCTTTGTGTGTGTGTGTGTTTGTGTGTGTGTGTGTGTGTTTAGAAGAGTAGCAGATGTGTTTGCCTATCGCATACAGAAACTCTGCTTCCTCCAAAGCACACTCAGAGGAAGTCAGCACTGATGATCTGCCCCCAAAGCCTCCATACAGCTGATCCATGATCATGTGATGAATTTGTGTGTGTGTGTATATATATGTGTGTGTGAGTATGCTTGGCAATTTGTGGTTATAGCGGCATGTCTTGAATGTCTATCTTCATTTATCTAGCACTCCTTCCCTAGCCAACCCCTATATAGAGTAGGAAAGAGATGAAGTCTGCTGGCATGAGGTAATGCAGTAGAGTCATTGAGAAAATGATGGCTTGTCCCTGAGGAGGAGTGAACCCACCCCAGACCCCTGGACTTCCCCCCACGTCCCGCTCAGATCTGCCTCTTCATCCTGTTTAAACAAGAGCACCATGTTAATCCACTCAGACGTGCCTGGTGATCGCAGAGCTGCAGTGGGCTTCTCTGTCTGCCTCTCTCTCTTTCTCACACACACACACACACACATAAATTCTCTTGCACGCATACAACAAGGGTACACACAGACCTGCACGCATACAAAATGTCCATAAACTTCAAGTCTCACTCAATGATGCATGCAAAACACACACACACACACACACACACACACACACACACACACACACACAGGAAAAGGACATAATCCTGACTTATGGCTCTGCACACTGAGGTTTCAACACCACATAACTTTTGCTTTGACCAAGCAGACACAACTAAGTGAAACTGACAGACCTCACACTCACTCCAACTGCTAACATAACACTGATAAACAAAAAGAAAAAAGTATTGGGAGTAGTTTGCTTAAACTTGTATGCACCACATACGACAGGGCTTTTTTGCAAATAATTACAATTTTTCATTTATTAATGAATGACACTGCAATTTCTAAATGTTATTGAACGTCCATAAAACTCACTCTTCAGGACAGAATAGTTTATGCTTTCAGGTCTCTCAGTGACTTGACAAGCTGTGGTTTTTGTCTCACTAACTCCAAGAGCAAGAAAAAAAGAGAGGCTGTTGAGGGAATGACTGTGTATAGCTACTTCAACATAATCAATAAGAGGAACTAACTTCCTCGCCCTAAAACCTACTGACGTTTACAAATCACAGGGAATTGAGACTCCTTCCATGATTGTTAAATAAGAGAAAATTTCACAATATCAATGATTATATGATTTTCGATGAGAACAAGTGCCGCAGTTTGAATTAATTTATTATTAGGCTTCGATTATGTAGTGCATCTGATGTACAAATTGCTGTGAAATGGGATGTTTCCATAGAAAAAAATGAAACATTTGCAAACATTCATTTATGTATAACGACTATCAGAGCCATGCTGTTATACAAAATGAATCAAAAACTGAACTGCACTTCTATCACTGTACATACACTATACTCCCAAGTATAACTGCTAAGTTTTGGGACACCCCTCCAAATCATTGTATTCAGGTGGTGTTTTTCAGGGTTGGGCTTGGCCCCTTAGTTCCAGTGAAAGGAACTCTTAATGCTTCAGCATACCAAAACATTTTGGACAATTTCATGCTCCCAACTTTGTGGGATCAGTTTGGGGATGGACCTCTTCCTGTTCCAACATGACTGTGCTCCAGTGCACAAAGCAAGGTCCATAAAGACATGGATGAGCGAGTTTGATGTGGAGGAACTTGACTGACTTGAATGAATTAGAGTGGAGACCATGAGCCAGGGCTTCTCATCCAACATCAGTGCCTGACCTCACAAATGCACTTCTAGAGGAATGGTCAAAAATTCCCATAAACACACTCCTAAACCTTGTGGAAAGCCTTCCCAGAAGAGTTGAAGCTTATATAGCTGCAAAGGGCGGGCCAACTCCATATTACATTCATGTGCATGTAACAGCAGATTTCCCAAAACTTTTGGCAATGTAGTGTAATCATCTTTTGAAAGAAAAATGATGTGACTATTATTCAGGTGTGACATCGCAGCTCATGTCACATGGATGCTGCTTAAAATTCCACCATAACAATCTAAAATGTCTCCTGCATCCTTGGCTGCAGATATGCTATTTAAACTATTATAAGCTATTTAAACATACCAGCCTAGGGTCAGGATTGTGTTATGGACATTTTTCAAGCAGGTTTGAAATATCATATCAACATCATATAGAAAGGTTAATAAATCTAAAAATAAACTGCATCTAAAAACATCCATTTTCTGAACTGCTTATTCAACAGAATAAGCCTCTCCCAGGGGACTTCGGGCACACCCCAGGCAGGGAGGCAACCCATAGCAGGGCACAATCTCCCACATGCTTACAATTTAGATGCCAATCATTCAACAGTACATGACTCTGGACTGGTGAAGGAAACCGAGGTATCTGGAGTCAGGAATCAAACTCCCAACCCTAGAGGTGCGAGACAAATGTGATAACTACTAAGCCATAGTGCCTCTTTATATGAACCAAACAATAAGTTATGAGTTGAAATATTTGTGACAGCATCCTGTAAGGACAATAGTGACAAATCACTATAATTAAAAGCAAATACAGAACTAAAAAATATGTACAAAATGTAAAATGTAAAAAACTAGATAGATAGATAGATAGATAGATAGATAGATAGATAGATAGATAGATAGATAGATAGATAGATAGATAGATAGATAGATAGATAGATAGATAGATAGATAGATAGATAGATAGATAGATAGATTTAAAAATTTTTAAATGCACATAAGCAAACACACAACAAACAAACAAACAAACAAACAAACAAACAAACAAGTGTGCAAAAATGGCAGTGAATAATATTCAACATATGTATGATATAAACAGGATGTACAGATGGTTCTGCAGTAGTGTATTCATCTATCACACAGAGATGAGCTGTTATAGCAAAAGGAAAGAATGAGTTCCTAAAACATTCTTCATGAGCTGAACGAATGATGGAGAGCAGTTTGTTCAGTAACCTCCTGCTGCCCACTAACTCAATAGTTTCCAGTTTTTTTGTCCAATGATAGTTTCAGCTTTGTGAATGGGTTTATTCATCCTTATTAGTTTTTTTGTGTCAGTCTAGATGAAAGAAAAAGATGAAAACATATTCAGTAGTTGAGATTCAGGATTTAGAAACACACCTAGGGTTAAACACAGCTACATGACAGTGAGTACACAGCTACCTAACAGCAGAACGGCAAAAGCTCAGTGCCTCAGATACAGTGAAAACTGAGCTGTGTTTCATTTTGTTTCATTGTGATGCATGATTTTTTTCATTATACGCTGCTAAGAATGCGAAAAGATGACACTAAGTTTGAGTGATTGCACTTTTATCATCTTGAATGATTTAATCAATTGAAATCGGAAAGTCATACATTCTGATAAATGTTGATTATTACTGTATTAACAATTATACTGAGACAACACCACATCATATATCATCCTGCATTTAAATGCTGTGTATCACCACCCTAGTTATTTAGGGATTATAGATATCACTTTATTGATTGAATACTTGAAGTAAAAATTTGGTTGAAATGATGCCACAGTAACATGTTCTTCATACCCCAGTCTAAAGCTGAAGCATAAGAAATAGACATAAATAACGAAGATATATAAAGGTAGAAAAGGTGAACGAAAGAAAGAGAGAGAGAGAGAAAGACAGACAGAGAGCGAGACAGAGAGAGAGAGACAGAAAGAGAAAGAGAGAGACAGAGAGAGAGAGAGAGAGACAGAAAGAGACACAGAGAGAGAGAAAGAGAGAGAGACAGAGATACAGAAAGAGACACAGAGAGAGACAGAAAGAGGCACATTGAGAGAGAGAGAGAGAGAGAGAGAGAGAGAGAGAGAGAGAGAGAGAGAGAGAGAGAGAGAGAGAGACAGAAAAAGACAAAGAGAGAGAGACAGAGAGAGACAGAAAGAGAGAGAGAGAGAGACATAGACAGAAAGAGAGGCAGAGAGAGACAGAAAGAGGCACAGAGAGTGAGAGAGAGAGAGAGAGAGAGAGAAGCAGAAAGAGAGAGAGAGACAGAAAGAGACAAAGAGAGAGAGACAGAGCGAGACAGAAAGAGACAGAGAGAGAGAGAAAGAACCAGAGAGAGAGAGAGAGACAGAGAGAGACAGAAAGAGGCACAGAGAGAGAGAGAGACAGAAAGAGAGAGAGAGACAGAAAGAGACAAAGAGAGAGAGACAGAGCGAGATAGAGAGAGACATAGACAGAAAGAGAGACAGAGAGAGCGAGAGAGAGCGAGAGAGAGAGAGAGAGAGAGAGAGAGTTTCTAAGTCCTCAGTGACAGAGATGAATGGTTATTATCTCAAGACAAATAAATTTTAACTGATTAAAAAAGGGCATTTGTATTAAGATTAATTAATTAATTAATCATCCCGAATATGCTGTGCATCAGTTCAGCACAAGTATTTAAGGATTATAGTTGATTGATTACCTGAAGTAAAAATGCTAGTAGTTTTAATGATGCTACGCTAACATGATTTTTGTGTTCTAATGTAAAGCTGAAGCGTAAATAATTTACATGACACAAGCTGTTGTGAAGCTTGAAATACATGTAACCGGATTGAAATGGAAAGTTCAGGAAAGGAAAACACTAACAGTTTTTTTTTTCTTTAATGGAACAGATTTGAATAAAACGCTTATTATTTGAACAGCCACATTATACATCAGCAATCTGTGTGATCCGACGTTTTAAGGTATTTACCCTGAGAAAAAAAAAAAAAAAAAGAAAAAGAGCTGTTCCACACACATGGAGAGAAAAGCTGTTGTCTCAACCACCTGCTATATTGTCAAAGGAGGCAGGCTGGTGCTGTGTATCCAGAGCTGATCTGTTTTGAAGCCCAATTTGTGTGTGTGTGTGTGTGTGTGTGGATACATACTCACCTGGTTGATGTGTTTGAGTTTGTCAATGATCTGGCTGACGACCGGCTCGGGCTGCTTGTGTTTGGTGTCTGATCCGTGAGGGTGGCTCTTCCTCGGCACTGAACCTGAAAACCTATTTGAACAAAACAGAGTCATTAGGCCATGTGCACACACTCTCAGGTCATGTACTCCAGTTATTTAATTTCTATAAGCATGTAAACCCAAGCTTTAAGAGTTTAAGAGTAAACGTGGACTTTATTGCCATCTAGAGGTGAAATAAACAAAAAGGCTCCAGGAATTTAAGGATTTGATTTAAAGAAATGTTTTGATAAATGATATGAAATAATAAAGAACACAATTAGACAGGAAGTTAACGCTTTCTCATAAGAGAATGGCTGTATTTTATATAGTGATTTTCATGCCAAATGCTTCACAACTGTAAACTGAGTTTTGCCGTGAAGCTCTGTGAAGCATCAATGGACAATCATGAAGGAGCACAACTGGATAATTTAATATAAACATAGTACTAGAAATATTTCTGGAATTTCTACATGTAGGATGTGGGTAGGTATGCGAGTGTGTGTGTTTGCTCGCTCTCTCTCTCTCTCTCTCTCTCTCTCTCTCTCTCTCTCTCTCTCTCTCTCTCTCTCTCTGTATCTCTCTCTCTCTCTCTCTCTCTCTCTCTCAAAGGACCAGTGAGGCTCATGTTCCAGTAGATTACTCCCTATTAAAATGTAATTAGTGTTGATGCACAGAGACTTGCCAGGACAGACACTGAGGCACACAGAAGCACTGAGCGACTGCTACAAATCCCACTCTGACACACAACTTACACTTGCACTAACACTACACTGCCAGCCTTACAACTCCACTACAGTCAATAACACCTTTCATCACCTGTTTGATTGTGGTACGGTGTGAGCATTATCTACACACTGTGACTTTACATCAGCGCCAACGATAAACACAGACAGATAAATCATTAGCATCATTAGTCTAAGCGTTACATCCCTTAAACGTAAATGATTCATTAAAAAATGTGTGTGTGTGTGTGTGTGTGTGTGTGTGTGTGTGTGTGTGTGTGTGTGTGTGTGTGAGAGAGAGAGAGAGAGAGAGATCAAAGATATGAGATCATGGGCCATTCTTAGCAATGACATAACCCATCATCATTCACACTCTTTCTTTGCCCTGTTTCTTCATTAAACCAAATTACATTTGCATACTTATTTATTCTCCTTCTTAGGCTTGATGGCAGCCCACCTTCCGCCCTTAATTATTACATTAATAATACATACATATATTCCAGAAGGAAGAGATATGGAGATAAAAAAAGATGAACAAGCGAGAGAGAGAGAGAGAGAGAGAGAGAGAGACAGAGAGAGAGACAGAGAGAAAGAGAGAGAGAGAGAGGGGAGAGAGAGAGAGAGAGAGAGAGAGAGAGAGAGAGAGAGAGAGGGAGACAGCAGGACAGGAGTGGAGTGTAGTGTGAGAAGAGAGAGAGAGAGAGAGAGAGACAAAGATAGAAAAGACAGCAATGATATAACCACATCTTTAGAGCCGATAAAACCCAAGATTAGAGATATTATTTTTTTAGGCTTGATGGAGAGAAAACATTAATAATAGATACAAAACCAGAAGGAAGAGATAGGAGATAAAAAAAAGAGAGACAAGCGAGAGAGAGAGAGAGAGAGAGAGAGAGAGAGAGAGAGAGAGACAGATAGAGAGATAAACAGAGAGAGAGAGAGAGAGGGGAGAGAGAGAGAGAGAGAGAGACAGAAAAGAAAAGAGACAGAGAGAGACGACAGAGAGAGAGAGAGAGAGAGAGCGAGAGAGAGAGAGACAGAGACAGAGACAGAGACAGAGAGAGACAGGCAGAGAGAGAGAGAGAGAGAGAGAGAGAGAGAGAGAGGAGCCGGAGAGAGAGAGAGAGGCAGCGGGACAGACAGAGAGAGAGAGAGAGAGAGAAGAGACAGAGAGAAAAAGAGAGAGAGAGAGAGAGAGAGAGAGAGAGAAAAGAAAGAGAAAAAGAAGAGAGAGAGAGAGAGAGAGAGGAGAGACAGGAGACAGAGAGAGAGAGAGAGAGAGAGAGAGAGAGAGAGAGAGAGAGAGACAGAGAGAGAGAGAGAGAGAGAGAGAGAGAGAGAGAGAGACAGAGAGAGAGAGTTTCAAAGTGTTCGGTGGTGAAGGTGAATAGTTATTATCTCAAAATGAATCAATTTCAATTTATTAAAAATGTAAAGATTAATTTAGAAGCCTCTCTTCAGTATACGAATAAATGCTTACTGATGGATCCTTCTTTTAAATCATTATTTGACATGAAATCAATCAAATTAAGAAACTTGACTATAATTGTTCAAGTCCATTATGCTTCAATATAGATTCATTACACAAATCTCGGTTACAGAAGAGTGAAAGAAGGTATGATGTGAAAGAGATTTTGACACTAAATAATAATTACCATGGCAACAAACAAACCAGCATTAACAAAGAGGTGTTAAATCTACCACACTGACTTCCAGCTGGCCAAATGAATCTGCTACATGCACCCAGAATCTTCAGCTTTGAAGTCATGTTTGTGTACCAGAGAAAGCAGATGAATGAGTAAATAAAGGGAAAGGTTTTGTTTTGAGATTATTCATTTTTTAAAATTCTTGCAGATCGTTTTCTTCCAAAATCCAGTTCTCTGTAGCTTCCAGACACATCAAGGATCTGGAGAAAACCAAGGAGCATAAAGACCTGAAGAAGGAGCAAGAAACATAACTGTAAAAGTTTCAGTCTCCAAAAAGAGTCACTGACTATCTGATGCTAGAGAATCACGGCTTTTCTGGGTATTACATGAGTTTATCGTGAGTCAAATGCACCGATCCACACCACTAAAACGCAAACACACCCATGACTGGAAGGAGAAGAAGGATAAGGACAAGTGCAAGGATACGAGGATACGGTGTAATTATAAATACTCTGGAGAAGCATTCTCTAAATCTTTATTTGAATCATTTCCCTCACTATGATCCCAGCATAACTAGAAGGTAACCATGAGGAAGAGCAACTGAAGGAGGAACTGAAGGAAAAAGAGCTGATGGATAAAGCAGAGTCTCCAGAGAGAATCCCTGAACTCCACTGTTCCTACATGATCCCAGAGGTTTAGGAAATGGAGTCAATCCTGCTTCAGAAATAGTAATCCTTGAACAGTCACCTTCACTGCTTCCTGTCTGTGGTTAATCGAATTATCAGCAAGTGAATGAGTTTGGATAAGAAATGTGGAAAGGCTTGTGTGTGCACCTGGATGAACACAGTGTAGCAGAATGCAACACAAGCACTGTTAGGATCCGGGACGAGGAGTATATGGTTTGTAGGGTCCAATCTGTGCGTGAAATGTTTTTTTGATGAACATGATGCAACAACGGGACACTGAAAAATCATCAAACTGCAATTCCATAGAAAATATGTCAGATCAGCAGGTTTAAGACACTGATGGCATCGTTACTTGACAGAGTTGGCCCTATTATTAAAGTGAGGAGAGACATAAACAATACAGATTCTGTCTCTTTCACTCCATGGCTATACCACTCAGCTGGAGTTGTGATGCTTTATTTTTCTGTCCCAGTTTGTCTTTGAATGATGAATCTTTTGAGGGCAGCATGATGGTGCGGTGGGGAGTATCATCATGTATTCTTCAGTGTTGTGTCTGTGATGTTCAACATTTTGATGGAATTTATAGTTCGGTGGTACGCTTGAGGGAGCACAGTGATGCGTCGTGTAGCGTTATCACCTCACAGTGACAGGATCCCCAGTTCACACAATGCAACACAACCCAGTACCTCCAATTCTACTAACTGAGTCTCGCATACACAAACACACTAAACAGTTTATTATCATTCCACAGATACACATACCAAGATATTGCTCTTTCTCTTACACACTAATTTAACACACAAGTAATTTCTGTCCCACTAGATTAATTCAAGAAGAAGAAGAACCATTATTATTATTATTATTATTATTATTATTAATTTATTTAATTATATTATTATTTAATAATATTTTTTATTTATATACATATTTAAAATACACCAAATTGAACCACAGTATAAATAAATTTCAACAGAAATAACATACAACAAAGTATACAGCATTAATAAAACTCTTATTTAAGTGTTTTTTTTTCACTTGAGTTTTAATGATTTCACAAATGTAATAAACTATTTAATCTTTTCTAAAATGGCATTCATAAATCTGTCATTTCAAAGCATCTCTCAGTGTTATCTACTTATAGATAAAATCCCCAAAAGTAATTTCAGCTTATACGCATTCACTGAATTACAGAACCAGTTTAATATAAACGCTTCATTGCTCTCCAAGGGTTCAACATAGAACCATATTTTGGGTGGGAAAAAATCTATTGGCCAAGTTCAGAACTTCAGTGCTCTACATGGAACCCAAAGAAAGCTCTTTTTTCTACTTTTATAGCACCAAGTCTTCTAATTCCTACATAAATATATAATATATACTGTCAATTCCATGAAAAACTAAATGAAAAGAAAGCAATTAAAAATATATTTTTTATATTCATATTACCTTTGACATGTGAGCTCTTAAATGGCACATTTTTTCTCCCTATAAAACATTAGTTTTAAATATATAAATAAATATAAATATTACTATAAAATAAAAAATATATATAGTAATCCACCTTTAGAGAGATCTGTACTGAGCCTTCAGACACTTGTGGAGGGATCTTAAATTATCTAAAATAAGTCAAGTGTAACGTTAGGAGACAGCCTGAAGCGGGGATCGAACCTGGGTCTATGTGGTAGTCGTGATCACCTGCATGCTGTTCCCAGACCCACATGCAGGATCAATTAAAAGCAGTGCTTTATTAACAAAACTAAAACAAGACTTACACACAACACTGGACAAATACAAGGTGAATAAAAAAACCTAACAATTACATGGGAACCTGGAAACAACAGCATCTGACCGTATCACACAAACAACAAACAATGACTGGCAAAGACAGATACAAAAGGGCTGGTATATGTAGGACAAGACATTAAGGTAAATGTGGAACAGGTGACACAGTGGGAAAGGTGTCAGCCAAATGAGGATGGGTTTCCTTCTGAGCCTGGTTTCTTCCTCATATCATCTCAGGGAGTTTTTCCTCGCCACCGTCACCTCAGGCTTGCTCAGGCTCCCCGTGACCCGAGAATAGAACGGATAAGCGGTAGACAATGAATGAATGAATGAATGAATGAATGAATGAATGAATGAATGAATTGGACTGAAAGCAGGACAATAGGAAGGGCGTGGCATAACACACGTGGGGAATACAGAAACAAAAAGTAGGCTATGGTGAAACGCCTATCCCAGTAGATTACTGTTGTTAGAGGACATTTGAATATGCTCTTAGGAAATGTATAACCCTTAAGGGTCACTCTAAAAGAACTCTTAAAGGTTCTATGTAAAAGCCTGTAACAGTGTTTCCCAGAAAGAGTTGCAAGACCCCCTTTTAATAAGCCTTAATTATCCAATAAACCTGTAACCACTGATTGCTTCACTGGAAAGTACTTGGAAATAATCCTGAAGTTGACTCTATTCCTAACAAACTATAATCTCATCACAGTTGTCAATTCCCGGCATCTGCACATTCTCTCCTACAGCAGAAGACTATTAATCTCTCCCAGTTTCTGGTTCTAATTATCTCTGGAAGGTAAAAGATTGACCACTGACATTTTCTGGCTGCTCATCATCCTACAGTGATTGCACTCTGCAGCTGCTTTCTACTCTACTTATCATGACATCTCACATCTGAAGCACTCGAGCTAGCCGCATAACCACGTAATGCCAAAACACACAAATAACACAACAGGGATACAGGGTGTGTGTCAATCAGGTCTGTAGTTCAGAAGTCAGGGAGCTGATCAGAGAGTCGGTCATTTTAAGAGCAGTCTCTCTCAATCACAAAATCATTCCAGTGAAGTTTGCTTCCAGAAAAATCCCAGAATGCACCACAAAAAACAAGGAGCATCAGTAGTCACAATGATCCCTTACTGTAAATGATGTCATATTTTCTGAAGCCTCTCAGTTCGAAAATGATTCAAAAAATGTCCACTAACTAGTCTACAATCCTGCTTGAAGTACCATGATACAAACCTTAACAAATAAAATGACATAAAACTTAAATATTTTCTATTTTACAGTGACTCATGAGGAAATTGAGTCATCAGTGTCCCACTGTTCTTATCAGTGCCTGAACTCCTGTACACAATATACTGATTCACCACCGTATACTGATTGATAGAAACCACATCCACCAGACACTACAGCAGCATGACGTCAGAATGAGCCAAATGGGGATGCAGACAGACACACAGAAATAAAGAGATTCTATGCCAAAGCTGATAAAGTTATTCAGACATAATTATAGTTATAATGACAAATTGACATTAATGGCATTGCGCTCTAAGGTACACAAAAATGCACATGCTATGAGGATAAATGAAGCTCATTTTAATGGCACTAATGTACTCGGCATTGATAAGAGACCTGGATTATCTCGGCTCTGATCAAAAGAGAGACAAAGTTACAGAAGGTGCAGGTGCAGAGACAAGAGGCAAAGTGATATACAACAAACTCCAAATTGGGTTCTGCTGGGTGAGTGCAGAGCCAGGCAGAGGCAGTGAATAGGATCGAAGGAGCAATTAAGCAAGCGGAGAAAAGCAACAGCTTCGAACGACATTAATAACCCTTCACGCAGCCTGAGTCAAGATTTACACCCTAACGCCTGTCAAGCGAGGGATGGAGTGTGCAGAGCTCATCACTTCTCAACAAACACAACCTTCAGCTCACCTACATCCACTCTCTCTGCCTCAGGCACACAACACAACTACACTCAACTGCCTTCCATATAAACCATCCCACAGCATTACTGTATATGTTCCTTTGGAAGATTGGCAGATATCCTAGGAAAAAATGCAGTAGAATAAACACACAGCATTCTGCTTTCTAATACATAGAGCTACATAATAAAATGTACACATGATGTTTCAAAAAAAGTGTACTAATATAAAATATAAATAGCAGGTTTGTATAGTAACACTGCTCTCGTTCACTCACCTGTCTGTCATTTCCTGCCCGTTCCAGCAGAGGGAGCCGTTGAGTGCAGCTGGCTCTCTGCTGCACAGAGTCTCCCCGAGATTTGCATAGAACAAACTGAAGCCCCTCAGACTCTGGATAAACTCTCTGAAAATACAAATATATAAAGAGTAGAAATATAAAATGATGGTTTAATATTAGTTGTGAGAATTAAAACAGCAAAAAGAAGAGAATAAAAAGCAAGCATATAAAATCCAAAGAAATAAAGGGGGAGAATAGCCTGTGAAATCTGATCTAAATGTCCACGTGTTTCCAGGAAGAATAAGTTGATTTGTAGTGTTTTGATGGTAAATGGACATTGAGGTCCAGACTGAACAGCGTGCTGCTCATGGCCCAGGCTTACTCATCTGTTCATCAGTGAGAGGGAGCATGCAAGATGGAGAAGGCAGAAGGCAGCTCAATGTCACTGTCACGGCAGGAGACAAAGTCAGTGTTAATGAGCCCCTCTCTGTCAGCATCACCACACATACACACACACACACAATCACTGCACATTCAGACCTGCAAACACACCTGCACAGACCAAATACCTACATTCATAACTGCAACACACACACACACACACACACACCTTAACTTCTTTTTATTCATTCAATAGAATGTTGCGTAAGATTTTTACACAAATGACAAACAAACTGTCCTTGTAGTGTTGGAATTTCAATGATTTTGGTCATATACTTCCCACACAGTTACACAGTCACTCACACACTTCTTAGGTCAGCATTGCTCAAGCCATCATTAGGAGAAGAGTCCAGTCTGAGCTGTATGCAAGCCCTCTGGATGGCTAGGTGAAGGTTAAGGGCAGAATCAAAAGGACAGCACTGACCATTAAGTTTGGGGGTGTGTGTGTGTGTGTGTGTGTGTGTGTGTGTGTGTGTGTGTGTGTGTGTGTGTGTGTGTGTGTTGAAAAGCTATCTATTACAGTATGCCAGACTGCTCTCAAGGCTGCAAATCTAAGAGACATCAGTGAACTGTGAGTTCTACAAAAGGCACAGATGCACAATGAGTAGCTTCAATCATTATTCAGCCATTAGATGCACTATTGACTTACTGTCATTTTTTTTTCTTTTTTTCCCCAAAAGTGGAGCAATGAAGAATCCAACAGTGTAATGTACTATAGCTATCTCAAGTAGTCTAGTGCTTGGGTACAGTTGCGTATGGTCTCGCCAGATAAAGCTGTTACTTCAAATGCTCTGTCCAGACTGAGCAGCTTTTAGACAATACATTTCATTTCAGTGTTCACAGAATAAAAAACCTTGGGTATAGAAAATCTTATTTTAATTGAGAAGGATGTTTAAATCAATACTCTAATTTCATGTACGTTAAATTTAATACCATCTTCTAATTCATTTATAATATTGCAAATATAATTTTGGCAAGTAGCCTAGAAAGTTTTGTAATGCCTAAAGGGGCATGTAAAGGAATTTTATATAGCAAAGATGCTTTTTTAAAATAATTAAATAAAAAAAATTGGCTTTGAGCATCTCTCTGCAGTTTCCAGGCTGGTCTGATGATTTTTTTAATCAGATAAATGGTCTTTCTCTCACTCCCTCACTCACCTTAACTGGTCAGGGTTTCAGAGGATCCAGGGTTTGGATGACCCAGGATTGGATGACCATCCATTGAAGGACAACCCAAACACACCAGCATGGGCACACTTAGGGGCAATTTATCTTACCCAATCTAACTACTGATGTTTTTTCAGAGGTAGAAGGAAACCAGAGAATCTGGAGGAAACCTACACATACACAGACAGTAACCTGAGCTCAAGATCTAACCTTGGACCCTGGAGCTCTGTCACTTGATAAGTGGTCTATTGCTCAGATATATGAAAACATTTCCTGGAACTTTTTTTTTTTTTTTAAGTAATTTAGAAAGCTAAAATGTGACAAAATACAGAAATCTAAAATACAAGTCTATTGAGAAATGAAGGTTCTGCACAGTAATGTATTTTAAAGAACACAGGCAAGTTTGAACCTGATCGCTTTATAACAAGATTTGAAAATATGTCTAATACAGTGCCATGAAAAAGGATTTGCCCCTATATTTTTGCCCATTTTCCCCAATGGTTTCAAATCTTCATATAAAATGTAGTATTTGACAAAAAAAAAACATGAGCAAACACAAAATAAATGATTTATGAATGATTAATGAGTAATAAATAAATGGTTTATAAATGATTGTTTCATTTACTGAAGAAAAAACAACTGCAATCCAATGCATCTGATAATTGGAGATCAGACTTTCACATCATCTTTCACATCACTGTAGAGGAATTTTGGCTTACTCTTCTTATTCAGCCACATTGCAGCCTTTTGGGCATGAACTGCCTGTTTAAGGCCACTCCAAACCTTTATTTGGTTTCGTTTGATCCATTTCAATCTGGACTAGCTGTTGTGCTTCAGACCTCCGTCACATCACAGACTGCTGATTGGACTTACTCCTTCAGGATTTTGTAGTAGTGAGCAGAATTCATGTTGCCCTCAATTATGTCTCAGGCCCTGAAGCAGCAAAGCTTTCCCACACCATCACCATGTTGTTGTTGTCATGATGTTTTTATCATGGAATGCTGTATTAGCTTCATGTCAAATGTAATGAGACCCATGTTTTTCAAAAAGTTCCATGTCCACAGAACATTATCTCCATAGGTCCAGGGGTCATCAAATGGCTTTTTGGCAAACATAAGACAAGCTTTTATGTTCCTCTTGGTCAGCAGTGCTTATCGTCTTGCATATTTTCCATGGATACCATTTTGCCTTTCTAAATGTGGAATCATGAATACTACATTCTTGCTAGGCTGGACACTTCTTAGAAGCTTCAGCATTGTTCCAAGTTTTGTCCATTTGGAGATAATAGCTCTCACTGTGGTTCACTGGACTCCCAGAACCTCAGAAATGGCTTCCAGACTTATGTATTTCAGTCACTTCATTTCTCATTCAATAGGGCTGAATTCATCTGGGTGTCATGGTTGCACCGAAGCCGATGCATGACTACGATTCCTATCACTGCACCCCAATGGATCACATCACACGACTGTTTACACATGTTGCTTAAAATAGTTGTTTTGTGAATATGGGCTTTTAATGGAGTTTGAATAAAAAATGGCAAAAAATGGTGTTGTGGCTCAGATGCACTGCAACACCTCTGCACTACTGTATTACAAACTTTGCTACTTTTCTACTGAAAACACACCTATTCATTCAACCATTACCTGCGCTGTCCAGAAAGAGTCTCATCTGGATCGAAGTTGACGGGCTGAATGACTAGTGCCGGCTCCACCGGTGATGTCACTGCACGAGCCTTGCGCTTGGGAGTGTGTGAACACATGCTGCTCACCTGAAAAACAAAGAGAGTATTTAGGTCTACATGCCTAACTGTTTACTACTGCAAAATTAATGTCCAAATGACTAAACCTCTGGTGACACACTGTGCTATTTATTACATTGTGTTGTATAGTAGTGTGCAGGGTCTAAGCATTTCATTCAGAGATGAGGCTGTGGAAAAAAAAAAATTAAAACCTTTTTAAATTACCCTTGTCATCTTGTAGTTTCCCTTGGGGGAATTCCCGCTGGCATCTTAAGGGCCTTCCAAGTGCATGATGAAAACAGTTTTGGAGCGCAGGGCAAGAGGGAAGACATTAATGAGCCAGAACGGCCTAAAACTTTTTTTTTCCCTTATTCAGCTAATCACTTGGCTCGCCGCACAGTTCGTCTCCAGTTTGTTTACTCGGGCAACGTGTGACAATAGGATTTACATAACAAAGCTACACCACTGTCAAGCTAGTCAGCTACTTGCACCTTGTTCTTTCAATAATCATCATCCTGTGCAGCCTCTTGTTCTCTCTGATAAACAGTATTGTTGTTATATGGGACAACATCATCATATTAAACACAGAGGCCCTTCTCTGTGCAGGGATGATAATAGAAAGTGTCTATTGTATTCAGGTGCAATAAAAATGCAAATGCATGTTACTGTTTAGCTTGTGCTTTAATGAATTGCTGGTGGATTAATTTCCCAGGGGGTTTGGGAACTTAATTCTTAATTCTGGACTGAATTCTGCGGTGTAATGTTAGGAGCTAATTGTGCCTGGCTCGCTGTAAGTGAATATGTGCAATACACCAGCTGCAGAATACCAATGGGACCAAGCATCGCAAAGACATCTTCATCAAAAGGTGAGGGGAGAGAAGACATGCGCACACACACATATACATATGCACACACACAGCTCAGAAAATCAGAATGTGGAAGGTGTAAGAATGAAGATGACAAACACATCTACATATCAGAGAGATTGAACAGCACAATCCAACCTAATCTCTACCTACACCTAATTCAACATATCTTCCACATTTCAAGGAAAAAAGAAAGAAAATGCTTACTGAAAAACAGGTACAATGGACACCTAAAGGAAGTTTGCTGTATTTAATCAATACACATTGCTGTAATTGTATTGTATTGTATAATTCATTGGTGTATTTCAGCTGTAGGTTCATTAGGGATTAATACAAATAATAAATTTATTAACAAGTAAATTTAAATAAAAGTCTAATATTAATCTTTAACCTTTTGTCTAACATTTATCTTGAATTTTTTGTACTATATTTCTCATGTGCTGGACAATGTCCATTGTCTAAAGCACTATACAAATAAAATCGAATTGAATTGCATGTTAACTTTGTGGTTATGTATTAGCAAAATTGTTGTAACATATTTAGTGTTAAATTCCTGTTATATAATCAAAAAGAGAAAAATTCTTTAGTTTCCATTATAAATAATTTTCTGGGATGTCCAGTGATTACATATGAAACACAAGAGAAGTCCTTTACATTGCATTGCTTGTGTTCGCATTAAATTTATTTTCTGTAAATAGGTAGTTTTTGTGTTCTTGTCTTCTATTGTCTCCTCTTTTATAACCTCATTCCATTGTTATTGATTGTATTATATTAAACACATTGTTTTTGTCACATCATATATCATAACATTTACAGTATGGGGCATGCAGTAGTACAGATAACAAGAATCATATTAACTCCAGCAAGGAATGAAACACTGCAGTATGTGCTATAATAAGAAAATATTAAATAAAGGGAACAACATTTTGATGTTTTATTCCTCTTAATCCTTACATACTGTTCGGGGGTGAATTTGAACCGTTCTGACTTTTGACAGCAGAAAACAAGATTTTTTTTTGTACATTCAGGCTATTCTGGGTCAAATCTATCCGTATCTACTGAAATTGATCTCTCTCTCTTCTCTCTTTTTCTCTGTCTCTCTTTGCCAAACAAAAATCTCCTCTATGAACATTTAAACACACACACACACAAACAGATGCAATTACTACTCAGCAGCATGTTTTTGAGAGGAACCTGGAGAACCCACATGGACCTGGAGAAACATTCCACACTTTCATTAAAAGTTATGAAGTTAGAAAAACTCATTTACTTGAAACACGATAGCCATCATGATGATGTTGATAATGATATTTTCTCAGGTTCAGGGAGCCAAATCTAAATTGTCACATTAATCAGACAAGCTTTGACAAGCTTTGGAGTATTCCTATAAACTGATTTAATGTTCATCACACATGACTGGGAGTTAAGCTAATATCTAGCATGTGCTATATACACACTGTACTATGTGTGTACAGGTGTGTGTTGGACAGCATGTGAGTGATCACAAGACAGCTTTCTTGATGTTAATGCCTGGCCTCACACTGCTATTTTCCCCTGCTCTCAGGGTGTGTAAAGTACAGATAAAATAGAGATAGTTAGTAGATATTTCAGAACCCTCGCTGATACTGCTCTTATCTCTTCACCGTCTCATCCAGTAGCATGGCTGCTGCTTCTCCTTGTTACTAATACTCCGCTAATGAGAGAAACAATCTCACCCACACTTTCCCCTGTGCCACAGGTCCCCTGAGTCCCACACGTGCTGCCGCCAACCTCGGAGGAAAATCACAAGCCCCACATTAATCAAGGCCAGGGGCGGAAAAGGCCTCTCTGCACACACAAAATTACACTGGGAGAGGCTGGCCACTAATGATTTCCCCAGAGCAAGCAAGAGGAAGAGCATTAGAAGAAGAGAGTGTGTCGTGGCTGTGAATTAGTGTGCGTGTGCGCAGTGTGAGTGTTGCAGAGATATTCTGGACTTACACTAATATACAGCATGTTGCATCATTGATTAAATATAAATCTGAATTTAAATTATGGATAGTGTGATCACCTTCTCACTTCCTGTCTCTCATGTGCTTCTGCAAAATTCTACTCTCCTGTGGGTTTGTCCTGTAGAAAGAGTTTCTACTGATCTACACTGATGATAGTATCACAGAACCCAAAGTGTGTGTGTATGTGTTTTGAGCTATAAGCACCCGTGTGTAGGCCCAGTAAAAATTCAAGTATAGGGATGTGTAATGTAATAGCTTATACCACAACGCTGAGGAATTCTGGAGTATGATTGGTCCGAAGGTATTAATTCTTTTTCTGTAACTGCAGCTCTGATAGTTTCGTCACAGCCAAATAAATGACAGGCTTATATTAATGCCATCATTATAATACATCATGATTAGTGACACCTAACAAAATCTTGTATGGTGTGTACTCTAGCAATGAAAGGAGTGGCATTAATGCCTCCCCTGTCAATTAGAGAAACACTAATCATGGGTATCTGTGAGCTGGTGTACACAGAACAGAGCAGATTTTCCTTTCCCTCGAGTGTGTAGAGATGCGGAGGTTGGATTTAAACATTGAAGAGGAAGCATGTGCTTGCTCAGTCTTCCCTGCTCGGTAGATATCTTGTGATAAGTGAGAGTTGGCTAATGGGTTGGACAGGACATCAACAAAGAGCTGAAAATGTGGGGTAGGGGTGTGTGTGTGTGTGTGTGTGTGTGTGTGTGTGTGTGTGTGTGTGTGTGTGTGCGTGTGCGTGTGTGTGTGTGTGTGCGTGTGTGTGCGCGTGTGTGTGTGTGTGTGTGCGTGTGTGTGTGTGTGTGAGACCACTGAGATAAAGTGCTTACTAAAGTTGAATAAATGAATTAAAAAACACTCGAATTCATCAATGGTCTTCGTAAATGAAGCTGTTTACCCTTGTAGTTTGTTCTTATGTCATATTTTCCAAAAATATTATATAAGAACATGTTTGATATTTTCTTATGTTAGGTTTATGTCATTATTTATGTTAACATAATTTATGTTATCTAATCAACCAATCATGTGGCAGCAGCACAATACATAAAATCATGCAGATACAGGTCATGAGCCTCAGGTAATGTTCACATCAAACAACAGATTGGGGAAAAAACGTGATCTAGTGTGATCTGTGACTAACCATGGCATGGCTGTTGGTGCCAGATGGTCTGGTTTGAGCATTTCAGAAACTGCTGATCTCCTGTGATGAGAGAGATCAGACAATAATGACCAGACTGGTTTGACCTGACAGGAAGGAGATGCTTAAATAAGCACTCATTACAACCATGGTGAGCAGAAAACCACTTCAGAACATACAACAACCTTGAATAGGATGGGCTTGAGGTGGATAAGCTGCAACAATGTAGTTCATCCACCCCACGGTTTGATGTTTTATGCATGCTGAGATGCTTTTCTGCTCATCACTATTGTAAAGAGTATTTACGTTACTACATCCTTCCTAGCAGCTCAAAACATCTATTTTCCTCTGTTCTCTCTTTTCCAAGGCATTTCCACCACTAAACTGTTGCACATTCAATGTCTTTTGCATTATTATGTGTAAACTCTAGAGACTGTTGTGTGTAAAAATGTCTGAAATACTCAAACCAGCCCTTCTGGCACCAACTACCATACCATAATAAAGTCACAGAGAGCATGTGTTTTCACATTCTGAAGCTCTTGACCTGCATCTTCAAGACGCTTTACATTGTGCTGCTGCCACATGATTGGCTGATTGAATCACTGCATGTGAGCAGATGTTCAGTTCCAATCAAAGTGGACAATGGGTGCATATGTATAAGACACAAACATTTATTGAGTGAGTTCAACTTACATTAAACTTGAATTTCAGTTTCCTGACATTTTCATCCTGGTACAGGAAAACATGTTATGCAATCATACCGACACTACACAAGTAGCAAATATAGATAAGGTTAAAAAACAAATGAAAAAATATTCCTTGTCTTGGTCATGCATAAATTATTGAATGCAGCATAAAGGTTTGCCTTGAAAATAAGCTATAAATGAACTCGAAAGAACAGTCCGCTTTATGGTAATAAATAATACAGCTGGGTAACTGTTCCATTATGCTCACACTACAACTTTGACATCTTTGGATGCAGGAGAAGTCGGCAAGATTGGTCCACTGAGGAGTGAATAATAGTGAATACCCAAAAAGTGCGCTGGACAGATAGAGATATATATATATATATATATATATATATATATATATATATATATATATATATATATATATATATATATATATATATATATATATATATATATATATATATAATATTTTTCCTGTGGACAATCAGAGAACAGCAAATATCCTTCCTGCAGCCATCCACATCCTTCCATTTCCTGTGAACGTTCTGGCTGTGTGTTTGTGTGTATCCCCTTCTTTCTTTCTTTCTTTCCCCTGAGACAAACACACATCAAACTCCCTAACATCCAGTCATGTTCTTGAAATCACTCCCCAAAGCCTGAAAAATGTTTTCCCCTTACAGCTCTCTCGTGCCTTCAATTTATGTGTCTCTCTCATCAGATCATCATCATCATTATTTTTCTACTTCTGCTCAGTAACTGGCAAAAATAGTGCTTCATAAATCATGTATCTCTTTGTCCCTTTTTCTTACACACTGATGTAATAGAGGAAAAAAGAAAGAAAGAATAGAAAGAATGAAGAGTTGATGAGTGGGTTTGTCGTCTTGGTTCAGATGTGATACAGCAGTGTTTAAGCTTGAATGAGATCAACTAAAAACACAATCACTCTGAAAGACTGTTAGCACTTTTGTCCACAAGCAAGTGCTTCTTTCTTAAGGACTGATTAAGACCAACAGCTTCAGACTCAGTGTCCTGTTGAGCACACTCACATCTCCTAAATATAGAACCAGGTTCACTCCTCTGGTTACATGCTATAATCAATACGGACAATTTACTTCTTTATACTCAAAACTCTCAGCTCTAAACCACAGACACACATATACATGTGCACAGATTCTTTTAACAGTAGGACTGTGTTACAATTCTGCACTAGATTGCAGTCAAGGGCAAGGACACTGCAATATGAAACTGCACTCTGTGTCGTGATGCCAGTGCAACTGACTGCGCTGTGTCCACATCGATGCCCTACTCCCTATTCCCTACAGGTGACAAAGTGTATTTGGGTATTATGTTGTCTTCTGTGTACCTTATTTAAACACTAACTTATTACTGTGCATCGTAGGATTTTAATGGGCACACAACACTTTTTGGATATGGCTATTAGCGGCGTAGTCAAGAACTGATTTCAGCGAGATGAGAAAATATATTTAAGCAAAATCACGCTGTGAGCTGTAAATTACACTGATAAGCCTGGCACACTCACGTATTTTGGGTGGATGCCAGACAGTAGAAGCAGTAATGGCAGAAATTTATTTACCATTTAAGCCAGCAACCAATCTTGCTATAGCAATAAAGTTGCCATAAAAGAAACCTTTAAGACAGTTTGACTGAAAATGATGAAAACAAGACTCCAAATAAGTAGTAGTGGAAATTATACATACATACATAAAAATGAGAGAGAGAGAGAGAGAGAGAGAGAGAGAGAGAGAGAGAGAGAGAGAGAGAGAGAAAAAATATAATGAATGGGCCCATGTATGTATATATCAGTGGCATAGCTAAGGGGTAGGATTTCTTGGTTAAATCCCCCGGCAATATTTTCCAGTTCCATACACTTATTAGAGGATGGTTCAAATAATACACACAGTGAAGCTCATATACTGTGCTGTACACTAATTTTATATATATATATATATATATATATATATATATATATATATATATATATATATATATATATATATATATATATATATATATATATAATGAACACATACAGTGCATGTTGACCAGTAATTATTAATTTCTTCCATCACGGACAGTTCAGTGCTTCCCCTAATCTTACACACCTGATTGTAATTACTTTATTACCTGGCCCTTTTGGAGTTGAGTCAGGTGTGGCCGAGCAGAACAGATGCAAAATAAATGCTGAGTATGAGGTCTGTAAGACTGGGAGTCATTTTGGTGTTGTGTAAGTAGATTAAATAGACTCATGTGTGGGTGACATTGTCCGAATTAATGTCCGAATTACATCGTGGCACACAGGAGGGGAGGGGAGGCAGTATGTACTTCATGACATGCTCAAATTCGGTCATTTATTAAACTGTTCAAATACACACATGCTGAGTCTTGGTGTTTGGAGTTGTAAAGTTTTACTCTAGAAAACACTGTCTATGCTAAAACAGCATAGGCGGGAATGAGTTTGTGATGTATGTCTGTGTGTGTGTGTGTGTGTGTGTGTGTGTGTGTGTGTGTGTGTGTGTGTGTGTGTGTGTGTGTGTGCGCACTAGGGATTTAACTGAATACAAATGTTTTCCCAACAGATATAAATGCAAATACAAGTAGGGAGGTGCACCATCAGGTTTCTGTCTTTTCTTAGAAAGCTTCCAAGCAAAGATTAAAAGCATGCATCTACACTGGGATCTCAACAAAAATGTTGCTCAAGCTGGCAGTTTTTACACATGCACAAAAATACAGTAGATTGTCACTGTACTGTGCAATACATTTACAGCATCCATAGGAGCTACATAAGTTCTAAACAAGGCTACTCCAGAGCGATTTATATTTTATGACATTTTATACAGGTTAAAGGGTTAGGGTTAAAGGCCTTGGTCAGGGGCCCAGCAGTGGCAGCTCAGTGGACCTGGGATTCGAACTCACAACCTTCCAATCAGTAGTCCAACACCTTAGCTATTAAGCAAGAACATCCCCACATGGGCAAATACATGGGCACATCTATAGTAGCTGAACCCAGATCTAATCTTTACTTGCACTTTACTCAACTACAGAACTGCGTACTGCGCTACGTCTGTGTACACTGTTGTATGGTATTGTATTGTCCATCTTGCACTGTTTGCACTTTCTGTATAACTGTGTTCATTTACTTAGTTCTTAGCTCTGTTATTGCATGTAGCTCTGTGCTTTATGAGCACCTTGGTCCAGGAGGAATGCTGTTTCATTTCACTGTGTACTGCTGCAGCTATATATGGGTGAAATGACAATAAAAGCTTCTTGACAGGTTCAAAGGCTATGTTGACAATGCTGGCTCTTCCAGTATTTCCCATTGTGGTAGGGTATATAGACCCCACCCACACTGTGTTTATATCCAAATATGTATGTATACGGATATCAGGAACACTAATCAGATACAGATAGTGAAACTGTGTTACACTCCTACTAACAGATCAGATTGGATTGATTATGGCCAAAAATAAACTAAACTTTGTTGCTTAGTTGCTAAACAATCACACCCACTTCAACTCATGGGGAGCCTGATAATTACCTGATGTGTTGAATCAGGTGTTTTAAAGCAGGGAAAGCCCTCAAATGTGCAGCGTGTGCCCTTTCAAGTCCAGAGTCTGACATCTCAGTTTCACACCACCTTATAGATGAAAATAAGAATGCTGTTGCAGCAAGTGGATTGCTGCTGACATTTCACACTTTAACATGGCGCTGAAATAAAGTGAAACATACTGGATAATGCCTCCATCTAGTGCTCTATGAACTGAAGCCTGGTCTAAGCAGATATTTCCTATTGCAAAATATGCTCAAGTACATTCAGATTTTACATATGCAGGGTGCAAACAAATCATCAAATTTCATATACTGCACATGTGCCAACATATACACACACTCAAGATCACCCAACCATGCAACACACACAAACACACCAGATGCTATCAAGTTTCAAGCACAGTAGAATCAAAACAGCATCATCTGACACATAGCTGAGAATTTCATATACAGTCAATATACAGAAAAAAAAATTACATCCTCATTAATTCTATGGTTTTACATACCAGGACAAAATCCTCTGGTCCATAGCAGGTCTTAATTAGGAAAATACAATCTCAGATGAACAACAACCCATGACATATTACACCACGTCATTATTTATTAATGAACAAAAGTCATGTGTGAAAAACTAAGTAGACCTTTATTGCTTCCATAAGAATTAAGAGGGTAAGTAGCAGGCATTTGATGCAAATGAAATGGCCTTGATTAACTGATCATCAGCAAGTGTGACCGCCTCTATAAAAGCAGTTTGCTGGTCTAGAACATTCAGGTGTGCGTTAACACCATGACAAGGAGGAAAGCAATGATTTTAGCAAAGCAACTGTTCTGGCCTACCTTAATTTCTATGGAAGCAGTAAGGGTGTTCTTAGTTTTTCACACATGGTACAACATAAAACCAAAGAGAATTTCTTTTTCACATGACTGTATTAGAGATTTTATACAATAGACAAGTATAGGGGTGTGTGTGTGTGTCTGATAGACTTATAGGTGTTAAATATACCATCATGCAGAAACCAGATACAGAGCAAGCTCTGAGCCAGCACTTTTTCATATTTCATGAGCATTTGCCCTCATGCACACAAGAGCAACTGGAGTGTGTTATTGCTGTTTAACTCTTTACGCCCCATTGAAAGGGTCACCACTGAGCAGAGAGACAAAATGCACTTGAGAGCTTGTCAGGCACTGCTTTATGGAAAGTGTTGGATACAGTAGTGCTGTTATAACATTTTAGAGTGTAGTTAACCTGTGTGAAGCTAGAGAGTCACACAGGATGTGGAGAATGGGTTAACAGAAGAAAAAGGTATAGTTTCAATGCAGTTAGTCATCTTTTTAAATCCCAAATTTGTGTAAATCAGTTGTCACTCATTACATCATGGGCTTTATCAGTTAATGGAATAATTCAACGCTCTTCAAAGCTTACCCCTGCATACTGCATCTATAGTGTATATGAAATTATCACAGCCCCAACAGTGACACATTTCCTTGTACTGAGAAAAGAAAGGGAAATTTACTCACTTATAATTGTAGTCTAAAGACAGTTGTATGATAGTCTATGATGGTATAGTTCCCTTAACTAGGTGTTTGCTAGTTCAAGTAATTCATAGCCATTTCTCGGTTTGAAAATTTGAAAAGCTATAATTGTGTATAAACGGTAAACCAACTGAAGACATGTGTGAGACCACTCTGGTAAACTATAAACATTTCATAGATGTACAAAAAGCAGTAGAATAGTGAAGAGGAAATTAGCATATCTGTGTAACGAACATGGATCAGCTGCTTATGTATACCTGCCATACAATTTTTAAAAAATGGTGTCTATATATATAAAATAACTGACCTGTTCATTCACTCTGTGCTTGGTCCCCACAATGTGTCTGAGTGCCATCCGGATGGTGACATGTAGCCTGAGCACCACTGCCTCAATGTCCTGTACTCCTCTCATGGCAGCTGCCAAAGTGTCCAATCCCTCCACGTAGGCCTTCCAGTGAGGCTGTACCTCAGATGCCCCCCCAAGACAGGTGCCCATAGTTACAAGACACATTGCCTTGCATGGTCGTGCCTCCATCAGCCCTTGACACAGCGGACAGTACCACAGGCGGAGCAGTGTCCGGCCGCACTCCCGTCCCGCCTTCAGGTGCTGCGTGGTATTTACCACCTCAATGCCCAGGTTCAGCGCCTGAAGGAAGACACGCGTGGCCAGCAGTGAGCGCGAGAGGCGCGTCATCATTAGCTTAGGGTAAGAGCCGAATGCTGACACCTCACGCCACGTCCTTTGCATGCACTCATCTGACATTCCTGCTGCTGCCCCATTGCCCAATAGGTGGCGATAGGCAAGTGGGAAGAGACGTGAGAAGAAGGAGATCACCATGTCGTCCACGTTGGCATCAGATCCAAGGATGTAGAGGGACATTTCCAGGAAGAGCTGAGTGGCAGCACCATTGGCTGCACTTCCCAGGCCAGGGAACTCCTCCCTCAGCAGGGTGAGAGTAGAGTTACGGCCCAAGCGCAACACCATGTCAAAGGCCTCTGAGAGAGAGAGACAGAGAGAGAGAACCCATTCTTATTTATTTATTCATTTTATATGCCTAATTAATCCTGTAATCCTGTTTGAAATGTTTACACTCCCATTGTTATTCAAAGTTAATATTAATATATTACACATCAGAAAACATCTAAACATTAAATCTGATTAAAGTCCCTCAGTCGCTACAGATGACAGACAGCAAAAAAGACTCTAAAGCTTCCCATCCTACCATATCAAATGAAAACCCCAGTTTTCAGAAGTGACCTTCCTGAACAACAAAGGCTGCTTTTCAACAGTTTTAAAGACTTAAAAGGAAACCATTCATCCACACTGGAGGCTGTTTGAGATGCTGAGCCTCAAAGATGCTGAGAGAAGAAAACAGCACAAATTGTAAGCCGGAGCTCAGAAATAATCAGATGCATATGAGAGCTCTCAGTGGAGTCTTATCAGTGCAGAAGCAAAGAAGGGCTCCTTTCCAAATCCACAACAGCAAGCAGGGGAGAGGGGAGTTGCATTGAGAAGCTGAGATTTAGGAACATGAAGAGACGGAATGAGATAGATGGGTTAGATGCGGAGGGCATATCAGTGCAAATGTATGAGTCACTTATTAAGAAATATGTAGTATTTTGTTTGTGTACAGCATATTCCTTGCACTCACTCTGTCAGAAATGGACCACCACTGACAGTACACAATGTACACTTGTTGTCCTTCAATCCCATTTCATTCATAAATCATTCATAAGACCATTTAAACAAACAATTCTGTATTCACAAAAATAGTATGGGAGCGTCAGCTATTTCTGCCTCTGTCCTGTGTTTACAGAGTTTGCATGTTTTGGGGTTTCCTCCAAGTACTCTGGTTTCTTCCTCCTTGCCTCCATGTCTAAATTGTCTGTAGTGTGTGAATGAATGTGAGTGTGTGTGTGATTGTGCCCTGTGATGGGTTGGAACACTATCCATGGTGTCCCCTGGGATTTGCTCCAGGTTCCCCATGACCGTCTGCTGGACAAGCAGTACAGAAAATGGATAGATAAGTAGTTGAATGTTGAAGTTCTGAAAAAGCTTTCTCTCAAGTGCGTATCAATTTCTCATGAGAAACTTAACTACTGTAAACTTGACAGATCAGATTCAAATCATATAAATTGAAATATTTCACTTTTATATGTAGATAATACTGTCTAGTTAAGTACACAAACATTTTATAAAAAATACTGTGAGACCCAGTTGTCTCATATTAATGGCAATACCTAAAGAAAAATTAAATATAAAACAAGAAAGAAGGAAAGCAAATTCACAAATTAAGAAAAATAAAAGCAGTCATGTAATTAGGAAGAAATGCAGCTGTATTAAAGGACCGTCAGTATCGTGTGCCATGGCATCTTCATGTCCGTTTCACTTCATCCAATTTACATCCATGATCTGTATTTTGGCCTTTTCAGGCAGTGTAAGTGTATATGTATATTGGCATAAATGTAAGTCAAATTATCTTCGACGTCTACCTCTGAGAATGTATTGTGGGCGTTTCTGAAACTCATCCTCCGAAAAGATTTATGAGTGTGGCTCACTGTGTGGAAATGAGACTCACCTACTCAGTTAGTCCACTTTGTAGGTGTACAGTTTGAGGTCATTTTTATCCATGCCCAGTATATGTTAATCATTCTCTAACCCATCATCAGTGGCAGTTTCTAGGCCCAGAGCAGCTGTTAATTGGATATTTTTGGACAGCTGACTATTCTTAACCTTGACAGTGACATCCTAGGAATTGTACCAAACACTACGACTATGCTGAAAATGGCCACCCCCAAAAAATATCTGATCAAGGTTCATATGGCCCTTTTACATTCATAAATCGAAATAAATTTCCTATAGTCAGTAGTAAAAATCAGCAATATGGTAAGTTTAGCTACTGCTTTATCATTATTAATCAATCAATTCTCAGTACTAACAAATAAAACAATACAAAAAATCAGTTATTTCAATAAAGGAAAGGAAACTGAGTGAAATAATTAAACTTAAAAGGCATCCAGAAAAAGTCTGGCTCATTAATGAACAGGTCAGAGAGGCTGAAGGTGATCCAAAGGAATGGAGACTCTAATTAGGCCACACTCCTGGAGTGCCGTGACATCAGCATGCTGCTAAGCAGACTGTTTTCAGCCGCATTCATTAAGAGCGCCATCCATCTCAACCAGCGAGTGCTGCTGTCAGGGGCCAAGGCTGTTACTAAATCAATCCAAGCTGGACAAATCTATAACATACACTGATAGACACAAATCACTAAGCTGTAAAAGGTTAAACCGTTTAATGCGGCCATAAGACTAACAAAAACAAGGTTTGTAGCATCTTTATCCAGTCGGGTGAAGGTCGGTGTTACATGTGTTGATGTGTTTACAAGCTTGTGCTCCATTGCTTGTGCAAGGTGCTGCAAATCCGTTGCCGTGGTCGCTAGATAAAAGCCGGTCCATGTTTTAGAAAGGTTCACCACCTTATAAAAACTTTTAAAATTAGAAACATGTTCCATCTGGAGTGCAACAGTATAAATGCACCTGGAGCCTGAGGCTAGACCCTACAACCTAAATCATTTTTGCTCACCTTAGCAGATACAAAACTGCATCATTTTCTATTGGTGCCTGAGGACACTGCGAAAGTAGATTATAAGAAAAATGATAGAAATATTCATATCTCAAAAACAAAAGAATTGTCAGATACTGTATTAGCCATGATGGTTTTAAAATTACCCCAGAGCTTAGCTTCGGGCTCATAATAGCTCACAAAGTGTAATGGCATGATGATTAGAGTAATGTAGTGGAAGTGTGTTGCTCAGTATTGTACACGTGAAACATGGCTGTACTGCAGGATGATGGTTTCAAAGATGATGGAAGATTTTAAAGAATTTGGTAGAACAGTCTCAGTTGATCCACAGAGCCTCAGATAGGCTTACATTTCCTTTAAACAGTCAGCTTACAGAATCAACAAATGCTATAAAGAACATGGAGAGTGAGGACTAAACACAAGACTCTCTTAAAGACCACACAAATACACAAAACTAAATGTACTCAAACTGTAAATCACATCCACTCATAAGCAAGTACATTAATTACCACATAAGTTGACACTCTTATTGAAAAGGAGAACAACTGGATTTACTACACACACACACACACACACACACACACACACACACACACACTACAGAAGTATTCAGTGAAAACCAGTCCATCTAAAAAGAAATGCACAACATACGCATAATAAATGTTCTAATTTCAGATATGTCTCATTCTTGTCAGTATTTTTGGATGGATTTGAAATACAAAACACTATTTCGTAAGATAAATAAGTTTGTATTTTATATCAAAATGCTTTGTGTTTTGTGTATTTGTCTTTTTTTTTTAAATACAGAAAATACTTTGATGATTTAGTGCTTAACACATTCGCTCTGCACCTACTGGTCACTTGGGGGTCGAATTGCTGTGTGTGTGTGTGTGTGTGTGTGTGTGTGTGTGTGTGTGTGTGTGTGTGTGTGTGTGTGTGTTTGGAGTTTGCATGTTCTCTCTTTGCTTCAGGGGTTTCCTCCAGGTGCTCCAGTTTCCTTCCCAAGTGCAAGGACATTCATTGTAGAAGCTTTGGCATCTCTAAACTGGCCGTAGTTTGTGAGTGTGTGTGATTGTGTCCTGCTATGAGGTGGCACCCTGCCCAGGATGTCCCCCGCCTTGTGCCCCGAGTCCCTTGGGATAGACTCCAGGTTCCCTGTGTAGGAAAAGCTGTACAGAAAATAACTGACTGACTGATTGACCTTGGGTGGAGAGGAAAATTTTGGGAGATTTTAGAACAGGCACTAGCACCAGAGACAATCCAAGCCAAAACCCTTATCAGACATAGCATTTTCTGTCTGC
Organism: Hemibagrus guttatus; assembly: GCA_033459395.1. Classification (NCBI taxonomy): domain Eukaryota; kingdom Metazoa; phylum Chordata; class Actinopteri; order Siluriformes; family Bagridae; genus Hemibagrus; species Hemibagrus guttatus. The sequence goes on along the minus strand of JAUCMX010000009.1, from coordinate 15,618,051 downwards.
TATCAGTGATGCAGCTTCCAAATGCCTGACTAACTCTTAAGATAAGAAAAAGAAATGCAGCAGATTTGCTACTAACTACTATGTTGCAAAGAAAATGAACATAACTCCTGTAACATGATGTATAATTAGAGTTCAGAGGATGTCACATCATCAGTAATGTCATTTATAATTCAGACTTTTTGCTAGCTAATCTGGACACTAGCTAGCAGACAAGATAAAGCTTGTAGCTATATTAAGCTCTCACCAACCCAAAGATTAAAATATGGTTTATAAGTTAACAGGAATAATTTAACAACCGATGAGGCAGTGTCTATTCCATTCCACTGAAAATCATACATCAGTCCTACTTAGGTTTTGTAATGGTAATATTTGTACTTCTGAGCATTTTTCTCCATGGGCCTCATTATTAGAAGAATTTACACAAGAAATTTGTTATTCGTGAAAGACCAGAAATTCAAAAGAACATTTGTAGCTTACTCAGGTCTCCGACTGTGTGTAAATTAACACATAAAAAGACTAACTAATGCAAAGATAGACTTGATCGACTTCAAATCATATCATTTGCATGGATTTTTCACTTTTATATATGAATTATAGAGTCAAGTTGAAATTGCTTATTTTTATTATGTTTACAGCATTCAGCAGACGCCCTTATCCAGAGCAAATTATAGTCTTGTGTCTTATAGTCTTCAAAAACACATCCTCATGCTAGTTCACTAGGTCAGGGGCTAAGATCCAACACATACCCAGGAATTAAGATAAATAAAACTAGTCTTTCAATTTTGACAAAGAAAGACAGGCTGGTCTGTCTGTGCACAGCCGTAAGCCGTAAACATGTGCCTCAGATGAAGGAAGATTTACTGCATGTCAGGATGAAAGCTGGATTTTAAATCAGTTCTGTTTGTCACTGCATTTTCTTTTAACGCTGTGTGACACGTTCAGCATCTCGGCCAAGACTATTTTAAAATAGCAGTTTTCTTACGTTATGTGTGTCACGTATGAAGGCGGACAGGATGCAAGCGCAGGTAAGTGGTGTATTAGGAAGAGCAAACAATTATGAAAACATGAGGCAAAGGTAAAGTTAGGAAAACAGGCAAGGGTCTGGAGATCTACAAGGAGAAAATAAAAAATATAGCACATACAAAAATGGCAAGGGAGGTGAAACCAGGAAATAAAACAAGACAAAACAGACGGCTTGGTAACAGCAGAATACTATACTATTGAAACTGGGCGTAAACTTTTTGCTGAACAGAAAACACACAAGGGTTTAAATGAACAAATATAATCAAGAGGTTAACTCAAAGCAGGTGTGGCAAATAAGGACAAAACACACGTGCTGATGTAAACAAAATAAACACATGAACACACGGGCTGTGCAGCTAGTGCGGGATTCCTGACAGTGTCCATGATCACATGGGTATAGTGTAGATCATTTATACTTGTCAGTTTTCATGTCACACTATTTTCTCATCACCTCACTAAATTCACACCCAGTTCACGTTGTCGCAGACCTTTTCAGGTGCTGACATGGAAGTGAGTCAAAATGACTTCAGCCTTTTCTTTCCACCGCTGAGTAGTCATTTTGTGTTTCCAGGTGTCTGAGTTCTTGACCTTTTATGAAGATTTCATGAGAATCATTAAATACAAATGAGCTGTGCACATGAGCATAAAAAAGATCAGCATTTGTGAAGCGTTTGTAAATCCAGCATTAAATAAAATTCATTTTGGCTTAGGCAAACATTTACCCAGAGTTTGGTTTTCCCATATATGGTCAGATTTTGCTCTTTGTTTTTGTCTATCGATTTGGATTTGTTATTTGGAGACAGTTTGTTACAGATAGTGTCAGTGTTTGACTTAATGACTGAGAGCATAACACAGTGTGGTTTCTGAAGGGTACAAAGCGATACAGATCATCCATCAAAATGCTAATATAATGCTAATAATAATGAAATCATTACTACTGGTCTCCTTTTAAATTTTCTGCGATTTCAAATAGTATTACACTTTGATTGCCTAACTTTTGCAGTGTGCAGTCTATTTTGATCTGTTCATCTTTAAATTTCATACAAAACTCTACATACAAGAGTGTAAGAAGAGGCATCTTAATTCAGTAGCTTCTCTCCTTCATATACGGTTCTAAAGCCTAAAGACAAATCATGTTTGAATCACTTAGAGATGAGTAATAGAAGAGAGGAGGAAAACAGCAGAGAGAGAAAGAGAGAGAGAGAACAGAAAGATAATCCCTCTTAATGTAATGCTTTATTTCAGTAAAAGGGTCATACAGATCATTTGAACTGTGTGCTGTTCTGCGCTTTCCTATCATTTTTCTGATCAGAGGGTCTGCATCCAGCAGCAGGTCCCATATCAGGTAACCTCTAATGGAGTAAGCAAAGTTGCCTGACACAGCACAAGCATGTAGTGAACAGAGAACTCTTATCTTTTCTAATGGATTACACATCCCCTTTACCACGGCACTGCTATGGCGTGACCTCATTGAGCAGAAAGCTTCTGTCCGATAATGCTCTTTATAAAAAGGGAGGAATCAGCTGGATGAAGGATATACAGTTTATGTGCCTGTGCAAAGGGAGGATTTACGTAGAGAGAAAAACATGACTCACAAAACACCTGGATCACATATCACACACTGTACTGAAGGACAACATATTAGCTGAAACTTTTATTTCCATCTTAATCAGAGGTACAGCTTATCTGACTGTTTTTATGGACAAAATGATTACATTATTAATGAGCTATTAGGATAAGAGATGAATGCTTGGCCAGCTTATCCTTTAAAATGTAGGCGTTGTTCTTTCCTTCATTAAGTGCACACATTTAACCGTCAATGTGCAATATGAAAAAATAAAATGCTAACTATTAAGATACGCTGAATGAGTACTCTGTCATATACTGTTCAATAATGAAGGTGGAAACCTGTTTTTTTTTTTTTTAATAAACCAAATCTATTCTTGTAGCAGTGAATTAGCAATATAGTACACTGTCAGCTTTTCTTTGTATTAATATCTAAATCATTGTATTAGCGCATCATTGTTGTTACATCTGGTACAAAACGGTACATAAACGGTAAATAAAAAAAACTATACTATACAGTCAGCAAAAAGCAGTAACATATCTGAATTCTCCGTATTCATAAAACAGTAGGCGAGGAATACTTGGATGAGTTACTGCTTTCGCAGAGATTCTACAGAATGGAAACAATGGATATTAAAATATCCCATAAGTCAATTGGACTGGAGCAGAAGCTATCAGAATCACAAATGGTGAAAGGCAACACATCAGCACTTTTAAAGTGTAAGTGATTTGGTTAAAATGTACTTGTTAAACAATGTGAGTACATTATTAACTTGTTGACGTTTTAAAGAAAAAAAAACCCAGTTTTTTTCTGCACTTATTTTCACATTATAAGAGAATGGCAGCATGGTGGATGTACTGTATTCATACTACACACATATACTGATCAGTATGTACTGTATCATTGGCTGAGCAGTACTGATTCGCATGCAGTAGGATCTGTCACAGCACGCGATTTCTTACACACACACATGGTCTGTTCTTCAGTCTGGATTTTATATCCCGGATTATCCCTGATCTATCTTTTGTCTTAAATACAAGTACTTGTGTTTAAATGTAGTGTTCTAAAAGCTATTAGACTTCGATACATCTTCTTCGCTAAAATCTGGTGTGAACTACACTTGGATTCCTTTAAATGCATGAACTACTCTGAATGAAAGCAACGTTTCTTTGCATAAACAATGACTTTTGAACTTAAGTTGCCAACTCGGAATATGGTTTTATGTGAATATAAACAGCCAAACTTCTATTTCTTGGTACTTCTCGTCACAGAGACATGAACTCGTTGCAAAAATGCAAACAAACCCAGAAACACAGGAAAGGCTGGCTAATAATGAAGACTCTCTCAATCACTCCATCAGCAGCTAAAAGATGCACCAACAAAGGATACTTTGCAGATGGAGAAAGATCTCATTTCTACTTAGTCTGGCCATTTATCACCAATGTCAATGGACGTGTAACCAAGTAGCAGTGATATACCCCATATCTGAGCAAAAAATAGATGAGCACCAGCTTCGACCACCCACTGGCAGGGGGGATTAGCATTTCTGTCATGAATTTCCAGCAGATGCACAGCAGTTTAGTGTGCTATGAGCACTGCATTGGTGTCATTTTGTTTCAGGTTTACTTCTGTTTACACTCCCATGTGCTGTTCTTTCTGTTCTAGTCCTGTCTTCTTTCCTATGCTATCGGATTGTGTTCTGCTGCTCTGTGTTTAGTCCTTAATTAGTTTTTCTATTTATACCCTGATATTTCTTTGTCTCATTGCAAAAAGTATTATCGTGCATTACTTGTTATAACTCTGAGCCTTGTTTTCATGCTCTAGTTTCTTTTGTGTTGACCCATTCCTGTTTATTTTGGCTTACGTTTATGGACATGCCTACAATTACATTGTCCGCTTGTGTTCTGACCTTGGGTATGGACTTTCCCGATTCACACCCTTGGGTCCCGGCTTCTCTAACCGCACATTACATTACGGTATATAGAAACATCAGTGTTTATACCATATGTTAAGTCTAGTCCTTTGTCTTTAATGAAGCCATATTCCTTGACCAATATATGGTTCTGTGGAGCTGTAATTAGACCTAATGACTCCCATGAGCAGCTCATACCATTATAGAGCCATACTTTATTTAACAGTAATATTTAACATCAAGCTGTGGTCATAAGTTTGCCGTGTGTAGCTGCTATCCTGTTAAAAATTCATGTATCCTAGCTGCTGATCTTTGACAACGCATGCTGCTTTGCAAATAAACTAATTTTCCGATTTTGAAACAAACATACCTTAGACACTTTTTAGCATTTTTCATCTCATTGTTAGTCACCTGATTTTGCCCAGGTGAACACCTGAACAGAAATATTAATTTGTATTAAGGTGTAATCAATATGTCTCAACTAAACAAGTTGCTTGTCCCAGCTGACAAGTATGCAAAGGTAATCCCAGCTCTGCTACACAGACAATTCGGACATCAATCAGAAGCCCATGAACTCATTATCCCTGCTAGGGGCAGATCATCAATAAATTAGCTGTGCAACGAGCACAATCAATTTCCCTGATGGAGTGTCACCTCTAGCCGCCAGGGAGAGCGATGAGGAGGAGCGGCGCCACCTGGCCATCGCTGCTAATACAGTCACTACCTGCCAGCTGAAAGCCACGCTCCATATATCACCTAAACATTTTGTTCATTCCCTCTGGCTCCATTGATTAGAACCAAGAAGCTTACGCAGAGCAGAAAGGATGATGGACGGCATCTAATCACTTAGAGCTCAAGTGTAACCCGAGAAGACACTGGACACACCTGTGGAAGAACGTCTGCGGGTTCAGCGTGAGGCGAATTGCATCTGACCACCAGGGTGCTGCAGAGATTTGTGCGGGAACACAGCTCACACTGAGAGGGGGTTGGTGCTTCCAGGAAGACAGGAGACAGAGTTCTGGTAAGGGCGCAATACCATCGTTCAGACCAGAGACCAACGCAGCGACGGATCATCAGATGAGAGCATTAAGTTACTCACTTTCCCAAGCCATCGCTCATCTCCGCCGGCTGCTATCACTCTCAGACAAATGGGCTGCTATAAACAGATGGATTTCTGACCTGAACACAGCAGCAGATTCTGCTCTATCTTGCTTCATCCTCTTGTAATAGCGTGGATATTCTGATCTGAGAATAACAGAGCATGAACATTGCCAAACAGTGTCTCGGTTTTTAATTCACAAGAAAGGCATAGTGCGTATAAGGTTTAGTGTGCATTTGAGGCCAAAAAGGCCAGCAAATGTCTTTCTATCCGGGTCATTATCAAAACATTCTGCTTGAAGGAAGCACACGGCATTATTAAGGAAGCCTGGTCATCTAAGCCACTTTTTCTTTGGCCTTCTACCATCTGGCTGGTCTTTGCACTTTAACTCTACAGAACTTTCTCTCAGGGTAGCATTAGATTTTTTATTTACTTAGGGATTTGTGTTGGTATGAATGTAAATATCAGTGTGTTTGGAGATGTAGGCTGTGTATATGCATAAATGTCTTTGTATATTTGCTGTCCCTATTTCCTTTTACTCAAGTATGCATTTTATTATCACAATGCATCCCAGAGGCTTAAAATGTGCCAGACATGGCAGTTCGAAACGTGCCAGAACTTGCCCGGAGAGCCTTGCTTTGAAACCCTAATCAAAGGCAGCCAGAGTCAAGTGATGGCAATCTCACAGTCACATGAAACACTCAATAAAACTTGAGTCACTGCCATTTCTTCAAAGTCGTTTTCTATGAATGCCTACTATGCTTCATGCTGTATACGTCTGATGAACACACGACACAATTCAGTGGCATTCAGCTTTGTTTGGATTTTAACACACAGACAGACTGCACCTCTGCAAACAAAGACCACAAAATTCTAAAAGAAATATTGCCACAAAGAAAACAAGTGAATCCACAGATGACAGAAAGACTCTAGACTCTGCTCTCAGGCCTACCTTTCTACATATGGCATTTGTTTTAAAATAAATAGAAAAGCTCACCCCACACCTCTCCTCAAGCTTTTTCATCTTTCTTCCTGGTTCTGTCATTCCTAAATATCACAGCCATCCATCCAATTTCTCTCTCTCCTTACCGCATTTTATTTCTGGGGTAGATTTTATTTAGCACTACACACACATATTAGCTGCTGGATTCATATTAATAGAAGGCTTTAGTATGAGTAATGAAGTGATAATGAATGAAAACTTGCTTCCTTTTTGAAGCAGGTCTTTAAAGGCAGATAAAAGAGCATGGTGCTGAATAGAAAAGCAGAGCAGTGAGGGGATAGGGGCAGAGTTTGAAGTGCTTGCGCCAGATGTAACACAGACCGAGAAGGTGACTGGGGGAGAGGAAGTGCGAATACGGGAGACGGTTAAAGAAATACAGAACAGCAGAAGTCACTTGTGCTCGGTCCATCAAAAGTGAATGTAGACATGAAGAACTCAGCATCTTTATGTTTCCTATTTCTTCAGTCTCTATATCTGAACTTCTCACACAGCACTGTATGCATTCACTCAGACATGGAGATCAGCAAATATTTTCACACATTCTATGAACACTTCATTATCCAGTGTATTTATTGTCATCACTGGAGAGTTAATGAGGAAAATTAACTGAGCAAAGAACAACACCAGTCACACGCTCAATAAGGTTTTACCAGAACAGCATGCTGCTATTTCACTCAGATGAGGTCACTTTTCTTCTTCCTTATAGCACCAGCAAAAATCTCTATTATCCTTGGAGAGTGTATTTTTGTTCGTTTTTAATGCAGTCTAATATTCAAAAAACTATGTTCTTATGAGTGTTTTAATCTCTCAGAGCATTTTTCTAAGATCAGCTGTTGAATTTTTGCCAAGAGGTTCTTAAAATATACAAGAGTGTTGATAATGTGCATTCAAAACGACAAACTTTACACGAACAATTGTTCTTGTGTAGTTTTAGCAATGTTCACACACTGGAGCATTTTACTAAAAATTTCATTTGGTTCTTTTTGATTTCCTGAACATTTTGTGCTAAATAATCCTAGAGTTCCATCTCTAAAGGAATAAATATTATAGATCTTGGCATTAATATACAAATATATTTGACTTAAGAACTCATTTATCATCTGTAACCTCATTATCCTTGTCAGGCTTGCATAGTCTACCCCAGTAACCAAAGGCAGAGAATTGCTACTGTAGATGGGACACCAGGCCATCATCTCAGCTCACCATACAAACACTTTTACACCTAGAGTCAATCTAGCCTAGCCAAGCTGCCTATGTGCATGTTTTTGGACAGAATGGAGGAAACCCACATGAACACTGAGGTCATAAATTTAACATAAATATAAATATATTTCACACAAATGTATATCCCAACAGCTGTCCTCTCATTCCAATGCAAGTGAGTTTTTTCTTTGTTCTTAAACCTTGCAGGGAAACTAACAGCGATTCTTGGATCCCACATAAACTAGTAAATTAGAGGTTAAAAAATTTTTTTTGTAATGATTTGGTCAATGATGTTTCTTAATCCTTGCATGTATTCTTTGGTCCATTACAGTGATATATTTAGGCTCATTATACTGCTAGGAACCACCAGCATGTTTTTACACAATTTATTAAATCAGTTTATTTAAAAAAAGCTTTAAGCTTTGGTGATAATTTATTCAGGGGGTTTTTCAGCATCTTGCTGACTTGTTTTACAGGCAGACAACAGTTTAAAAAAAGATGTAAATGCCACATCTTGATATTATGAATTTATTTTTGGATCTTTTGTATATAAATAGGATGAAAGCATATGATTCATCTGAAGCCAGTTATCCAGTTCTATATGGCCACCTGGGATGGGTGGCAAGATATAAAAAGAGCTGTTGTTCTTATATGTTACTCCCAGTATAAATGTCAGTATGCTTCAATTAAGGCAAACATTCTCTACTTTTAAGCTAATAGACTTTGCTGCATTTTAGATCAAGTGTTCAGAGGCAAAATGAAAAAACGGAACAATGTAAAAAAAAATTTCAGGCTCCATTGTACTGTATATGATTAACCTCCATTTCCCGTGTCATGAGTTTCAGGCAATGTAATTCAAGCAGGACAGATTTACTTGCTTGATACACAAGACCACTCAGGTGGAAGGAAGCATGACTGTCAGCTTCAAGTCTGCTTTAATCCAGAGTAAAGTCATGTTCCTTCATGAGCAAACAGTTGTTGAATGTAGATGTGCAATAAAAATGTAGATATACAAAAAAATAAAAAAAAATTAAAAATAGCAGAAAAATCACAGAATCATTTGCTCACAAAAAAATGAGGAATGATAAGGTCACACTTTCGAACAACGTGTGTTTGCAGACCACAATCATGTGCACATGGGCATGTGGAATATAATACATGTGGAAATGCTGGCCATTATCCTGTGCACGAAGGGTAATGGGCAGCATTTTGACATGTATTATATTCCACATGCACACAGGAGAGGCTTTTCCAGACATTATTACCATCAGTAAAAGCTTCACAAGGTTGAATATTCTTCTTTAAATATTCTGCTTTAAATGGCTCACTATGGCCCACCATTAGATTTGATTTCTTCTTTGTCTTTTGTGTCGGTGCAGGCCGACACCCCATCAAACAGGACTTTCAAAAGCAAAGCCTTTCGAATTTAATCAGATTTCTAAATGCCATATTCATTACTATACAAACAGAAGAAATTGAAATCAAATGTGAAAAAGTCAAAACGGTGCCTTGGGGTAGGCACTTAAATCAGATTGTCATCGGACTTAGCTCGGCTGCCTGCCTCAGATGATGGAGCAGGCAGCAGTTTTGAAAGATTTTGTCTTCTAGAAGGCAGCGTTGCTGTTATTAGCTCTGATCCACGGCCCCTCTGGCTCCTAGAGGGAGCTGATCCCCCAGCTGACTAGGACATTAGTTCCACCCCGCAGAGCACTGCTCAAGTGCGAATGGCCAGTCAGGTAAGATCCATATCTCAGCGCCGCTTTGACAGGTCTCTCTGTCAGCTCTGATAAATGCAGCACGCGTAAAAAGCGCTGCAGGTTTAGGACGAGATCAAAAGACCAAATTTCCCGCTTCAATAAAAACAACTTTGAGCTGTACGTGCAGAGCCGAAGTCCAACCGTGTGTTCTAGTTAGCAGAGCTCAGGTACGACAATCAAAATTAGACAGCGCTGAGGTGGAAAGAGCTGATGAAAAGTGACAAAAAACTGCTAAAGGGCCTGTATGCTGGCAGGACAGCTGTTTGATGTGATTAAAAGTACCTCTGTGAGATGAGTCGGGCTTTAAACCTTGTTTCTTTACTACAAAGTGATCCTTCAAAATGGGTATTTTATCTTGAACTTACTGTGCATTCAGACATGAAAGAATACCAATGGCTCTGCAGGAGTGGAGAATAATTTTCACCTAGTGGTTGGCAAGCTCTTTCTGGTCATGAAAATATCCCCCCTCTGAGTCACACTTATTTACAGGCACAACTGGAGAATTGTTTACAGTTATTTTGCCCATATCCCTCCAGGAAACTGATTTCCACCACATCTGATTAAAAATGCTCAAGCTGGGCAGATCTTTGTAATTCATGTGCGCTTGAATGAATATCCAAAAAAGAGGAATGTTGACTGCGAGGTAGTAGGCAAAACGTGTGCGTGCGTGTATAATACTGACTGTGCATCAGCTGGCAGAAAGTGTGCGTGTATCTACGGAAAAAAAGATCAGAGCAGGATGAGAAAAAGCCTATCCACCCACACAGCTGTGAAATGATTAGAGAAGCAGACCTCTCTGTTAGTTTGTTTGCCTCTTGTTAGGTTGATAGGAATAGCATTAGCATAGACACTCCATGCATTGCATCGCCCCAGAAAACCTCTATCTCTCCAGCTATCAAAGATTCACACCACTCTCTCCTCCAACTCTATTTTTCACTTTCAAACACATTAGTCACATCTTTTTCCTTCTCACCTATTTGAATTAGGTTGCAATATTTACCCATACTATACATGTACATTCTTTATAACGTTGCAGTTTATTTACTTCTAGTTAATGGAACATAAGCACTTTGCAACATCAGTAAAAATATAAGAAGTAAAACAAATTAAGCGGCTGTGTTTGGGGAAACAGTGGGTATTAATCTTAAATACCCAGTGCCTCTTATTACATTGTCTATACATCTTCGTTTCATGTGCTCACCTCAGCATTCTATACAATATTACTTGAACCTCTCAGCACAAACAATAACTACATCTCTCCTTTTAATCATAGCAGCAGTCAGGAGGGAGAGGGAGAGAGAGAGAGACTCCCTTACCCTTTCTGCTGCTCTCTCTGGCTTGCAATTTTTTCCCCTCATCTTCTTTTACACCATATCTCCTTCTCTCTCTCACTCCCCAAAGTCATAATGATGAATGGGTGAGAGCTGGCATCTGGACGCCCACCGGCAAGAAGCAAGACCGTTTTCAGCGGTTCTCCTAGATCTGGATGGAAAGGAGATTAATTAATCCAGCAGACTGGGAGGCAGGACACTCTGGGTATAGCACTATGTGTGTGAGGAATGAGGTTGATGAGGTCTTTAAATAAACGCCACAAAGGTACATAGAAGAGCAGCCGGAGGCAAGGCATACCAGTCTGTCCTTGACCTCTCAGCACATGCACACAAATCTCACCATCATCTATTCCAAACTAAGGGGGGAGGGTAATGTATGGAGGTCTATTCTTAAACACATGGCATGGCATTACTCCCCTCATCAGCACAGCATCGCAATACTGTGATGAAGAGGTAAACGATCCGTCTGCCCTCACAACCACTCCGTCCTTCAGACCTGCCGAATATGCCCTTCCCAGCTCCATCCTGCGATGGGGAGGGAACTCTGGGGACTGAATCATCTATCCACACTCAATGGCAGGCCTGTGCCTGAAAAAAAAATCACCCTCCTGCTTTCACATCTTCTTTTTGTCCAGCTCACTGAGTCATTTGTTTTGAAACGACAACTGTAGGAGACAAAAGAACCTTCTGTAAAAACCTGTCTTCCTCTAAACATGACAAAGTGACATGTGCGGTTTTTAGGAAGACTGGCAACTAAGCTTGTTTTGATGCTTGTTTTGAACAAATGTCCCCTTAGGAACAATTTCATAGTAGACATGCACCAAACACAAACACAAACACACAGACTCTTTAAACTAACCCACTAACCCACTGAGTCCACTGTACTAGACAACAATCACAAGCATGATCTGAGGACATGGCTGAAGAGACAGAACGTTGACCCAATCTGGGAAAAGACCTTGGGAGAATGAAAAAAAAGGACAGAGGGATATTCCCATTTGTCTCCCATCCCAACAGACAAGCGCAGTGACCCACATAGAGCAGACTGGAATAGCTACAGGGAACAACAGAGATGGAAGAGTGAGTCAGAGAGAATGGTGCTGTTGAATTAAAATAGTCCTGTTCTGTAGTATCCCTTACAGTTAAACACTAAATTACACAGGCTAAGACAAAGGCATGTGCACTTTTAGCCTGAGAACAAGAAAAAGCCTGGAAGGCACAGTGTATTAATGACATCATCAAGTGTGTGTAAATTGTAGTTCAACATGACAGCAAGGTTTCAACTAGACTAGAACAGACAATTACAATGTAATTACCACAGTCAATTGCCAGCAAATAAACCACTTTGAAATCTGGATCAATCTCAAATAATCCACAAACTTTTGTAGCCTTCTACTTATTTTAAACACCTTAATTTTAAGCCTCAGAGAGAAATAAAACACACTGCACTGAATGGACCATGTCAGACACATACACACTCAATGGTTGGCATTATCCTGTTATTGGATGAATGGGCGTTATTATCCCGTTATTATTTTCTTGCCTTTCACAGCAGATTTTTTTTCTTTCAAAACGACATTCATATCCTTCATATCTTTTTGGTGGAGTTGCATTGAATAGCACCCCAAGCCATATAAAAGCAGAGAATAATAACAGGAGAGGAGAAAGGAAAAGAAAGGTCATCATGTCCTTGTGGTGGTGAAGTAGCACAGTATTTCTCTCTCTTTATAGTGTAACAAATGCACTTTCATAACGTGGCTTCCTGGTGCCATCAACAGACAGAGATGAAGAGAGAAAAAGACTGAGGAGAAAGAGAATTTTTATTACAGGCTTCAAAGTCCTGACATGCCAAAGTGTGTTACCAAATATAACATTTATCTTCTAATATGAGCAAACAAAATATATACTGTAAAATGAAAGTCTACACTATGAGCTTCAGAGCAAGATAAAGTTATCAGCGAAATGATGAAAAGAGTAGATCTCACTACAGTTTTTCTTCAGGTATTTGATCTAACTGAAAGCTGATCTCTCTCTCTGACAGACACACACACACCACACACACACACACACACACACCGTAGCCTGTCTTTTATGTACAGGTAAGCTTATAGCTACAGACCAGACCTTCAATTTCCTTTATGTCACACTACAGCATTGTGCCTCACTGACCTTAATATCCTCAACTATCAACTGATTTTGATCTCCTACTCACCTTACTTGCCAACTACAACAATGTCCAACAAATCCATCTTAAACACTAAGGTCACTGCTCAGATCTACTTTTTGAATACTTTTTGCATGTTAGCAGTCTGACCTATTTCTACATAAGAACCACGGCAGAACAGTAGCAACTCATCCAGAAGGTGTTGAAACAGAACACTCAAAAGCTTCCCACGGGTTTGCCGGCTACTGCAGCACAGGAAATACAATCATCTCTATTGGCTAAATATAGAGACAAACTACACTAGGCAGAACTGGTATAAGCTTGCCCAAAGGCCCTGTGGGTTACTATACTGCTCTCCCCTTGACTTAATGCTCCATTGATTCGGTCCCTGTTTTCTCAGCATCAACCCTTTGGACACTTACTTTGTTTCATTAGCAGTGGCTCTGATGACACTATCCTCAGAGACCAAAGACTGCTGGATATTTACATGTAACCTACACACTATGAACCAGAAGCTAATCAGGTCACGTTTACAAACATGTGCCCTCTCCAGACTCGCTGTATTTAATACTAATTCCAATCTGATAACCACAAATACAAACAAACCCGTTTTTTAGCCCACACCAAATAGAAATTGTCTGCAGTTGAACATGTATCTCCATGTACTTTATAATATCATATCATATCATATATTAGAGGGATTTATTCATTATAAGTGGAGACAAGCTTCTTTGTGCAAGAGCCAAACAAACCATTGCACTTTAATAGACTAACAAAAGATGCAAGGCTAAACTTTTATCTGCACACATTCTTTAGATTTATCCTATGGGGGAAAAAACTCTAAATAAATTATTTATAATTCCAGACAAGAATTCATATGAAGAACCAGGGCTTGGTTGATTGTAAGTGTTCAAAAAAATGGAGAAAGCAAATGAAAAGAGAGAAATAGTTAGAGTGATGCATGTAAAAGCACTGAGAGGTGGAGGGTGTGGAGTTCAAAAAGAGCAGGTTATAGAAAAGTCAAAGTCATGGTCATGGTCATGGTCAAAAGCATGTATCATCTTTGGCAGAAGAAAAGAAGAAGAAGAAGAGAGAGAGAGAGAGAGAGAGAGAGAGAGAGAGAGAGAGAGAGAGAGAGAGAGAGAGAGAGAGAGAGACAAAGTTTACACACTGAATGAAGCACAAGTTCAAATATTAAAGGGAGAGAAGCAAAAGTAGTAGAAATTGGAGACCTCGGGTCCCATATCCCTATTGGAACTGTCCATAGTGCTGAAATATTTGACTGATAACCAACGAGCACTCCACCAGTAGAAGACCCTAACGGCTTAATTTGTGTGTGTGTGGCAACAACCTGCCAGTCAGAGGTCTCTGTCTCTCTCACACAGAGTGGATAGCAAAACTGAAGGCCCCAAGGAGGCCATGATGCATTTTAAGCCAAAGTCAGGCCTGAAAGCTATATTCACACATCAACCAGGGTTACTAATAGGCCACGGATAGGTTCGAGAACCACATAAGAGACCCATGTGTGCCACAAACAAGTCTGGCAATCAGTAGGAGGTCCAGTAAGCTATGCATGGATAACTCCTCAGCACTCTCCATGCCTACAGCTCTGGCCACAAGCCACACATTGGCACTAATTTGTTTTCTTGCTGTCAATTCAGTTGCAGTGTGTGACAGTGAGCCCTCAGACAGTTGCAAGGGGAATCCTAAAGCAATGGAGAGACAGTGAGAGAGTGTGCCTATAGGTTTGGGCTAATCTAACAGGCTCATCTTAGTTTCTACCCTTATGAGGGGATCTCTTTGTACTCACAGATGTGCATTACTGTGATCTAAACCACCAAGTAGAGCATGAAACAAAAGACCTAAAACAATCCCTTTCTCAACTCTTTTAATCAGCAAGCCGACATCCCTATCTTAAGGGAGCCACTGCTCAAGAAGTTGAAGATTAAAATCAATTTGAGGCTGATGCTGACAGACATCAGGGAGCAGATCTGCTGCTTTAGGTCTCGATCAGAGTAGTACGAAGATGGAGAACTGTGGTAAAAAGGCTGACTGCAGAGAACAGCAGAGAAGCCATTTCTGGGTAATGGATGAATCCTGAAATGCTGAAGGCAACCTCCAGCAGTGCCTAGTAGGACATTTGTATCCTGTTCCAAACAGAAATCAGACACTCCTTCTCTCTTTTCCGTTCATAGAACACCTGATAGAGGAGTTTAAACCATACTTAGACACAAATGGTACACAACTCTTTTAAAACTTGCCACTTTATTTAGGGACAGAATATGTCTGCTAGGGTAGATTATATAGATATATATATATATATATATATATATATATATATATATATATATATATATATATATATATATATATATATATATATATTTATGCACAGTTGATCTGCTGTTATTGTGTTGCTACATCCAAAATTTTCTATCTACCCTAGCAGACATATATATATATATATATATATATATATATATATATATATATATATATATGATATATATATATATATATATATATATATATATATAGTGGTATGAAAAAGTGTTGGCCCCCTTCCTGATTTCTTATTTTTTTGCATGTTTGTCACACTTTAATGTTTCAGATAATGAAAGACATTTAAATATTAGTCAAAGATAACACAAGTAAACACATCATGCAGTTTTTAAATGAAGGTTTTTATTATTAAGGGAAAAAAAAATCCAAAACTACATGGCCCTGTGTGAAAAAGTGTTTGCCCCCTAAGCCTAGTAACTGGTTGGGCCACCCTTAGCAACAACAACTGTTCAATCAAGCGTTTTCGATAACTTGCAATGAGTCTGTTACAGCGCTGTGGAGGAATTTTGGCCCACTCATCTTTGCAGAATTGTTGTAATTCAGCCACATTGGAGGGTTTTCAAGCATGATCCACCTTTTTAAGGTCATGCCACAGCATCTCAATCGGATTGAGGTCAGGCCTTTGACTAGGCCACTCCAAAGTCTTCATTTTGTTTTTCTTCAGCCATTCAGAGGTGGACTTGCTGGTGTGTTTTGGATCATTGTCCTGCTGCAGAAGTTCGCTTCAGCTTGAGGTCATAAACAGATGGCTGGACATTCTCCTTCAGGATTTTTTGGTAGACAGCAGAATTCATGGTTCCATTTACCACAGCAAGTTTTCCAGGTCCTGAAGCAGCAAAGCAGCCCCAGACCATCACACTACCACCACCATATTTTACTGTTGGTATGATGTTCTTTTTCTGAAATGCGGTGTTACTTTTACGCCAGACGTAATGGGACACAGACCTTCCAAAAAGTTCAATATTTGTTTCGTCAGTCCACAGAGTATTTTCCCAAAAGTCTTGGGGATCATCAAGATGTTTTCTGGCAAAACTGAGACGAGCCTTTATGTTCTTTTTGCTAGCAGCGGTTTTCGTCTTGGAACTCTGCCATGCAAACCATTTTTGCCCAGTCTCTTTCTTATGGTGGAGTCATGAACACTCACCTTAACTGAGGCAAGTGAGGCCTGCAGTTCTTTGGATGTTGTTGTGGGGTCTTTTGTGACCTCCTGGATGAGTTGTCGCTGCACTCTTGGGGTATTTTTGGTCAGCCGGCCACTCCTGGGAAGGTTCCCCACATGTTTTCGCCATTTGTAGATAATGGCTCTCACTGTGGTTCGCAGCAGTCCCAAAGCTTTAGAAATGACTTTATAACCTTTTCCAGACTGATAGATCGGTAGGTTTGTGACCTCAAGCTGAAGCGAACTTGGGTTCTGCAGCAGTGATCCAAAACACACCAGCAAGTCCACCTCTGAATGCTTCAAGAAAAACAAAATAAAGACTTTGGAGTGGCCTAGTCAAAGTCCTGACCTCAATCCGATTGAAATGCTGTGGCATGACCTTAAAAAGGTGGTTCATGCTCAAAAACACTCCAATGTGGCTGAATTACAACAATTCTGCAAAGATGAGTGGGCCAAAATTCCTCCACGGCGCTGTAACAGACTCATTGCAAGTTATCGTAAACGCTTGATTGAACAGTTGTTGTTGCTAAGGGTGGCCCAACCAGTTACTAGGCTTAGGGGGCAAACACTTTTTCACACAGGGCCATGTAGTTTTGGATTTTGTTTTCCCTTAATAATAAAAACCTTCATTTAAAAACTGCATGATGTGTTTACTTGTGTTATCTTTGACGTATATTTAAATGTCTTTCATTATCTGAAACATTAAAGTGTGACAAACATGCAAAAAAACAAGAAACCAGGAAGGGGGCCAACACTTTTTCACACCACTGTATATATTCAAATATATTCACAGTCTATTGTTTACTGCAGTGTGATGTGAGCTGGGAAGCAAGTCAACACCTAACCTGTCACACCCTACACATCAAAAGACTTCAGTTCCAAATTACCTGCAATATTCATACGCAGGTGGTGAATATCAGCTCTCCACAGAGCTTCAATTTATTTGTCGCTGTTCAAAAGCCGTTCCTCCTCCACAGCTGAGCACTAATGAGGACGGTGAAATGTTAAACTCAGCAAGCAGCTTTTGCCCAGACAAAACACGATCACACACAAAATATCTCACCTACCCCCTGCTGGACATTTCACTTGACTACATACACACACATACAGCAAGTCAGACGGTAGCATGTCTGTGAAACAGATCAATATTTCAACCTCATACTCTACCTAAAGCTCAGCATTCATTAACACAAACCACTGTTATTCTAAGCACCAATTAGAACTGAGTAAATATATAAGATGGAAGAACATGAGAACTAGCTGTTGCTGTGATGTGTGCACTAGGAGAATGAATGCCATGTAAAGGAGAAAGATGAAAATATGGCTCGTGTAATTAGTCTGGCTGTGATCCAGTCACTCGGCCTCCCTGATCCGACCACCTGTTGGCGCACAGAGCTGTCTGAGGCAGGTTAATTAGACAAGCTGGAGCAGTAAGGGATAGTAAACAGATCCTGAGCTAGTCACTAACTAACAAGAAGATGCTCTCAAACACCCACACCCAAACATTCATGCCTGTCCACCCACTACTCCATCATCACACAGGCATATAGCCACATACTGAGGGAAAACAGACCCAGCAGCACCTGCTTAGTCTGGCAGTGGCAGATTAAACAGAGGAGTGAATTTGCAGCTGTCTAATGATCAGCTGCATTCTGGCACAAACTCACCTCCTCAGCACAGCAGCAAGGCTGACTCATTCGCTTAAACACTGAGAGACTTCTGTTAAGGTTATGTGTGAATGTGATGCATTCAGCAGACTTTGTCCACACTGTTAGTATCAAAGTGTCTATAAAGAATTTGGCCCTGCTATGTACCATATAGAGCTAGGTGCATTTTTAGAATATGAAGATAAAATGATCCATTATATTTAAAGCCAACTTAAAATTGAATTCATCCATTTATTATTCGTCTTCTCTAACCGATTTAGCCTGGTCAGGGTCACAGTTTGTCCAAAGTTAATCCTGGTGCAAGGTGGAAGAATTCAACCCAGATGAGACACCAAGCCATCACAGAGCACCATCCACACATGCATTCATTCTTGGGGGAAACTTAGTATAGCCAAGATGCATGTTTTTGGATAATGGAAGGAGAAGCTGAAGGAAACCTAATAAACACAGAAACAAGATTGAACTCAAGACCCTGGAACTGTGAGGCAGCAGTCCTACCCACTGCATCACTGTGCGTCCCAATACTCCACTTTATGTCAGACTGGGAATCACACCCATTTTGAGAACTTGAATATTATTTTTGTTACAAATGCCAACAGGTGGAAAGGTGGAAAGTAGTGGAGTACAAGTTAAAAAAAAAATGTGTAGAGATTCTAAGGCTGGTGTTAGCCATCTGTATCAAAAGAAACTTAAATTCATGATAAAGCTGTGCAGTGTCATGACAAAGAAAGAAAGAAAGAAAAAGCAAGAGTAAGAGGGAGGTAGAACTTGAGCAAAAAAGGCTGGGAAAGAAGCAGAAGGTTCATTAAGACACAGCCAGGCTTGGAGAGATGTGAAGCTGCTGGACAGTGAGATAAGTGTTGAGAGGTGTGCTGAACATGTCGAACAGTGCAGCACACAGCCAAAACACGGCCTACAGCCAAGGAAGAAGTATCAATAGAGGACACAGCTCATGGCCAGGCAGCTAGTGAGCAACTCAACTGATGAAGAGAAAATCTGTAGTCCCTCTAGCAATACTCCCTTCTTTTCATTTATCTATCCAGTCCAAACATGCCTGGGCTGTTAAACGCTGATGCTCATGCAGGTTCAACAGTGTTAACTCCAACATAAATTTACTCCTGTAGAGAATTCATTTGCTCTTCCACTGGTCTTCAGCCAAGCCTGTATAACTCTCATTACTATTCCTAACAAATCTACCGCAAACAATTCTGTTTAGCACTAATTAGAATTACAGCTACAGAATTACTCCTTCCTCCAAAACCAGGGTCTACTTTTAATTGTTAATCTACATTAAAAACCTTTTTCAGTCCTTGCCCCAGATAAGGCATGCTAATAGATTTTCACAAACACTCAGCTTTCTGAGAGGCATTTTTGTTTTCATTAACAATGTGCTCTTAGGACTGTGCACATTCCAAACACTTCCCACACTCTGTCATACTCCAGATGCTTCTCAGAGTCTTTAGGTAGTCACAGCAAAATCCATAAAGTAGTAGTGGGTTGTAAACAAGTCCATCCATAGGCCACTAAAGATGCAGCCACATCTTGCTTTTAAAGTTTTGGGTATTATTGGTGATAGGGCACACACTGGAGGCTCACATTGAAGTGGCAGACATTGGAGAGTGCTCTGCCTAATGTCTTCTGATTCTTGGCCATGAGGTGACAAATCTGCCATTAATGAGGCAAGCCGGAGTAGAAAAAAAATTCTCTAAAAATGCTCTCTCCTCTTTACCAAACACCTCTGATCATATACGGCCAGAGGGTTGAGTCAACATTCCTCCATCTACTGACTGCTTTATAGAAGAATTCCCCTGCTGTTGACTAGCTTTTACAAACAAAGGCCAAAAAGGCAAAGCTAAGCACTGGAGCTGTAAGCATGGGAGAAATCACTAAAAACAACGAAACAATAGAAAGAAAATGGAAAGTGGGAGGACTGATGCAAACAGACCCGCTGAGAAAATGCAGTATGGTGCTCTGCAGGGGCTCTTACTTGACATCCAATACCATAAAGCGCAATTACACACACACAAATATACCCATGCACTGAATTGTGTTAAGCAAAGACATAGTGACATGACTCTGCCTTCGCCTGGTTATCAAGGTAAGATGACGTGCAGATGGCACATACACACATCACACTTTCAAAGAGCTTAATTCCCTCCGAGGGCCCAGGTGAAAATGTGGAGTATGTGTGAGACGTGTGTGTAGTGTATAATGTGTGAAAACGGCATAGGTAACAGATGGTGCAGTGGAAGCCAGCACAGACCAGAGCAGCATGACGGTAACAGGATGGCCAGTCGGCCTCGAGCAGCATGGCCACAACAGAGCAGAAGCCACACGGCAGGACACTGAGCTTGTTCTCACAGCTACAGGAAGCATGGCCACTCTCAACCAATCACAAAGCCACACACAGAAAGGAAATAGAGTGGAGGGGTTGTGGAGGGATGTATGAAGCAATGTTTTAACAGGTCTGCTCTCAACATGAGGTGGAGGGTCTGAGGGAGAATGGAAATTAAGATAAGAGGAGGGTATGAAAAGTAAAAAGACAGCGGGATAGGAATAGATGAACATGCAAAAAAAAGAGAAAGGAATTTAGAATAATAGGTCACATCATAGTTAATGCACTGAGCCATTTCATTGGTAGTGCTGAATAATTCAGCCAGTGGGTTAAGAGTGCAAGTGTCTAGTACAGAGTTCAGACTCTCTATATCGTGTGTGGCATGCTCACATCATGCCATACAGAAAATCTCCAGTGTGCCATTAAAACTACATGAACCTGTGACCTTTATGTGACTCCTCATACAGTAAGAATATGCAGATATGGGAAAAGCAGCACACTCTAACAGTGAGAGGATGTTAAATTAACTAGAAACTAGATCGCATGAACCGCTACTTTCCTGTAATGTCCTATTACACATAAAAACACAAAAAATGTCAAGCTAGATTTAAGTCTTTCAGTAATTTTCAGTCAATTTCAACCAAAATTATTGACACCTAGTTTCGACTGTTAGCACTGCTACTTTAATAATAACAGATCAGATTTTAAAGAAGCAGTAGTAGTGACCAGCTGGCATCATGCCATGTACACCACAGAAACCCATATTCGCCATTAACTGCATTAACAATGATCCGTCAAGGATTACCTTAAAATTCTGACTTCACTTGACCTCCCGGAGTGCCGCAATCACCCTCATCTCCCTAGTGCGTGAGAGAGTGTGAGGATGAGTGTCGGGGTGATCCTCTGAGCACCAGCATGCCCTGCTCTTCAGGGGAGCCCAGCGGCATGTTCAGCCTCAGTAAACAGCTAAAGTGGTAAGAGATCCTTAATAATTAATGGATGAAAATTCCCCTACCCGACCAGAGGTCTGGCCACAGCCCATGTCTTCAACACTGCCTTCAGCCCACCCTTAGTGCCGTTAGTGCCCACTGACCTGAAGTGAGAACACTCAAGTGCTAACAATGAATGATATCTAAAGCAGAGTTTAATGATGTTGGCGAACTCTAAAATCTTAAGGCAGAAATGTGTTAATTTTCTAAACCTATTATTTACATGCCAGTGTGGGAGACAAAATATTATTTACAAATATGAAAAATAATATAAAGTGTAATTGTTGCTTTGACTTTATTTGTCAATATCTTAAAATCAGAGTTCTCAGATCAAACTTGGTGCATCAAAAAGTGTAGAACATACATTCTGTATAGACTGTATCTTTACTGTGAATATACTGTATCTATATCTTTACCCCCTATTTTTAAAACACATCATCTGCTGCATCGGTGTCAGTCAAGAAGGGAATACATTATGAATGAAAGGGCACTCAATCTGGACAAAATCAATACTAACATGGTTCAAGTTAACTGCTCCAGCACAGGGGACCCTGTTTGTCTGCCATCTCGCTTCGCTACGCTTCACCACACACACACACACACACACACACACACACACACACACACACACACACACACACACACACACACACACACACACACCCCAGTTCTTCAGACCCTATAGCAGCATGCAAGCAGTTATCTGACTCTTTCAGCATCACAAAAAGCCGGATGCCTGCTTTTCACTGGAGACTCAATCTCACCAGTACAATGCAGGCGTTCAAAAACAAGGACAGAAAGGGCAGCAAACTACTCATCCTCTTCCCATTTATCCACCCATCAGGATCCATCCATCAGTATGGGTGTCTGGCTGCTGCTGTCAGGGGCCAGGATCATGAAGACAGAGGGTGATTGGGCATGGCAGACGGCTGCCTTCATCATGCCAGTTAGTTCCGGGTTTGTACTTTAAGTTCAGTGTCAGAGTGGGCAGAGAAACTGACAAGCATCTATTAAATAGGCTGACTCATTTTCAAACAGAACTTTAAATGTAAGGAGTGAAAAGGAGGCCACTGGCCACAGTCTCAGGTCATTGGCTGACTTCACATGTTGCATAAGCTGCTCAATAATGTAAGGTACTGAATGAAAATACATTGACTTGATGTTAAATACATGGGCAGTTCAGGGGCAAGAAGACTTTCAGTGCCAAGGTTAGGATAAAAAACACAAACATCTATATGAAACGGGGCAACGTGAAATGGCTATGGTGTCAAAACCCAACAAGCTACAAAAAGCAAAAATATTTGTCATTAAAATTAAATGTATAGCACTTGTTTTTGTGTAGCCTTGAACTTTAAACCCTGCTATCATTGTGTAGCTGCTACACACAATACTGTAATAGCCTGCTTAGGGGGAAAAAAAAGTATTTTAAAGAAAAGCTTAATTTTATCCCACATACAGTGTGCTCAGTATACACTTTGATTTAGTTTAAAAAGAATTTTGGATTAATCAAGATTAAAAGACAATATTCACCCCGTCTATTATCGTAATACACAATTCTATTATATAAGCATTTCTCCCTTAAAGTCTGCGAGATGAAGCCTAATTACACGCAGTTCTGTGAAGGAAGGCTTAAGAAATAATTTAGCATCACTTCAAAATGTTCATTATTTTCAGTATTCAGAAGCATGGCATGCCAGTCACGTACATTTCAATGCTGTATAACTGTAAGCAGTAAGAATCAATGGTACATTTGGTGCACATTCCATAAGAAAAAACAGCATCAGGTTTGTCCTTTCCTGCAGGTTTTCTAGCTTTTTTCCCACTTGCTTGGACATCACTATAAAGCATCTCATCGTCGTAATCAAGAACTCGTCTTTCGCCTTTCTGCTGTGATCATTTGGCTGCTGGTGTACCTTTCCCCAGCTACAGCTTAAATAAAAATGCTAATGCACCCCATGAAGTGCTTGCTGCACTATCAACAGAGAGGCAGCTGCTGAAGTTAGAGAGAATGGACCAAATCAAACGACAGACGGACAATTACACACACGAACACACAAAATGCACAGAAAAGTGGGTATGTTTTTTTTTTTCAGCAGAGAGCGAAAATGGCAA
Source organism: Hemibagrus guttatus (assembly GCA_033459395.1). NCBI lineage: Eukaryota > Metazoa > Chordata > Actinopteri > Siluriformes > Bagridae > Hemibagrus > Hemibagrus guttatus. The sequence continues at coordinate 15,594,387 of JAUCMX010000009.1, read as the reverse complement.
TATTATGCATGACAAAGCATATGATGATAGCCAGGTGAGATGAGCTAAGGAGGGAGGATCAGATAGCGTTAATGGAGGATTTACAAGTGTTGCAGGAGGATTTGTAACATGGCCACCTCTACACGGTCCAGTGACAGAACTGGGACATACTTAACATAAAACAAGAAAATGGTGATTTAGTTTTGATGTGAGGATCTCTTGCACCAACAAGCACAGGTGAGTATCAGAGCTAATCTACATTAAGTCAGAAGCAATAAGCATTTTCCTGTATTATAGGACATTTGCCCTCAGCTTCTCAGGATTTCTCAGCTGTGTCTCTGGGGCTCTCTCCATCTCTCACTCTCACCATCTGCTTCCTCGGGACTCCAATCCCCCGCTCCACTGCTCCTTCTCACTCACAAACCACAAACATTCAAACTACGTGCTATTTCAAGGAATAGCTGCTATGCCACAATCAATGCAGAATTCCTTGTGGAATTCCTAATAGACATGTCTGAGAGATGAGGTCTACCAGCACCTTCACTCCAGTATTAAGTTTCCAGCCTGCATTGACCACACAATGCAGTCAATGACCAGAAAGTTTACTTGTACCTAAATAACCCTTTTTTTTTTTTTTTTTAATGTTTCACTTCCACCAGCATCAGCCAAAAAAAGTGTCATGCAAATGAGTTAAATATCATTGTATAGAACCTTTAACCTTTTAGAAACTATTGAAAGAAGCACTGAAGTACTCTTAAGCCTAGAACACACTAAATAAATTTAGCCCTGATTTCCCAGTCCACACAACAATTTTGCGGTTCAGGGATTGCTCTTCAACTTCACATATGATCCCAGCAGCCACTTGCGCGTGAAAGGTTCAGCAATGCAAAATGTGTGAGCAAATGCTGAAGCATATTTTCAGAAGAACAGTGCAGAGAAACATCCAGTTAAAATCTGAAATCAAAGAAATCAAATTCATCTGCTCTTACACACAGCAGATTCCTGAATCCAGTTTATAGTCCAATAAACATTTATGCATCTATGAACAATTATTTTGCATTTCAAACAGCAAAAACAAAAAGACAACATGATTCCTGGTGATGCACAGAATAAAAAATATTTTTACACTATATTTCCAGGTCTTTAATTCTATAATTCTACCCCCAAATTCTTTTCTCTTATTTGTCTTTTTTTCTTGTTCCATACAAAGTCACAAAGCTTGCTTTTATTTTTATGAGAAAGCATGATTTGGGGATCCATTGAGCTCATCTGTGATCAGAAGTCATTCAGTGTCTGACCCTCGTCTGTGAGCAGTTGTGTACTTCTACATCCAACAACAACTGATTGCGAGCAATTTAAATTGTGTAGTGTATGTGGGTCAGTAATTTACAGCTGTATAATCCGCACTTTGTTTTAAAAAAAATAAAATAAAATTTTGGAATTTTTTTCCAAATTTTATGTCAACATTTTGTTAAACATATAAATATATATGTATAGGGTACTCTACTGGCATCCCATACCAGAAAAATTCTCATCGTGCTCAGTGTTCCTGGGACAATCTATCAATCCACTGCATCCCTGGTCAGGATAAATGAAGACGACTGAATGAAGGAATGAATATACAGTGTATTACAACTGTATAACTATAAAATCAAACAATATCTTTATTTCTGGGACATCTATTGCAAAGTAAGAAGCAAAAAATGTGAGTTTCCTGAACACGCACAAGTTCCATTGATTTTTGTCCCTAATAACACTGTCATATGAAATCCACCCAAAAACACCCAGCTATATTTTTAGGAGATAAAAGGATCTTTGGATAGTGGTTCTTTGCACAGTTAACAGTTCTACATTTCCAAATTGGTTCTACTTGCAACTTGAAAGGAGAGCTTCCCACAGAGGAACATACTGGAGAACCTTTAGAGTGCTAAATGAAACCTGCCTAAATCTAAACAGCTTGGCTTTCTGCAGTGTGGATAACATTCCAGCCTGGTCTAGGTGTCTCCAGCCACAAAAACAACCATAAAGCAACTGAGTTGGAAAACTAATTATAAGTTGATTGCAAAAGATGCGATAATGACCAGTCTATTCATGCTCATCAGGCAAATGATGCACAAAGGGCTTGTTTGTGGGATGATGCTGCCTCTTTTACCATCATTAAGCTATTAAATTTGCCCCAGGCCATTAAAAAGCAACTTCAAAAGCCTTGCATGTCTGGCTGTTATTGGGTTATGGCAAAATTTCCACAGAAAAGTAAATTACTCCAATGATTGAGTGAGACAGGATTTATAAAACACAACGCAAGTATGATTGCAAAAGACCAACAATTACAAAATGTAGCAAGGACCAGTCTTAAGGACATAGAATTGAGACATACACTAATGAGGACAGAACATGGTGTGCATTAGGGTTCAGATCATTACTGTAAATCTGACAACTTATTGAGAGGGAAGATGTCTAATTGCAAGGAGTGTGACTTGGTGTGAGTACTTGTAGAATCCATGAAGTAAATGTTTCTCATAATTAAAGCTAATTGAGAGGAGAGGGCATAGTGTCAATGATGTAAGCTGGTTATGAGATTTTTTAATGAGATCCATATGTATTCATATGCACCAGGGTTACTCAAATAATTTAATACCCTCTGCCACACGTGAAGTTCCACATTCTCCCAACTTAACTGCCTATAAAATTCTATAGCTTATCCTCTCAGCTGAGATTCCACACCCAGTTCCAACTTCCTGCAACACAACAACTTCTGTGTAGCAGTGTGTGTGCTCCACATGACTGCTTTAATTGCTAATTTTGGAGGGTTTCAGGAGTAATCAAATTGAATATTGTTTGTCAATTTTGCACTCAGCTCAAATCTGATAGTAGTGTTAACCTAATTCATACATTCCCTCCAGTAACAATAACAGGGTCTCAATGGATTCAGAGTGTATTCCGGAAACACGGAACCAGTGGCAAGATGGGAATACACACTGTATGGGACACCAGTCTGTCTCCTGCCTGGCTTAACCTAATATAATTGTTAATTTAATATACTTATTAGCTGATTTCCATCTGCCATTTTTTCATGGCAGACAAGCAGCAGCTCATATAACTTGACACTATGCTTATTTGGCCTGTTCAAAATATTTCATATTTTGCTTAGATGACAACTGTTATATGGCCAACAGCTTGTGGACACAAACACACATCACACCCATATGTGTGTTTTACCCAAACTGTTGGAAGCACACAATTGTATAGAATGTTTCTATATGCTATGGCATTACAATTTCCTTTCACTGGAACTAATGGACCTGTTCCCCTGTGAACAAAGCCAGGTCCATGAAGACGTGATATGCCAAAGTTGGAGTGGAAGAACTCAAGTGGCCTATACAGAGAATTGACCTCAACCCTATTGAACGCCTCTTCATCCGACATCAGCGTATGACCTCACTAATGCTCTTGTGGATGAATTGGCAAATCCCTACAGCCATGATCGAAACTGTAACAGAGAGTCTTCCCAGAAGAGTGGAGTAAATCAGGAATGGGATGTTCAAATGGGATAGAATAGGATGGTCGTATGAGTGATGGTCATGTGTCTACAAACTTTTGGCCATATAGTGTAGTCATATAGTGTGGTCATACACACTGGGGGTGGGGGTTCAGTTAGAGAAATGGCAATTTCAAAAAAGATGTCACAATTTATGTCTAGAAAAATTTAAACCTCAACACAAAGCCTACTGTACCTTATGAAATGACAGAGACTTGCACAGATTCAGATTTAAGCTAGCATCTTTGGAGAATAAAAATGCCCTAAAATATAAATGGGTTTTTTTGACCGCCAGAATATATCCTGATCTCTACTATTACCAATGTGTTTAAACTTACTCCTTATATAGACCTTCTCACACTTTTGTAGTTAATTGATATATGTGAAAAACTGATCTGAGAGCAAATGTTTTAATTAGTGGATCTGTGACCAACTCAGATGGCTCTGAGTTTGCATGTATTTTTACATTTTCTTGCATTTTAAAAAATCATAAAAAAAATATAGTATCCAAAAGCATTGTCAGCATAAACAGGGTAAACCCAGAGTAGATTTAACACCTCCTTTAATACTACTGTCTATGGGAATTGCGTGTTCCTTTTTTTTAATGAATAAGAGAAGGTGTAAATTAGTCCTGTCTTTAAGCAGCTAAACAAAGCCTGTTGTAGAACAAAAAGAATCCCCCCAGGCTCAGCCACTGGAATTAAACTGTCAGTCATTATAAATGACATACAGGTTACAAAAAACTGATTAAGATTACGATCTTTAGTATTGTAGTAATTCCATTATCGCTAATTAGCCTGTAAATATTCTTTGCAAATCACGTACTTTAATGAACATGTTGCTATTTTAACACATAACAAAATGTGCCTTCTAGTATATGTAGGTTTTTATATTTTATTTAGCAAAAAGCAAGTCACTGCAACCAAATGGCAAGTAATGCAAGTCCATTTATTAAAAAGTACATTTTCTAGAGGGAGTTACACAAAAAAAAAAAAAAAAGCTTTTGAAATTGGCTGTACCTTTTGTTCCTTTACACACTAAGTGAACAGACACCTCTAGCTGGAAATATGAAGAAAACGTTCATTTGTCAAATACAGCTAATCAATTAGGAATTAAATGGTAAGAACATAACAGCCTGCTTATGTGACAGGCTGCGCTGTTTCTTCTTACTTACTCTTGCTCTAAATATGCCCAAGAAGATAAAGCACAGGAAAACAGAAAATCCTGTAAAAGCATGTCGTTGTTAAGCTTCTTCAAGCTCTGAGCATATAGTTCCTTTTTGCAGGTTCTCCTAATTAAGTAGGTCAGCTGAAGTCAGGAACCTTGCCTAAGGGCTGTGTAGTGATATCGTCAGAAACAGTTATCAGTATTTGAGTCTAGTTTAATCGCTGTATATATGCACACCTATACAATTTGCAAAGGTAAATATCTGAATAAAGCACCACTGTATATTCTGCTGTTTTTATGATGCCTGTGTTAAGCAATTATAAAGAGAATAGAAAATGTAAATCATGCTGTCTCTTGGACTAAGAGGCTTATGTGTTGTATCCACAATAAAGGACACAGTGTTCCTAAATCCAACCAGAGTCAAAAGAGGAGAGCTAAGAAAACTAGCTGTGCTCAGAAGTGTGCCATGATGCAAGCGACTTGTCATCAGATCCACAGGAAAGTCCCAGTGACAGAGCCTCTTAACTTTTATGATTGTTTGACAAAGTTGACTTCAAAGGAATGAACCTTTAGCCGTGTTTTGCAGAGGAATGAAACAGCCAGGTTGGCTTGGGGAGGGGCAGTAGGGGCTCATGGGAGTGAAGGACGAGAAAGTAAGGAAGATGCTGGAGTGGAGAGGGGGAGCCCTTTGATCTGTCTCTACAGCAAAAACTACAAAAAGATAAAAAGCAATGGGGAGACGAGTAGAGAAGATTGTAAGCAAGGCTCACTCGCTATTCCCCAAAGGATGGTGCTGGGGCAAAAAAGAAGAGATAAGAGCAGGCTGTTTTAGAGATCTGCGTACTTAGGGAGTTTTTCCAGGCCTGTCACTGAAGCAATTTGCATTGAACCACATTCCTAAGCAGACAAGGGTCCAGCCACCACCAGTGAGTCTAACATTATTAGTATAAAGCAATTACCTGAGGCTACCGACTCATACCAAGTAAGACAATTTGTTTAAGCAGCAGGTCAGTTGATCCATTATAGGTCTTCTTATGTGTATTAACCTGTAAGATAACCTACTCTACAATCCCTAGCTGCTGGCATTATGTACTGAAGGGACTGACCTTGAAAGAGGGCTGCATTCTGGATGATGAGGAGTTTGAGATGGGCGCTGCTAGCCTGTAGATTCGACTCCAGATTCTGTTTGGCGGTGAGGAGGTAACGTTCTTCCATCTTGCGAGAGCAGCAAGTGAGGCCTTTCGACTGGCACACTTGCAGGTCTGAGCCTGTTAAAGAGAGACAGAGAAAGAGGTGTTTGTTCTTCATCACTCAAAAAAAAGTAAATAGACTTCTGTAATGTTCTGTACAATCCTCCTGAGACGGTGTTTGTCTAATGAGTTTCAGCTAGCAGAAGAGTAACAGCAAATTGGCTGTTTTAAACAAGCAAATGCTTAAATAAGCTATACGGACTTGCAATCGAATCACAGGTGTGCTTTACAGCATAGCAAAACACCTATCAAGGTTTTAATGTTGGTTTATCAACCAAACCCAAATTCCCAAATATATATATATAGGACGTTTCACATTCACATACATACACACATTACGCCCAGAAAACACTCTATATTTGGCCCTACGTTAATGAGCAGTCTGAGGATAATATCTCTTGTTTTCTTTCTGCAAATTTTCAATCCCAAGCGACACATAGAGCAAAAACTACTGTCTCATCAGAATAAAAATACATGCTATTTATTAATGAGATTCATTAGTCCTATATACAAACACCCAAGTATACATTCACACACAATCCAATATGCAGTTTCTGAAAACTGTACTTCATTTGCATCAACCCACTAAGGTCTAATTGCAAACCAAATCATGCATGGCTGCTAGGCAGATCAGTCTCACAAGAACCACAATAATGTCTTATTGTCTCACAATAATGAAAAAAAGTACAGTTTTACTGTGTAATTGATGTTGCAAGCCACAGTGCAGAAGAATAAGCAACATATAAGTAAATAAGTAAGTTAGCAAGTAAAGTAAACTGTGAATGTGTTTTTGCCGATGGCATCACTATTTTCCACAACATACGTGTATCATGAGTGGCAGGGGAACATTGTGAGGCACAGAAGAGGTGATGCCTTACTGCAAATAATAGCAACAAAATAATTAAGTCGTTTTGTGTTCTCCATACACACTTATGATGATGTAAGATAAACACAAATGCACTGGGGTTCAAAACCACCTGAGAAAGATCACATCTAAAACCCAAACATACAGCATCTGTCCTTCCTGGATTAGCTAAGTTTCTTGATTCTAATCGTTCAGAAGGTGCTGATTGATTTTCTATAACAGCATGGATCTGGCAGCAGTGCAACTCTGACATATTTAGTAGGTTTTCCACCACAGGAAAGTTTTTTTCATACATTTTTTAACAAAAAGGCTGGTGAGGAACAACTGTGTATTGCTGACTTTTGGACAATCCACAAAATTAAATGTAGAAATAAACAGTTAAAATAATAGCATACTGTCGTAAAAGAAAAAAAAAACGTGGGCCAGACGTAATTTATTCTTACTTCAGATTTACTTCAGAACATTTTTCGGAATGTATAGCTCAGACCCGGTGATATTGTGCAGAACTAAAATGTTTTAATTAACTTTTAGTCTGTTCATTTCCTTCTAGCTGGAAGTCACAGACCATTAATTCTACATGCAGCACTTCCTAATTTTAAAGCACTGTTCCTAAATAATTAGAGCACTTCTGCAGCAGAATTGTGGTCTGTGTCAAAACCACACCCGGGTTCAAATAAATGAAGTGCACTTGTTTCTTGAAAGCTTTGCTCCCAAGTTTCTCAGCTTTTAATTCTGAAGGACTATGACCCTGCTCAGCTCTGTTAGCACTTGTTTCTCTGATTTCTAACCACTAGCCAACTAATTATCAAACCTGATGTAAAATAAATGAGAAATGTTGACCTGGAAGACCGATATACTCCTGCAGTAAACTGGAGGAATGTTTGCAGGCTGCCACATTGTAAATGTCAATTAAACTTACAGAAAAGATAACATGGCATGTATGTGAAGCTGATGTCAAAAAGCAAACTGGCCAAGAAAACATAAAAATAGCAATTTCTTCTTGTCACATGGAAGTGGAGAACTAGAAAAGAATCTCATTAGGAACATCACATGCAGATGGATTACCTAAATGATCGCAGTGATGGCTGAATCGTTGGCAGCCGTTACAGCGGCCATGTCTACTTAAGGACCGTAATTGGATTTACAAGGTTCCAGAGAATGAGACAACATGGTAACATAAGCTTTGTTCTTCACATTATAGCCATCCAAATGGTGAGCCTCAACAGAAGAACTTTATTTAGAAATAAAGCAAATCAAGATGAATAAAATGACCATGTTCTGTGCAGACAACTAGCCACATAAACAAACAAGAAAAAAAGACAAAATGTGAATTGAAATACTAGAGTGGTAAATGGCAGTAATAAATTTTACATAAGGATGGGATTTATGTTCTGTAACATAATTTCCTGACTAAAATCTCCATTGTGCAATGATTCATTGTTTATGCATCGCAATAAACTTTTAGATGTTTGCACAGCATCTATTTCCATCGCAGCGCTGAACAGCAGAGAGGTGACTTGTGTGTCTTTGAGCTGCTAAGGGGGTGGAACTAGCCTGATTGATGGTGCTATAAACAACCATCAGATGTGTCAAAATTTGTCACAGCGCACACAGGGGGTGAAGATGATAGCGAGATGAAGAAGGGGTATGAAAGGAGGAGGTTAGGAGGTGGATAGTGGAGAATGACACAGTTTAGGGAGAGACAAAAGATATCTGGGCTTTTACACTGGAGTCTGTGTGAAGCAATCTGGAAAAACACCACAGGTATCTATATATAGGTGTTCGATCACATGGGGCCATGGTGATACCAGATTATCACCATAAGTGATTGATGCTGACAGATGCCAACAGGTAGTAGAATGATAGATGGACAAGTCCAAGAATAATGGACTAATGCGATTTCAGAGTCTTGCTACATAATACTATTAGGTCTGGTAGAATGACCTTATAATCCTGCTTACTGTTAAGTTATTCAAGATAACAGACAATTTTAATAAGTACAGTAAAACCAATAAAGAAGGTATTTAGCTGCAACAAAGAGAAATGGATGTCTGAATGCAAACACTTACTATATGCTTACGCTTACTATACTATACGCTTTTTAATCTTGGTTATGTTTTTTCCAAATACAGTTTTTATAAAAGCTAAACCTTTAAACAAAAGAACAAATTCTGAAGTTCATTCATTCATCATCTACCGCTTACCCGATCTCAGGCGTCATTGGGCATCAAGGTAGGATACACTCTGGACAGAGTGCCAACCCATCGCAGGGCACACACACATAATTGAGAGATGCCAATCAACATACAATGCATGTCTTTGGACCAGGGGAGGAAACCCCCGAGGCGCGGGGAGAACATGCAAACTCCACACACGGTGCAGGCGGGAATCAAACCCGCAACCCTGGAGGTGTGCGGCAAACGTGCTAACCACCAAGCCACCATGCCCCCAGAATCTGAAGTTAAAAAAATTAAATTACCGGTACCAGTTTATCATGCAAATTGCTTCATTTGGCAAAGTTAATTTGCTTCATTTTGCAGAACTAATTTATTAGTTATTGAATGGGGCTTTAGTGTAGCAGATGCAGCCCCAGGCTCCAGCGTCTCAAAGAATACCCGAAAGATCTCCAGAATCCTAGAATCCCTGGTGACATAGTTCACATCCAGTATACAGGAAATGCTACAGCATTTGCTTTCATGCACAATTCAAGACAATCATTTTCATGAGCTCAAAGTTTCATGCCCTTCTCTGCTCCTCATTTTCATCATTGTTACAGGATGACCTTCAGTGAGCCACAAAAAAATGAGTATCTGGTCATGGCTTTAGCTTTTTTCCATGTGACTTTTACACATGCAAGAAATCTAAGACTGAAAGAACCCACTTCAAAAATAGCAATCCCTCTTTGCCTTGTGCTTCAGACGTAGAGAGGTTAAAATGACCCAAGTGTCATTTGTCAAACCCTCAAATTTTTTTGTGATTGTTGAAGCTAAAAATGCTTGACTTTGTGATAACAGAGTTTTTTGTGCTTGTTTTTGCGAAAAACTACTCAAATTGGCAAAATTGCAAGCACAGGATTCTTTTAAACTACTACCAGTGAAGACACATATGTAATCACTGGTGCTGATAGCTGTACTCACGATCGATTCACTTGAACTGAAGAGGGCTTTGACTGAATGCACGTTGTGATGTCACAAAAGGGTGCATGGCTAAATTTTAGGAAAATCTGTGGTAATTCAGAAAAATTGCAAGTTCCTTAAAAATGAATTTATGCAATTGTAAGTTAATCCCGAGTTCATTTCTGCAATCGCAAAATCATGAAATCCTAGATGGAATGATTTGAAACTATAGAATAGGCAGTCAAAAGTGACATGGGGAATTATCAGAAGAAAAATAACAAAGATCTTGGAAAAACTTGGGTACTGTACTAATATAATTTAACAAGATGAAGGAATAAATGTATTTATCCTCAAATTTCTTTACAAACTCACAACCCACCCACACCTTTAAATGAATTGTAATATATTCTGAGAAACACACACACAAGACCACATTTTGAAAGGAAAAACAGCAAGGGAGAAGCTGCCAGATTGGCTAGCTACTGACTTTTGTGCTCACGCTGACAGGCTTAATATCCTAAATCAATACTTGCAAAAGATTGGCGACAGATACAATCAAGTTAATTTCAGACTGTAGGGCAAATTTATTAAGCTGTCAATAGCAAACTGCAAGCAGTGAAAGAGCAGGTATGAAAGGATGAAAAAAGCAGGCAGATTTGGTAATTATCTGTAGCAAAACAGACAATTTCTGCCTGTCTTTTGTGTGCAGTTGATAAATGTATTTCATTAGAAAAGTTTGGAGCAGGGAAGAAAAGTGAAGGCCTATGAGGATAGATTATTCCCCACAGAGACACATGCACAAAGACTTTTCATACTATCGAAATAAAACCTGCTCATAGGGGACTGATGGTAAAGGATGAAGCTGTATGTAGACGGGAAGGAGAAAGCTTCTGCATAAAGCCTTATAGATAAATCATTCTGTCTCTTTGTTCACAGTGTACAGTGGTATACACACTCTTATACTTTTTACACTATTCCACTCCTCCTTCTATGGCCATCATTACCGTCAGGTAGCATTCTATAAGCAACCAACAAATCTCCCTTCACCCCAGTTTTATTTTAAACATCCACCACCTTCTCTTTCTTCACAGTGAGCGACTTGTCCCCTTGAGCACTCACTGTCTACCCTGCATAAAAACAGCTTAAAGTGCATGTGAATGCATTATTAAAGAAAGCCACCTTGGCAAATCAGCAACTTCTCTGTCAGAGTTAATTAACAAAGTTCATTATAACTCCACCTGACCATTGTTCTGCTTCCCCTAAAAAAGAAACGCTTCCATCAGGCATGGCCTTCCTAAATTCACTTCTCCTGCAGTATGATCTGTGTTCCTGTCTTCAGTAAATACCTCTGCAAAGCCCAGATGAGCGCAGCACTTCCAGTTCCTGGGGCTAGTGTACACATCTCATCCAGCTACTCCTCCCTTCCAGCTGGGAGACATGGAGGACCACCAAACTCTATGCATAACCAATTTCCTAAGCAACTATCAGCATAGAGTAATGACACCCTAAGAAGTATTTAGTAAAAAGAAAAAAGGGGATGAGAGCAGCGTTAAACTTGTATGGTTGAATACATTGCGTTATGAATACTAATGAATAATAAGGCAGGGTAAGAATATTTTAATCGTCAGGGTCATTTTTATAGTGCTATAAATATAAATATTTGTGTTAAACTGCTAATGAGGATAAAGATGCAGATATTTATGCTATATATTGACAAGTCATGTTCGGATACTTATCACTTCTTACAGCAATTAAATAAATAATATAAACTGCTATTAGTGGGCCATATTTTAACTATTGACATTCATATCATTCACTAAGTATAATCTCAATATAAATCTCCAGGAGATGGAGGTGCTGCCTCAGCAGGAGGCTCAAACTGATACTCCTAATTTTCTGCTTATCCAAACCTTTATTATTAGCATACTTGACACTATGTGAGGTATCACCAACTTTATTTTTTTTTTTTTCTGTGCTTGCTCACCAGCCAACTGCCACGTCACACACTCTGACCTACACCCATTATTAATTCCAAGAAGAGTTGCAAGTTTCAAGTTTATTGTCATGTGCACAAGAAGTGCTTAAGCATAGATACACCAATCAGGCATAACATTATGAGCACTGACAGGTGAAGTGAATAAGTGTTAGTGGGTGGGATATATTAGGCAGCAAGTGACCATTTTGTCCCATGACCCTGTTGCCGGTTCACCACTGTTCCTTCCTTGGACCACTTTTGATAGATACTGACCACTGCAGACCGGGAACACCCCACAAGAGCTGCAGTTTTGGAGATGCTCTGATCCAGTCGTCTAGCCATTGATGTGTTAGAAGCAGGAAAAATGGGCAAGCGTAAGGATTTGAGCGAGTTTGATGAAGGGCCAAATTGTGATGGCTAGACGACTATCAGAGGATCTCCAAAACTGTAGCTCTTGTGGGGTGTTCCCGGTCTGCAGTGGTCAGTATCTATCAAAAGTGGTCCAAGGAAGGAACAGTGGTGAACCCGGCAACAGGGTCACAGGCGGCCAAGGCTCACTGATGCACATGGAGAGTGAAGGCTGGCCCGTGTGATCCGATCCAACAGACGAGCTACTGTTGCTCAAATTGCTGAAGAAGTTAATGCTGACTCTGATAGAAAGGTGTCAGAATACACAGTGCATAACGAGGGGGACCAACACAATATTAGGTGGGTGGTCATAATGTGTGTGTGTGTGTGTGTTGTGTGTGTGTGTGTGTGTGTGTGTGTGTCTGTGTGTATATATATATATATATATATATATATATATATATATATATTATATATATATATATATATATATACACACATATATATATATATATATATATATATAATATGCACACATTTCTTATGCTCCATTTGTACACACCTACCCAGACCAAATAATGATGTAAACCGTGTCTTAAAGTGGCATATTGGGAGATATTGCACATAACCAGTACTATAAATTATTTACATAATACAGAAAGGGCATGGGCTAACAAAAACCAAGAGTATAATTATTGTTTAAATTCTGAGGGCAAAAACAGAAACTGGTAATATCTAGTTTCAGCTCAGATGCCCTGCCCACAGATGACAAAACGTCCGATATTTTTATACACTTTTCTGGCCACAGACTTCAGATTTTGGGAGTTTTCACACCTGGTCCATTTGTGTTTGTTTCGGAACCTGATGTATTTATACCACTGATTCTGTTATTTTACACATATATGAACATAGCAATCATGCTTGGATCTAGTCGTAGTAAGACTGAGTACATGTGTGTGAATGAAAGGGAGGGAAGTGGAACAGTAAGGTTACAGGGTGAAGAGGTGAAGAAGGTACAGGAGTTTAAGTACTTGGGGTCAACAGTCCAGAGTAATGGAGAGTGTGGGAAAGAGGTAAAGAAGCGAGTGCAGGCAGGTTGGAATGGGTGGAGAAAGGTGTCGGGAGTTCTGTGTGATCAGAAAATATCAGCAAGAATCAAGGGGAAGGTGTACAGGACAGTGGTGAGAGCGGCCATGCTGTATGGTTTAGAGACAGTGTCACTGAGGAAGAGACAGGAGTCAGAGCTAGAGGTAGCAGAGCTGAAGATGTTGAGGTTCTCTTTGGGAGTGACAAGATTGGACAGGATTAGGAACGAGTACATCAGAGGGACAGCTCATGTTGGACGTTTAGGGGACAAAGTTAGGGAGACCAGATTAAGATGGTTTGGACATGTTCAGAGGGGGGAGAGTGAGTATATTGGTAGGAGAATGTTGGACATGGAGCTGCCAGGCAGGAGGCAAAGAGGAAGGCCAAAGAGGAGGTATATGGATGGAATTAATGAGGATATGAAGCTAGTGGGTGCAAGTGTTGAGGATGCAGAAGATAGGGATAGGTGGAGAGAGATGATTCGCTGTGGCGACCCCTGAAGGGAAAAGCCGAAAGAAGAAGAAGAAGAAGAATCATGCTTGGATCTGCAACAAAACAATCAAACTGTGCAAGCAAACTCTCACTTGTGGTGAGAAAGCAATCCAACCCAACAGACAAATAAACCAACCTGCATAGCAATGCATGCTGGAAGCTGTATTACATAGCGTGTTATGTAGCATGTATGGTTAATTACCACAACATGAATCATGGGTTTGCTGATGAAAGACATCATGGCAATTCAAAAACAAAGCACACCTCTCCATTTTAAAATGCTGTATAATGGATCTTCTCCAAAACAGCTGAATTGAAACTATGTTGTCCTGATGAACCTTGCTTCCTGCTGAAACTGATAAATTAAAATGACTACAGCTAAAAAGAAAGCCTCAATAAGCTCACAGAACTGCTGACTCTCCATCTAGATGCTATGAGCAGGACACCAGAACATAAACAGGTGCACTCTGACCAATGAGAGAACAGTTCACTTGCATAAACACATATTGTTACACAATGAAATTTTGCCACTTGTAAGTGAACTGAGCCAAAAAAAAAAAAGCAACTGAAAATTAAAGCTATTTAAGGTCCCATGTTTTGGAGTGAAGCAGAGATCTACAGTTCTGAAAACATACTTAAAGACTGCAAGCTGACTAGCTCTCCACACTCAAGTATGTTTTACAATGTATTCTTTATTTTGTCACATATACATTACTGCACAGTGAAATTCTTACTTCACATATCCCATTCTTGGACGTTGGGGTCAGAGCAGAAGGTCAGCCTTGATACAGCACCCGTGGAGCAGGGTGAGTTGGGGGCCTTGCTCAAGGGCCCAAAAGTGGCAGCTTGGCAGTGTTAAGGCTTAAACTCCAATCTTCTGAGCCACAACCCAGAGCCTTAACCACTTAAGCCACCACCATCCCTTACCTGTCTATGCACCTCTGTGCCATGGTTTCCAAAAGAAAACCAACTTATGAACATTGTCACATAATAGAGATTGTGATGCAAAACATTGGATTGATAAAAGTTCACAGAAGCCACTTCTTTAAAGGTTCTTTCAACTACTTTGTTTGGCACAGACTCTTTTTAATTTAGTTTTTTTTGTTTGGACACGTACACATTCCCTCTGTATTTGAGTATGCACCAAACATCTGAACCCTGATCTGTCAGATCTCTGGTCTCTGTCCTTGTCCAAGTGTCTCATGGTTCAGTTATTGATGCAAACACAGGTGACTGTGAACACGATTAGAGGTTGTCGGGAGGTTGACATGGTCAGTATGATCACAGAGATGATGCAACACAAACTGTTCTGCTGTCACTATGAAATACAGCATACAATTCTTTGCAATACTCCTGAATAAATGAAGACAATTCTCTGGCTCCACAACAACAGATTTAGTTTTAGAGCACATGCAGGTCAATGCACACTCATTTGTTTTGTTTTAAATGGCTTATAAAGAATTTAAGATATATGTTTGTATCTCTGTAGCATATCTATCAATAAACAGTTCAATAAGTGTAGCAGAAATTGTTACTGAACTGAACCTTTCGGCAGAATTGCCACATTATTAAATGGCAATCGACAATAATGGGCTATTATATCTTTTCCATAATAAAAAAGCAGTTGGATGACCTTAAGAGGTAAAACAACCTTTATGAGGGCCATTAAGAAATATCAAAGCACCCTGCATAATTTTAGGCCAATCAAGAACACACCCTCTACATTTACTCTGAAAGTTCTATTAATATGAAACCCAGTGAACCAAATCAAAGATACAATGCAGCAAAAAATAATAATAAATTCTGGTTTGGACTTAAGTAGGGGTAAAAGCTGCCTACAAACGATTAGAGTCGTCAGTGAAGCAATTGCAGTATCATTCAGTCTGACTCACCCTGTAAATTTTAATTTAAAATGTTAGGGGGAAAAAAATGTATAAAATCCTTCAAACTTTATAAAGTATCAGCAATAAGATTTACAAATGAACAATTTTAGGAATGAGGGGATCTCTCGACACTTTTCTCTAGAGTCCTGCACCATCTCAGCACCATGGCAGTAATTCTGAAGAACAAAAACATAAATTCTAACTTATATTTATGTCTTTCAGGTGAATGTACCTCAGCCCTTACATGCAGTGAGTAAGCATCAGGACACAAGAGGCAGACTAGAATTTTGTTTTCCTTTCAGTCCTCACCATAATCACATTAAGCCCTGAAAATCTATATGGATCTATAGTTTAATTGAAAGCCTGGTTTTAAACATTATAAGAAAATACCATAGCTGCAAGGAGGGTCAGGCCATCACCTTCACATGAACAACTCTAAATGAGTCCACTGAAAGCCTGGCCCAAATCATTACGACATAATTACAGAAGCTCCAAGGACATTTAACATGATCCAAGAGTTCTGTATTTCTCAAGGGGCTGTTTCTTGCACCCTGACACAAGAATGACAAGTTGCTCCACTTTTTTCCTTTTTCATCCAAAGACATAAAGTGTCTTATTTCTGCCTGTTGTATGAAACTAAGCTCAATGGGGAATTAATTATTCAGTACATGCATGAAAAATATTTAAGGATCATCTCTGTTGCTACAATGTCCTAGAAAACAACAGTGCGTCTCGGCACATGATGAATGCTTTCGATGTTTAAGAGCCACAAGAGCTCTAGAAATGCTGTACAATTAAAGCCATTAATACAAAAACATCCACTTGCTAGAGGTCAACCTCGTCCTAATGGTTTGATCCATTTGTGCAGATGGATAATAATTCAACTCTTTTCTCATCTACATGACACACTGTTGTGTTCTGTTCTGAGAGAGTGCTATGGCTATAAGCTGGATGGCAATTCTTCTTTGTTCCCTCTGTATGGATCCCAGGATAGCCGTTTTCCAGCTGGAGCTGACCTCCTCTCCTCTGTTACTAATTACTCCATTGTTAATTAATTACTAAAGACTTGGAGGACCTTATTACAGTACTATTGAAAGCCTTATTCTAAGATAATTGTCTTTTAGGAGGCCACACATTTTAATGCAATGCAACCAGTCTGAGTTGTCAGTTAGGGAACTTGGTTTTGGACATAAAGGATGTTTTTTTGGGAAATGGCACATCAGGAGCAAACAGTAAAGAAGTGACAGAATGTTGTATTGGTGTTGGTTCAAGGTGTGAAAGGACAGCAATTTGTCCTTCATGCTCTGACATCCAACTCTCATTAATATGTGCAAACCTATCCTCATGGGCAGGGAGGCTGTAATGCGCGACTCTTCCTCAACGCAGAGGAGAGGTTAAAAAATCCACACTGGCTTTTTCGTTTTCTGCCCCTTGGCACCACATGCAGCATCATTAGAATTCAGTTCAATCTTGCTGTGTCTATGCACAGTGCCTATCCTCCTCTACTTCCAGCACAGACCAAGCACTAAGCATCTCATCTCTATCTTGTGCATGCACACAGAGCACTCGTTCATGACCAGCAAAAAAAAAAGAAAAGTTAAATGCCTGCATTTGTAAACTACTACATTTCATCCCACTCAAAAACACCACTGGAGGCAGCAACTGGCAAAGGTAATGTCAAAGTAGTCAGTCTATAACCATGACTAATCTTCCCACATAGCAACATGGGCATCGTATGGGTACAGGTTTACTGGAATGTTAGCTGTGGAGTTAGATGGAATTTATTCCAAGGAGATGCGCTGTTGAGAGGAATAACAGCACAACTATATGAGTTCATGATTACACAGCATCCAGTCAGCATTTCAAGGGCTGAGCCATGAACCAAACACAAAATGAACAGATACAAGATTGGGTACTTTGGCTAAAGGGTATTTGTTAATACATTTTACTCTCTCTCTGTCTGTGTGTGTGTGTGTGTGTCTGTGTGTGTGTGTGAGATGGTAGCCTGCAACAGCAAATCAGAAAACATGGCAACAACACTAAGAGCACCACTGCATATCAAAAAGACAAGCAAAAAACAGGAAACAAAAATTAACTCAAAAGACAAAGGGTAGGTTTTTATTTCACATTACTGTTGTTGTTGCTTTTAGAGCATTTTTGGTTTGTTAACGTGTTTCACGTGTAACAGGTCAAAACTACAATTTTCAATAATAAAGAATCAACACAGATGCATGAACTTCTGGTAAAAGTCTGATGTGTGTTAAATTCTCAAAGGAATGAATCCCATCCTGTGATGGGGACTGCTGCACTGCAGTGTGTAAAGTTGCTCCCATTTCAATTAACAATAAGGTTTTGTGCATTCATTTACCACTCCAACGCCAGAGATATCCATAGAGTTCCATTTGGGAGGTCGGTTAATTCTGTTAAAACACTCTGACCCATGCTTCTCGGTTGTGTGGGAGGCAATGAAATGTTTCACAAAACCATCACCACAGCCATTACTGTTTCACAAACCTGTTAGCATGAGTGATGAGAGCTTGTAATTGAGTGTGGAAAATTATATCTTTAATTTCTTTTTTATCAGTTTTGCAGTTTGTACGTTGTGTGTTATATTATAGCTTCATTGCTCCCATAATTGACATGGGTAGTGCAATTTGCATCACATTATTGCACAGTCTGTCATGCTACACACATCCCCTAACATTTCAAGCAATATGTGGACTGCATCCAATTTCTGCAATCAATCAAAAGCCAAGTAAAGGGCAGAGTAATAATTACTCAGTCTGTGACTCTGCTTTACAAGGATTAGTATGATTTTACATTGCCTGTGGCATGTAACTCTCAAAACCACGCATTTGTTTAGTTTCCCCTCCACAGAATGAGTTGGGGTTTTTTTTTGGTGCTAACAAGGTACTACAATTTGCCGATTATACAAGATTGCACATAAAAAAAACAACCATATTAGTGGTGTAATTAATAATATTGAATCAACAATGCTTATACAATATTGCACATGGCCAAATAATACCAACTAATAAACATAAAGTTAATTGTAGCCACAACTTTGACATTTTTAAACATATTGAATTTTTTTTTTTTCACTTTAAAGCCAAATAAACATCTATTACAATTATGCCATAACCTGTGCTATTCAATCCCCTGTGGTAACTTGATAAACATCAGTTTGCCCTGCAGGTGCATCGAGACATCAGCTTTTATAGATGATGGATCCACTCCAACAAGTTGATGCATAATACATGACAAGCTTTTAGGACAAGTATGTAGGACCACTTTGATACTCGTTTCCTGTTCCTGTAAGTTATTCTATTTCATTCCAGTCTAACCCCAGTGAGGGTCATATGTTAATATTCCTTCCTCTGAGGTAATAGAGTAATGGAGTACGCTAGGCTATGCAAGCTCTTTTGTCCCGTTTGCCGGACCTGATTTAAATTGCAAATATGTAGAATTCAAAAAATTCAAGGAACATTACTTTGATTAAATGTCACTATCAAAAGGTCTGGGTTCGTTTCGGAAGAAGACACAGCTCTTCTCAAATCTTACACTATCAACTCTGAAACAAAAGCTTCCTCACCACAGTAAATCAACAATATATAGTAAATATAGTTTGTGCTTAACAGTGTTTAAATGGCAAGCTATCATGAATGTTGAAACTTTAATTAAAACTGTTTCATCTTAGATTTATAAAACTAGTTATATACATCAGTGATTTATCATCACTGGTACATTTAGTGTCAGATTTTGTACTGTGGTGTAACGCCAAACAATAATGTGTTTGGTGGGCCAAATTTCACACTTTTTTATGTAGCTGAAGCGGCACATTATCAAAACCAACAAGGGAGATGCTGAACAGAGGGTCACTTAACCAGCATGTCCATTAGTTTATCTAAACTTCTCAATTTTCTCCACTGGGAAATGTGGCTGCTCCAGTAAATTTACTACTATAACACAGACTGCAAACAAGACAGGAATACACTTACAAGTCTCCCCAGGCAATACTAGCAGTCTCTACACACTGATGCAGAATTATTACATCTGGAAATGTTGGGGAAATAGAGAAGCAACTACACACTTTGATAATTACTTGTCACTTATCACCACATCTGCGCAAAGAGCACTGTAAAATAATAACAAAAAAAGGTGATGTGGCCATGTGGCTTTGTGAGACAGATACATGTGTAGACTACTTTGATTTTTCTCACTCTGTCAGAATAAGCAGCTCTTATAAAAAAAAAAAAAAAACTGTTTAGAGCCAACCATTAGTTAGTTAAAGAAAATCAACGATCTCTTTTTGCAGCATGACTGATTTACCTGAGACTGGGGTTTCCGGAGCCCACTTGGTGCCTGGGTAGAGAAACTGGAAGGATGAGCGCACTTCGTGGCACTTCAGGAGCTGACCACTCGGCTCAGAAAGCGGCAAAAACAAAGCGCACAAAACCAACGACCCGAGGAAGTTCATGCCGCTCATGACCACAGAGAGAAAAATACCAGAAATTTTTTGGGGAAAAGTCGATTTTACGATCACTCATGAGCCGTGTCCTGATTCGGATTCAGTGAAGTCTACTCTAGTGGTACGCGACCTCTTGTTAGGACACAGCAGTTCACAAACTATTCTCCTGATGGTCTTCCCCCAGATCAGCACGGATCCTTGTTTCTGAGTTAAACAGCAGATCTGCGCTTGACATGAGCAGTCTTCATGCTCCCGGTGTGTTCTTTTATAAACTCTCCTTCCATTGGCGGCATCCACAGCTGATGGGTTGCCAGTTCTGTACCGAGGTGCGCTATAATATCGCCCTCCAGCGTGTACTCAGGATCACTCACAAAATAGGACAATATATCAGCTTTAAGCAATGAGCATTATAAATAATCTGACTACACAAATGTCCTAAATAACTCAGTAAGATCCACAGTTTAACACAACAGACATGGAAAAAAAACACTAAATGAGTTTTACTAAAAAAAAAATTTTTCAAAAGTGTGATTTCATTATTAAACTTGTGATTTCTTAATACTATACCTATAATTTAAATTATATATATCTCTCACCATTTCAACTACTTAATAAATTACAAGTTAGACCTAGATAAACTATGATAAACCTAATATTCTCTGGAAAGTAGTGCACATGAGACAAACAAATAAAAATGCAACTTGTATTTATTGTTCAACTTAAAAACTCAGAATTTGTATATAATGTAGGCAAAGATACATTTATGAAACTCAGAGCAACATACAAGATTCTTTCCAAATATAGCTAATTGCAAATTTAGCCCATTAGGTTGTATAAAGACAAACAAAATGTTCTACGAAACTAGATTTTTTTTTTTTTTTTTTTACATCAGTCTATATCGCCATCTGGTGGTCTTACTCTATGTATTGGTGTGTGGCAAAAAAAAAACAAGGCAAAAAAAAAAGGAATGATTTATACACCAGATATGAGTATATTCATTTACCAGTACGTAAATAAAGAGGCTACTTAAAAGGATACTTAAAACCAGCACAAGTAATTACTACTGTTATAGTTTCAAAACGTATGATGGTGCTGTGGGGATCACGTGATCTGGCGGATTACAGATGGATACCGTGCAATTTTGTTTTTTCAAAATTTCAGAAAAAATTTAGAGCATCGCAAAAATTGCAAAGTCATCCACCCGAAAACAGCAAGACAAACATTTGCATGCAACTAGATAAAGACTGACCAAAACAACAAAAAGGCACATGTTTATATCCTTATCTAAATACAATACAATTTTACATACAATATATATAGCAATGTAATTCAAAAGTATGTCGTGTCTAATTTTAGTTTTAGGTTAACTGAAATTTTCCCCTGTAACCGCCAGCTTTGCATGGATTTGCACAGCAAATTGTATTCAAGCTGGATGCAAACCTGCAAAACTCGCCGTGCAACAGAGCATTCCCATTGTTGCTCCAATTGTCCTGATGCAGATGTCCGGCAATACATGAAGTGCACACACTGCAGTAGATCAGCGGTCACTACCTGCACTGTGAGCACTTTGGAACTGCCAGGACCACAAGCCCTATGCGTAAAGTGCCATTACGTCCTCTTTGGAGAGTGTGTTAACAAATAGGACAACATGATCAATAATTCAAGGAGGTTTACACATGTTTAACACAGGGCATGACTTCCAGTCGTTTAAAGTACACTATCTACTGCCGGAAGGAGCATCTAGCGCAGTAGATACTACACTACTTCACTGACTACACAAGATGCACCTTAGCAGGAAAAGCGTAGAAGACTTGTTTTGCTTATAAGCACTAACTCCCTTTCAGAGAGTGCCTTTGAAGGAGGTAGGATCCAGAGGAGTCTTCCAACACCCTGTAGGACAAAAACCATCAAAGCAAATTACAATAATCCTAAATGACCGAAATAAACATGATACACAATTTGGTTGGTCACTTTGGTAGAAAATCGTAAAAGATCAACCCAAAATAAATAATAATCATTTAAAAAAACAAAACTTTATTTACTTTTCCCGCTCGACGCGGGAAAATAGCCTGTATATGCAAAAAAGTCATTTTGTTTATTATTTAAAAAGCTAAATACATACGTATTATATATTATACAGTTAAAATATAAAATTTGAAGGGGAAAATCAACTCCTATATTTAAAAAATTAAGCAAACGTTTGAAAACACTTCATAGAAATCAACCACAACTACGTAAATGTTATATGTCCTACTTTAGTTTCAGAATCCGGACGATTAATGCGTTCAAACTATTATTTCGACCCCGACTTGAATCCGGTTTGATGAGCCGACACGTGGCCTTCCCAGTCACTTAATGGAGTGCATTACCGGATAAATTAAGTAGTTAATGGGACAAGAACCAAACACGTGATTTGCTTTTCCTTGTAGAAACTCATTTGATTTCAATTATTTGAGTTCAAACATATCTTTCTAAATCTTTTAGTAAGTGGTTAAAAACAGATCTGAACCACTTATAAAATAATGCTATTAGTTTGAAGGCAAGTCACGTGGCCACCCAAATCTCTTAATGAGGAATAATATTAAGGAATAATTACCCGAGCGAGTGAAATCTTTACCTGTAGAAATCTTTCAGTCATGTGCTCAGATTTTGACATATTGCATTTGATCTAGAATAACAGACCGGATTCAGATGAATTATTCGAGCTCTTCAGCAGCGTGTTTTCCACGCGCCCTTCATCATCAAAATGGAGGATCTCCATTGAGGAGAACGGAAGGAACCAAGCAAAAACCAACACAGATCTACAGTCTAACCTAAAGTTAAAACCAATATTAAACCTGGGAACTAGAAGATTATTCTCAAACCACATATATAAATCATGAATCTGCCATTTCCGTTTTGACCTCAGTGTTAAATAAATAGATAGATAGATAAAGCAGTAGAAGGCCCGCTCTCCAAGCGCCTCCTCATTGTTGCAGATGAAGAGCTCGTGGGAGATGATCAATTCCTGAGAAACTCCTGCAGGGTTTCGTGGTGTAACATAGTATTTACCAACTATTAGAAAGTACAACTAAAAGCTCATAACCCAGCACAGCCGGTTGGCCTGAAGATACGCGAGAGTGAGATTGTGACCTCGTGTAAATCGTTGTGTTGCTTTTAGGTTGCAGGTGGCCTAAAGCACAACACGTTTAAAGAGGAATGGTGGAGTTACAACTAACCCCAAGAATTGCTGGTGTAAAATTTACAGAGGCAGAAAGCTTACTATATATAATCACAGCGCAGTGTCCATATATCCGCGTTTTCACGAATGCATATAGTGATTTCACGCAATGTAGACACTTCCACTGAACAACGTATAGCAGTAGGACTGACTGCTACAGCAGTACTCGTGGAATAAGCAGGATTTGACTGATGAATTTGTCCCAACGCTAGAGAATGTTGTTGTGAAGCCACTTTGAGTCCCTAATAGGCCTACCTGGACTCGAGGGAAGGCCAGACTTTGTAGTACGGATTGGATTTCAGCTAAGAAACCCATTGAGTTCAGACCAACACAGTAACCAAGATATCACATTAGAGGCGATACGTGTGAAAAACATAGCTGGTGGGGGAAAAAACATTTTTCATTTAATTGAAAAACTAGATACAGATATAGTAGTTAATCTAGATTTTCAGTGTTGAATCAAACAGGTGGTGATTAAATAAAAAATAGAAATAAATAAATAGCAATCAAAATAGAACAGAGGCATTTCTCGTGAATGATTTAAAAAGGGTTAGTTGTGAAAAAAACACGACTATACTAGGGGGAAAAGTGAGCACTACAGGAGCTATATCACACTGGTCTATATGTTAACTATTGTTATATCTGCACTGGGAGCTGTGGTCTGTCACACAAAAGCTTCTGCAACGAAAACACTGAGTTTTTAGACACACACTAAATTCAGGAAATCGTTAACGTAACAGAAAATAACTTTGTTAAAATGATAGTTACAACCTTTAGAGAAGTTAAATCTGTCAATTTACCTCGAAAACTTGTTTTGAATCTTCGAGTATCCAAAAGAGGCGCGAACGTCTGGTCATGTGTTGGGGCTGTGTTGGGCGCCTCCCCAGTTCGTTCGTTCTCTCTCTCTCTCTCTCTCTCTCTCTCTCTCTCTCTCTCTCTCTCTCTCTCTCTCTCTCTCACACACACACACACACACACACACACACACACACACACACGGGGCACGACAACATCCGCTACAATACCATTTGCATAATTATTGCGGCTCCTTCGTCTTTGATTCCAGCTTTATTAAAACAAATGAACACAGCCTAATATGCTTCCCCGCGTTCATGTACAATATATTTTCAGTATAACAATAAACTAAACAAATAGCTATGTTATAACCGTCTGATTAGTCAATTAGGTTACTGAATATTCTTAAAAACAACTCCCAAAGTATTCGTTTTTAATGTAAAAAAAAAAAAAAAAAAAAAAAAAAACTAATAGTAAGGAACAGTGGAGGCGATACAAAGTTTTTTCTTTTATACTGTTTGTTTTTGAATAATCCTAACAACTCTTGGGATCTTCTTGACTCACAAAGTACTAAAATCCCTGATCTTTTTTTTTAATAACTTTTGTCTAACTTGGAGTTAATTAATTAAATAATTAATTTTTCTAATAAATAAAAAAAAAAGTCTACTTTGAGTTGTGTTAGGATTTTTTTTTGTTGTTGTTTTAAATCATACACAAACCTTAATCCTAAAACTCTCTGTAGTGCAGCCTGTGCGCAGATGTTTCAAGTTGAAGCCATGTCTCTAGTTCTCGGTGCAGCACAAAAAGTTATGCCATGCATGTCATTGCAGAGCATCCTGTTTTTGTTGCTGGGGGTTTGGTAAAAGCATGGAGAAGCCTTATATGCCATCAAAATGTGTGGATTTAAAAACTCGAATTCAAGTAGAACAAAACTAGTTCATAAATGATCAGCCCTGTGAAAAGCAGTTCTTACATAAGGAAACGGAGTTTAGGGTTAATAGTTGACCAAGCACTGTGTGTGTGTGTGTGTGGAGAATTTCCTTTGGGTTTAGGCGCCTTATCAAATAGCTGGAAAGCCATAGGAAGGCTGAAATGACCTCTGACCTGTGTAAACCCTACCCCCACAACTCTATAGAGCCATTGTGTTGTGCATCAAAGGCAGTGTTTCCTTAAACATTCCCGGCTGGATTTCCCTCTAAGCTCACAGCCCGTCAAACTCTAGTGATGTTTCTATTGCTAGTGGTGTCCTGTCTATTTGCTTGAAAATAGCCTGTAAAATTACAATATGTCTTCCTACTGTTAAATATGGTTTATTTTCTAGGCCTACTCCGGCTGCTCAAATTAAGTTCCCTTTGTACATTTATATTTGGAAAAACAAGAATGACTTGGTGAACAAAACTGATTCTGATTTGTTCATTTCAGCACTTCCTTTGTTTAAAGTGATTGTATCTGACCTGAACATTACACATTTCTAACTATGCTGAATTAATTGGTTTGGTGGACCTAATTGGTAAGACATAAGAATACCTTTAATACCTTTTTATAATCCGAATCACTAATGTGCAGTTTGGTATTCTTTAACTGACAGCGCCTCGACATTATTTAATTATTATTATTTCATTGCTAGATCAGAACAGCAGGGGGCAGTATGAACACAGAACATGTTCAACATGCCGCCCTGTTGTGTTTCCGACTTACAGTATACTCCGATGTATACAGCATACCTTTTGTAAGTTGTTCACTTTATTACTATATGAAGGCAGTATTGTGTATAAAAGCTTCGAGCTACCAGTAACTAACTATATTTTGTGATTAAAGAGACAGCTGGTGTGAATTTTGAAGCTTCACCACTAGATGGCGATATTTCACAAAAAGCATAGGAGTAAAAAAGGTGGAAAGTGCTACATTTGTTTTCGTCTCATTCTTTTACTTCTTATTCTTCAGTATAACATTAAATCTAATACTTTATAACGTAACTAGTTAGGTCATTAGCAATACATGTCGATGCTGCTGTCATGAATCAAGTTCTCCATGGTTACAGATGTAAAAAAAATAAATAAAAAATACTGGTTGGAAAAGCTGTTTCCTTCTCACTTTACTTTCCAAGATATGCTGCAAATAGGCAAAGTCTACAGTACTGAAGAACCACAACTCATTTATACACCAATAAATCTGCTATCTGACAGAACCGAGTCTAGGAATCAGATCTACATAAGTGTATTAAAGAAGCGTACAACCGGAAGAAATGATCGAGAGAAGGAACCTGGTACAGACAATAAGCAGAGACGAGAATCCAGTTAATACGCACAGTCCTCTAGTTGACGCACAGGAGAAACACAGACTCTAATGACAGAGCGAGGTGCATCTAGAACCAGAAGGACCTCTCAACAATCTGAGCAGCCCTGAACAAAATAGAAAGAGATGGAGAGAGATGGAGGCTGAAATAGCAGCTCAAAACGTTTGAGGAACAGCAAAGCAAAAAGACAGCACATCGAAACGTGGTGATGAAGATTCTGAAGATAGAAATTCACAAAATGTGGTTTCATTTAGAGGAGCTTGCTAAGCAGAGCCAAGAAAAAGCCATGGAGGCAAACAGGCTAAGTGCTGATCTGAGAAAAGCCAATAGATATCACCAAATTATGCAGGAGCTCTTTAGCCTGAGAGATGAAGAGGATAAAGGAGCAACAGAAGATTGAGTGTGCAAGGGAAGTGCAGGCAGCCAGAATGGAGCATGAGGCTGCTGTGGCAAGGCTGCAGATGGAGCTGGATGAGTCTCTGGTCCAACTCGGGGATGAGAAGGAGAATCACAGAAACTCCTAACTCTGAAGCATTTACGCCAAGACTTTGATGATCAGTGACTTGGTTCACGTTTTGTTTGTTTATGTGGTTTTAATTGCAGCATCTGTGGAGCAGCAAAGATTCTGTAACATCTGGAGATATTTAAAGCATAAGGTATTGATAAGAATCCAAGAGACCATCAAGCTCTTTAAATAATATAACCTGTCAACATAACAAGTGAACATGTCAGACATGTCACACTTTATCCACGTTCAACGTTTGAGACAATGTTTAACATCTGTCTATTTAAAATAAATAAATAAATAGGTCAAGTGACCTTTAGACATAAATAGATTTTATGTTTTGTTATATAAGAATGAAGATTTTTCTTGACATTTGCTGTACCAATAGTTTATTTGTGGTGAGGCTACAGAGGAAGGTGGAGAAGGCTCGGGCAGAACTCAATGGCTCCAGAGCACCTATTCCAGCATTTTAATAACTAGTGACTCTGTGAAAGACAAGAAAGTCCAGTGTTCATTTTAAGCCACGTTATTGCAGCAGGTAGTGTTTCCCCTCAAAGACCTCAAGGATTAAACCAGGTCTACGAAAAGCTTGGGGAAGTCTGCACTGTAGAAAATTTGGTCCTTTGGAACTGGAAACAAAAACACTGAGGCAGTCTGTGTATATATTCAATCTAGCATTGTAATTGCAAAACCCCTATAAAAAAAAAAAAAAAAAAAAAAGAAAAAGAAAAAAAAAAAAAAAAAAAAAAAAAAAAAGGTAGTTTCCTCTGTACCAGGTCAGCTTTTTTTCTTTCTTTTTTTGAGCAATGCTGTTGCATTTTAGCAACTTTTAAAAATCCTGTCTTAAAGTTGTTACTTCATTACTTTTTTTTTAATGATTAATGATGAGCCATACACAGTTGTTTATTTTATTTCCAATAGGTCTTCACACTTTTCTTAAAATAAACCTTTTATGTACATATATATGTACATATATATATAATCCTAATATAGTAGAACAAACAACTGAAAAAATAAAGGAAACTAAAAGTGGAGTAGTAAAATGTGTGTTTAAGCCTAGTCTTGAAGCCAGAAACCCCAAATAATAATTTAGTAAGCATTGGACATTGTCGTTCTCAATCACTTTCAACAGACACATATCGGTTATTAGAACATGGTGACAAAGGCTGGCATTTGTATCTTGTCCAAAACGGCACCACTCTTAATATAAACTATTCAGCTAAACTATTATATTCATTTTTGATCCACTGTTCTGAAATTTCACAATTATATAGGTTTAAGCTTTATAGGACAAACTAATATAAGCTTGTGCTAACTCAGAACAGAAAGGTTTATCTTGTATTGATGGAGGTTCAGTCACACTTTAAGTGGATCATTTGCAAAAGACTAAGGCAAAAACCTGATCGTATTAAACCCTGCACTCTACTTGCCATGGCACCATCATGCTATATTGAGAGGGATTTTTACTCTATATATCTTATAGAACTAAAACATCCACATATACTGAAGAAAAATATCAGCACACTCACATTCAAGAGTACCATACCAGCACATATCACAGTTAATGTTTTCCCTTTGTAGATCCTATTCAGCAACTGAAGGTGAAATTGGTTATAAGATTTTACATTTCTTGCATAATTGACCATGGTAATTAAACATAAAACTGGTCAAAGGAGCGCGGGGGGGGGGGGGGGGGGGGGGGTGTCTGCTTAAGTACACAGCACTTAAGCAACTCAAATCCTATGAGGTATATAAGAGGAGAATTTGTGCAAACAGAGTAGATTGAATACAAAGTTGAACTTAAGGTAAACTCACTAAATCCATGAAGGCCTTTCAATAGAATCCTGTTTTGCATCCTGTTTTTTCCATTCAAAAAGACCTTCCAATAACCAAGCTGTACGGAAAAGTGAAAAATAGACTTGAACCTAACAATACAACTTAAGATACAACACATTACCACAGTTTTGACTTATTCAAGGTAGACAGTACAGATGATGGTGTTAAATGTGGGCATTTTGTGTCTGTGTGTGTGTATATATTTGAGAACTGAAGGCATCTGTTAAAGGCTTCAATGGTCTCTAGGTTCATGTGCGTAGGTTGAAATTTAAAACACAGCACCTGAGAAGCATCGAACATGGATCTGTAATCATCATTCTTACAACTTTACAGTGTATGTGAAGAGGTTAATGTTCCAGATATTATGTGTAGATCAGTGAAATATGCACACCCAAATATGCAAACCCAGAATTAGTTTCACAGCTAATATATGCAACAATACCTACCAATTTTAAAAACTAGATATTAAATAGCCTCACATCCAGTTAAAATGAACATGTTGACCAAACTAAATCAGAATAAAAGTTGAAACAATGCTATTCGAGAGTATCAACCATCAATGCTACTGAAATAATGTAACCACTAGGGGAAGTGAGCACATGCTCAGAATTGAGATTCTAAAACTACAAAGTCTGTAAGCTCAGAATTATAGGTAGGAAATTAGGAATTTTAGTAAAAATTCCTAAAATTTTTAAAAAATATAGGAAATTCTCCTCTGAAAGATTAAGATGTCCAATTGGCTTTTGAGAAGGGAAACTGATGTAATCATGTTAAAGTTGGCATAAAGAGTGTGCCTTACTTTCTAAATTCACGTACATCTACGCCTTCAAATGCTTTTAACGCACCCCTAAAACAGCTTTAAGAGCCTACCTAAAAGTTGAATTGTAGTAGAAATGACAGTGAAATGATGTTCCTCATTAAGCACTTCACTTCCTGCTTCATTAAAAGAAAAAAAAAAAAAAAAAAAAAAAAACAATTAATCTGGCCCAGAAAGGCCTCAATTAATTATTTAAACTGCTTTTATATCATAGATAAAATAAACTGTTCACATTTAGGAGCGGCCGAGACTAATGTCAGAAAACCAGAAGGTTCAAAATAATCCATCAAACACACACCAGGGGGAAAAGCTTTGGAGCATAGAGTGACTGAGTCCCTCTTGCTTTTCACACAGCAAATTCACACGTGTTCCTAAGCAAAGGGGAAAAAAACTGAGTTGAGCACATGTTAACTACAAAATTTTTTTGCACATTTTGGAGGTCAGTTGCAAAAGAAATGGGATCTGGGAGAGGCTTGTTTGTCATTCTTTCATTGTTATTTCCTCAACTGCATAAAACATATCACCATTGCAACTGTTCAGTCCTGTTCTTTTGTCCTTTATGCATCCTCCGGTGGTGCGGGCCTCTTGAGATCCCGTATTTGCTTGACGAGATAGTTCTTTTCGTCACAGAACTGCTCGTCCTCTGAGCGATCTGTTTGGAATTGGCTCAGGAAGTCCACCAGTTTGGATTGGTTCTTCAACAGGATGTCCAGAACAGGTTGCGTCTTATTTGGATTTGCCACAAACACCTGATAAACACACCGGATAAAAAGCTTGTTTAAAATTTAAACTGAGGCCACTCTACTAATTTAGACACACAGTTTAAAATGAGGGATAACACCAAACCCTGGATTCAATTACTACTTTTTAAATGTTCCCCTTTGAAGGAATTCTTTTCACCATTGTTAAGGGCTGTACCATTACCAGTTAAAGTGAGATTTGTGAGATGCCCCCCATGCAGGCCAGTGACAAACAGCTAAGAATCTACATGTTGGTTGTTTACAATGACGCCTGTAAATGTTTCCCCATTTTGCATTTCTCTATTTTTGACCCAAGTATCAGCCATCAGTAACCTCAATACTGTACCTATTACTAATACTCCACCTACATTTTGCTATTGGGACAACATTCATTCATTGTCTACCGCTTATCCGACCTATCCTCGGGTCACGGAGAGCTCAGGCGTCATTGGGCATCAAGGCAGGATACACCCAGGACGGAGTGCCAACCCATCGCAGGGCACACACACACTCTCATTCACTCACGCAATCGCACACTACGGACAATTTAGAGATCCCAATCAACCTACAATGCATGTCTTTGGACCGGGGGAGGAAACCGGAGTACCCGTGGGACAACATTATTTGTAATTACATAATACTAACCTATAATGATATGTTGTGTGGTTGTGAAAGTGAGTAATAACAATTACAAGTTCAATTTATATCCATTTTCAGGTATTTTTTACTAAATCTTGGCCAAATCTAAATTTCACTAAGTTATTAGTCCCATTGTCCTGTATGTAGTGAACAAACCATTAAAAAAAAAGCTGCTTAGGATGTGGCCTAATTTATAGATGGATCTCACATGGCTCATCAGTAAGAAATATAACAGAGTTAAATAACAAAGACAAGGATATGCGAACATGGAAAAGTGCAATCAAATCTCTCTCACTATATGAGAAAGTTGCATTACTGCAAAACTTATAGCCGCCAAAAATATTATAGTGCTGCACCATACAGTAGTAAAGTTCTTATAGCTAGAGAATAGTCAGAGCGCTAACAGAAACATACCTTAAAGACATGAAAAGCTTCAAACTGTATGTTGCGGCTGTTGTCTCTCAACATGTTCATCATCAGTTTCAGGTTCTCGCCTCGACTGATGTATTTGGTCATGACTGTAAAGTTGTGTCTGTCCAGCAAGAGTTCTCCCAAGAGCTGTGTATGGTGTAAAACAGAAAGTGTCTTCAAGGAAGCAGTTTCAAGCAGTCGCACAACTTGTGAGTCCTACTATTTACATCAACAAGTATTTTTCTGTGGGTTTAAAATACAGTAAGATTTCCTGAAAGACAATACATTCCATCACACGTGATGTTTAAATTGGCTTCAGCTGATTTATCTACAGCAAGATCTAATCAAATCTAGAGTGTCCACATAATGAGTATGACCGCTAAAGAAGCATGTGACCATCTCTATTTCAGATCACAGAACTGCTGGGAATGTAGATATCAACTAGAAACTTGACATTTTAATGATAAAATGCAGACAGAACAATTGCCAAAATATGTGGATATACCAGTCACAAAGAAGGAACACAAGTGCAAACTGAGATTTTAACATGGCTGTGCGTCTCTGTCTGAACAGCTGAACGTCTATCCTTACCTTTAGAGACTGCCGTTTGGTGACGTAATTGTCAGAATGCAGCAGTTTTTCGTACTCTGTAAATACCTGCAATATTGACAAAATATTTCAGTTTTAACAGATGCAGTTTCTCTGAAGCTTTGAAAAACCTCACCAATCAGATTAAATCATTAGCAACCATGTGGTTGAATTATACCATTATTATACCAAGAATGAAAATCATTATAGAAATCTAAGGAAAGTGGTGCTTACTCGGTCATAATTTGTCTCCAAGAAATCTGCACACATGATTTTGTGTCTTGTTAGAAGGTCCTAAAAGTAAGAAAACCATGCAATTAAGGTGTCAGTTCAGCTGTGTGTGTGTTTCTTTTTTAAATTGAAGTCGTGCAAACAGGTAACTTATAGAAGTGTACCTTAAAGGAAGCAAAGGCATCTGAGGCAATGTCAAAAGTGGAGAGTTCCACATAGTGGAAGAAGCAATAGAAGTCCTCAGAGAAGAGAACAGTGCGGGCCAAGGGCTCGTGACGGAGACACTCTCTCAACATCATGCCGCAGTTCAGAGCCACTTCTGGAGTCTCGTAACTGCGATTATCAGAGAATACATGGCTACCAGTGAAGAACAAGACACCACTAAACTATTGTCCAGTAAAAATTGAAAAATGCGTGTTCACTAACACAATCTGTTGCTTTTAGCAGTTATGACATTTTGATTGTCAGACTTTTAGTTTCAAAAAGAACAAGGACATTACATAATGAAGGAAGCAATATTTTCCAATATTATGAAAAGATCCATATTATTATTCTATACCTGGTGCTAACCATTCAGACAGAATAGGATTTCCAGACATACACTAAAAAAGACCAAGTGTACACCTGCACATCCATGCAGTTATCTATCAGTCAATCATCAGTCAAAGCATGTGGACTTTAACCATGGCATGGTTGTTGGTGAGCAGAAAAGTACCTTGGAACACACAACATATCAAACCTTGAGGCGGATTGTTTACAACAGAAGAAGACAAGACAACAGGTTCCAAGATGATGTGATCATCTGTTTTGAAGCCTATCCACCTCAAGGTTTGATGTTTTGTGTATGCTGAGATGCCTTTCTACTCACCACGGTTGTAAAAGAGTGATAAGTACTGTTTATTCTTCCTTGCTGCTCAAACCAATCAAGTCATTTTTCTGTGACTCCTTTAATCAACAAGGTTTCCCCACCCACAAAACCATCGTTCACTCAATTTTTGCACCATTCTGTTTAAACTCTAAAGATTGTTGTGTGTGAAAAATCCCAAGAAATAAGCAGTGTCTCAATTACTTAAGCCAAATCTGGCACCAACAACCATGCTACAGTTAAAGTCACAGAGATAATGTTATACATTATGCTGCTGCCACATGATCAGCTAATTAGACAACTGCCTGGATGCATAGGTGTACAGGGTTTTTTTAATGTCTGTTAAGTAACGCTCTTGAATAAAATGTTAAAAGTGCACAGCCCTAATACATTTCATATTATATCTCATGCCTTTAACTAAAAAAGATGACTGAGCCTTAGAATGTCCTCTTATTGTAGATCATGTGGCCTTACATGCTGATCATTGCAAGCCCTCAACCTACCTATAGCACCAGAGTCTGAGCTTCCAGAGAAACACAGGCAATAACTACATTACCCTTCATCCCTAACTAATTCACTGTGAAAAAGGCACAAGGCTACATCTTACTCATGACCAAGTAAATTATAAACAAACTGTGTTACAAGTCGGATATGTAGATCATTTTAATTCCATACAATTGCATTTCCTTAATAATAAATAATAACTAGTTTTAGTTGCTTAGTGGCTCGGTAAATGTTCAGATAAATCAGTTATTGGGAATCAACTCAGAACTCCCTTATTGAACACTAGCTAAAAACCTCAATTGAAGTAGGCAGACACACCATCAGTTTGAGGTGCCACTAATGCAATGTTATGGCACAGCTGGTTTTGCCTGGAGAATAATGTTAATGCACAAATCTGAGCGCATAACCCACAACACACGTACAAATGGCTAGCATTGCACTTGGCCAGAGGGTTCTTCTCAGCCATTAAAAGTAACACTATGACATCAAAGTAAGTAAAATTAGGCTTCATAGTAAGGGCCAGTGGAGCTTCCTGAAAGATAAATATTTGTTCACTAGTATATGTTTGTGAATATGGAGAGGAGTGAGCAAGAAATGCGGAGAAATAAACTAGATCATTAATTGAACATGACACACATCAATTACACACTAAAAGGTGTCCAGTGCTTGCAGCTCTAAGGACAGAACCGGGAAATGTAGACTGATGCTATAACATAGCTGAACACAACATATCAGTAATGGAACTGACAGCATAATCAATGTTTTGTTTTGTTTTTTTAGGAAGGTGCTGATCATGATTGTACCCTGGGGCCTGGAAAACTCACCCTTTCAGCAGCATGAAGAGGATCTGAGAGTGGGAGGAAATGTACTCGACTGTGGGTGTGCGGGTACCAATCTGACGTCGGACTATGTTGCTGAACAGATGAACTACATCCTTCTTTCCCTTTGGGAAGAAAAAAAAGAAGTTCAAATGAGTGCAAATAAAGCTAAACTATATGCATGTACAATGTTAACCAATAATTTCAAGCACAAGTCAATGAAAAACAAATTTAACAGACCTATAAAAAAACTTGAGTAGCAATTTCATTAAATGATGTAATTTATATCTCCATCAGCTAAATGTTATCTTAACGTTATATCTACATTATGTTTACTCTTGTAAAAACAGACTATGCAAAAAGTTGTAAAAATATATATCAAATAATAATTACAGATAAATCCAAATGGAAAAGTCACCTCAAAATCAATCCTCTGCAGGTTGGCTATGAGAGCGATGAAAAGGTTGGTATTGTAAAGCTCTTGTGCCAGCTGGGCCACTGCTTCAGTCTGAGGCTCCTTGTCTCCAGTACCACACAACACCTCTTTCAACGAGGCTAGATTCTTTGAAACTTCCTCAGCAACCTGTTGGAAAAGTTTTTCATCTTACCACCCACATGACTACTGCCTTGGTGTGCAAGATTTATTTATGCATATATGCTGTTTACCTTTTCACTCTTCTTGTTGTCAGATGTTTCCAGCTTCTCTAAGCATGCCATATTCTCCTTGAGATTCTTCACGATCTCTGCTGGACTCTTCTGAGACTTCCCAAAAGGGAACGGCATGTTGTTTAGATGGTGTGCTTAGGCTTGGATGAAGCAAGAAACCTTTCACCTTCCAAGGAAGAAACAAACACAAAATCTGTCATGATACAAAGTATGAAATTTTAAGTACTAAAGTCATGTGCAATCTTGCTGATCAGGTTTTATCTCCCATATTTCCCTGAATACAAAGATATGCAAAAATACACAGCTTTGCCGGGGTATTAGGTACCTGCCTTGTATCAGATACTTCCACCACTTAGGTGAGCTTTGAGAATATGACTAAAGCTTTATATAATTTGTCAGACCAGTTATGTCATACAATGATAGAAATGGACCATCATGGGTCCAGCACTATCTAGACATTCATTTGCACCAATTCTCTGCAGAGTAATGACACTGACATGGCAGCCGTACTTCATGTCTTTAGAGGCGAATACATATACATGTTTTTTAAAAACCCCAGAAATACACAGTCCCAGAGAAACTCACCACCCAAGTAATCCCTGGTCAGCGGTGGTTATTTGATAGCTCTTTTTCATTAATCAAACTATAATGTAAAATAATATGCCCTACAATGTAAGCCACTAAACTAACATTTGATTGCTGATTTAAAGTTACAGATTCAACAAAAGCATCAATGTGAAGATGTATAGATCCTGCGTAAACTGATACAATATGATGAAGATTTGAAAGAAATAAAATAAATAAAATGTTATTTGCAATGTAGAGGGTGGGGCCATAAAAACAGAAATGAGATGCAGTCTCCGATTACGTGATTTTTTTCCCTGTGGCTGCCAAAGGCCTTCGGGATCATCAATTTGCTATTCAAAGTCAGCAACTTCTGTCATGTTGACGTCACAGATGATGTCAAGGGGATATTCTTTGACTGCACTGTAACAATAGGCTATATTTGGTTTAATGTATAGAATCTCACAGTCTATCAAACAAAATCCACTGAGTTAACCATGTGATTTTCCTTCCTGTAGCAGCCTGAGTTTTATCCTCAGTACAAAGACAGAAATTACAAAATGCTCCTTTTTAAAATGATTGATCATACATATATAATAATTTTTTTTTTTTTTTTTAAATAAAAAGATCTTGGGGTTGGTATACCTACATTAATATATAAGAAGTATTAAATAAGATAAATAAGAAGAACTATTACTGGTACACTATTTATAAAGAAGTCAATATCTTTAATAACTTGTAATCAGATTAAATTAGTAATTTCTATGCTCATTTGCAGTTATTAAATGGACCATTTCTCAGGATTTAATGCTTCTCTAATTTCTTTTTTGCTAGTGCTAGGCAGGCAGCATTTTCCTCTTTTTTTCCTCCAACAAATAAAGCCAAAGTACTTTACAGTAAAGTTTGTTCGCAATACGCAATACAACAAGAATTGCTCTTCAAACTGTCCTCAAGACCACAAAAATCTCAAAAGCGGGGAGTGAAAAAATGTTTAAAATGTTCCTGGTGCAACTCCTAGCAAATATTACAAGCCAAGTGAAGTGGACAAGAAATATGTACGCAAAGCACAATCACACCAGAGTTTGTATTTCAAGAGGAAATTTATTTGTCAGGCAGGAATTTCTAAATATCACAATAAGCTAATGGATTGTCCAAAGCCTAAACTAATAAAAAGACAGGAAAAAGAACATTTCCACACTTTACAGGGTGAAGTGAGTAGCAGAGGCATAATAATCTTACCAGCTGTGTAGTTGGGAACTACAAATATTCTCCCTTTGCCCTGACAGAAAGCGAGCGCGCATCAGACTGGGGAAGGAGATGCGGCTTCCAGGAAGTGCCTTAATATTGGAGCATTTAAAACGCCTGCTCAAATCTTTCTAGATTCATGCTTTTGGCTCATCCCTGGCATTGTTGGGGGAGAAAATCCCTTTTTTGGCTGTATGTTTGCTAGCAAAATCAAAATGCCAGATACAGAAAACAAAGAAATGCAAAATCACAACCCAGAGAGAAAATAAGTCATATTTCTGACTATTTTATATATATATATATATATATATATATATATATATATATATATATATATATATATATATATATATATATATATATATATATATATATATATATATATCATCAGTGTAATGTATTAAATTACTAATCTATGATAAAAATTGTGTCTGACCCTAAACGACTTTAAGGACTCAGTCAAGTGGAGTACACCCTTTACAAGCCTGGAAGTTAGCGGGTGTCTTTTCTGCCACCTCTCACTACTCTTAAGAGGTTGAGACACCTCAGAAACACCTCCTTAAAATTTTACTTCTAAGGCAGAAGGAGATTTTAGCCTTTAAACCGACCATCTTTCATTAACTAGAGAGCTGAAATGTAGCTGCTCTGCTTTTACTGATATATCCATGTCAAGAACGCACAATAAACCACATTCTCTTCTGTATTATCTTTGTAATATTGTGTCACCTGGCAGATGATTTGCATTGGGCAGACAATGCAATAAGTAATATGAACTTTCCTGGCCTTCGTGAGAACCAGTCAGGACTGTTGCAGAAGCTGTCACGGCCTTACATATGCACTGTAAACATCTGATAAGCCTGGCTTGTTTATGACTATATTTTGACTAATATGTTGACTGGCTCTTTTATTGAAGGGTGGGACTTCCTGTACTACAGGCACTGCCCCCATTATACACGGCCCCATTCATGTTTCAAGCAGTAGCCTGTCTCTAGTCATCTGCCAAGTCTGATAAAGCTCTCTTCAGTTTTTTCTCAAAAACCACACCTCCAAAACACACGCATGTGGGCCCCATAAGCAGTAACACATGAACGCTGGTGCACAGGAGGGAAACTGACAGGCAAGTAGAGACGCCTCCTTGCCCTGATTGGTAGGATATACAGTCCTTATTATTTGTTTTTTTTTCTCTCCACAGTTTACAGAACATCACTGACGCATTTAATTGACAGCTTTGAGAGAGTCGGGTGAACATTATATTGTTTTTTTTTTTTTTAAAAGCTGTCTGGCTTAAACATTTAAATATTCTGTTGCTGCTTCTTTAGCCATATTTTTCTGTGTGTGCTTTTAAAGGAACTTGCTTAAGTTCCCATTGCCTTCTATAGTATTGTCATGGTCTTAGAAAAGTCACATCTAGTAAAAAAAAAACAAAAAAAAAACAACAGATTTCAACTGAGTTGATAAAAATATAGAATTAAAAGCTCATACTTGGTTATTCTGGGTGGCTGACTTGAATTAGGCCTATATAGAAATTCTCAGTACCTCAATAAATTATTATTAAAAACCATTATGGATAGGATGTTATGGCTCCAGCAAACTCAATTTGTATCTCAACAGTCTCCATTTCTAGCATATTTGACCTTCAACAGCAGCAATGTTGACTTTTTTTGTTGTACATTACACAACAATGTTCCTGGTGCAACTCCTAGCAAATATTACAAGCCAAGTGAAGTGGACAAGAAATATGTACGCAAAGCACAATCACACCAGAGTTTGTATTTCAAGAGGAAATTTATTTGTCAGGCAGGAATTTCTAAATATCACAATAAGCTACTGGATTGTCCAAAGCCTAAACTAATAAAAAGACAGGAAAAAGAACATTTCCACCCTTTACAGTGTAAAGTGAGTAGCAGAGGCATAATAATCTTACCAGCTGTGTAGTTGGGAACTACAAATATTCTCCCTTTGCCCTGACAGAAAGCGAGCGCGCATCAGACTGGGGAAGGAGATGCGGCTTCCAGGAAGTGCCTTAATATTGGAGCATTTAAAACGCCTGCTCAAATCTTTCTAGATTCATGCTTTTGGCTCATCCCTGGCATTGTTGGGGGAGAAAATCCCTTTTTTGGCTGTATGTTTGCTAGCAAAATCAAAATGCCAGATACAGAAAACAAAGAAATGCAAAATCACAACCCAGAGAGAAAATAAGTCATATTTCTGACTATTTTATATATATATATATATATATATATATATATATATATATATATATCTATATCATCAGTGTAATGTATTAAATTACTAATCTATGATAAAAATTGTGTCTGACCCTAAACGACTTTAAGGACTCAGTCAAGTGGAGTACACCCTTTACAAGCCTGGAAGTTAGCGGGTGTCTTTTCTGCCACCTCTCACTACTCTTAAGAGGTTGAGACACCTCA
Source organism: Hemibagrus guttatus (assembly GCA_033459395.1). Taxonomy (NCBI): domain Eukaryota; kingdom Metazoa; phylum Chordata; class Actinopteri; order Siluriformes; family Bagridae; genus Hemibagrus; species Hemibagrus guttatus. Next base: position 15,555,048 of record JAUCMX010000009.1, on the reverse strand, counting down.
GAAACACCTCCTTAAAATTTTACTTCTAAGGCAGAAGGAGATTTTAGCCTTTAAACCGACCATCTTTCATTAACTAGAGAGCTGAAATGTAGCTGCTCTGCTTTTACTGATATATCCATGTCAAGAACGCACAATAAACCACATTCTCTTCTGTATTATCTTTGTGATATTGTGTCACCTGGCAGATGATTTGCATTGGGCAGACAATGCAATAAGTAATATGAACTTTCCTGGCCTTCGTGAGAACCAGTCAGGACTGTTGCAGAAGCTGTCACGGCCTTACATATGCACTGTAAACATCTGATAAGCCTGGCTTGTTTATGACTATATTTTGACTAATATGTTGACTGGCTCTTTTATTGAAGGGTGGGACTTCCTGTACTACAGGCACTGCCCCCATTATACACGGCCCCATTCATGTTTCAAGCAGTAGCCTGTCTCTAGTCATCTGCCAAGTCTGATAAAGCTCTCTTCAGTTTTTTCTCAAAAACCACACCTCCAAAACACACGCATGTGGGCCCCATAAGCAGTAACACATGAACGCTGGTGCACAGGAGGGAAACTGACAGGCAAGTAGAGACGCCTCCTTGCCCTGATTGGTAGGATATACACAGTCCTTATTATTTGTTTTTTTTTCTCTCCACAGTTTACAGAACATCACTGACGCATTTAATTGACAGCTTTGAGAGAGTCGGGTGAACATTATATTGTTGTTTTTTTTTTAAAAGCTGTCTGGCTTAAACATTTAAATATTCTGTTGCTGCTTCTTTAGCCATATTTTTCTGTGTGTGCTTTTAAAGGAACTTGCTTAAGTTCCCATTGCCTTCTATAGTATTGTCATGGTCTTAGAAAAGTCACATCTAGTAAAAAAAAAACAAAAAAAAAACAACAGATTTCAACTGAGTTGATAAAAATATAGAATTAAAAGCTCATACTTGGTTATTCTGGGTGGCTGACTTGAATTAGGCCTATATAGAAATTCTCAGTACCTCAATAAATTATTATTAAAAACCATTATGGATAGGATGTTATGGCTCCAGCAAACTCAATTTGTATCTCAACAGTCTCCATTTCTAGCATATTTGACCTTCAACAGCAGCAATGTTGACTTTTTTTGTTGTACATTACAAACAAATAACAGTCACTAAGCACAGTGAACAAAAGTAAAAGATGGCCACGTTCATTTATTAAACCAGCGGATCAGTGAAAGCTTTGCAAAGCAATATAAGATATTAACGTGTGTTAAATTTTAATATATGTCTAAAGCGGTTTATTTCAAGTGGATTCTTTGACGTCTGTCTGCTTTAATAGTTTAGTAAGATCACCTTTTTCGTTTGTGGTGCCATTCCTTGCAGTCTTGCAAAACGCTATTAACATGCATTATAAAGCAGTGAGGCATGATAATGAACCACCATGTTGTAGAGCAACACTAACCAAGCCAGCGTTAGCTAAGCTACTAGACAGCCAAGCTGATGCCTGATAGCTATCGATCGCCACCACCCAGTCAAAATGACTGACAGAGCCAGCAGGTATCAACCAACTTCTTTGAAAAATAGGTTTTAACGAGTAATGCTGCTTTCAAAAGTATTAAAAACCTATAGGATACAACTTCAGCTCATGTTACATTCGTTTTGTTTTTTTACCTCGCTAGCGTTAGCGCCCTAGGTAACTCACTTAGGGCAAGTCGATTTCCTGTCTTTGATTAGCAGGCTAGGCTAGGGTGCTGCCTCTGAAACAAAATGCTAACTAGTTAAATCGGCTTCGACAACAGAAGGTAGGTTATTTAAAATTGTACACACGTTTAAAGCAACAGGGCTAAGCGGGGATGAGGTCAGGTTTAACACTATTTATCTTTTTACACTGACATGAGCAGAGTGGCAGCAGGTACTGAACTTTTTCAATGACAGCCAGCTAACGCAACAGAATATGCAGCAATAAAAGAAAGCAGCGCTAAGCGAACGACACGGGGAAAAAACACTGCTACTCAAGCTAACTTTAAAGAGAAATGTGGATCTGCAGTGAACACGAGAGGCAGGGCTGGGTTTAACTTATATACTGAGAAGCCACGTTAGCTAGCATGAACTCGAGCCAGTTTAGCAAGTTAGGAGAGAGAGCTGAAGTGGGATATACTTACCACATTCACTGTTCACACGGCGACTTTGAAAATCACTCAGGACAGCTTAGGTCGGTCGAAAGAAAAGTAGCAAAACAGAGTTTAAATAACTTTGTACATGCTATTCACTCCACAAAATGGTTTGTTGGCGCTGGAGAAAACTATCAGATTTACTGTCACCCGTTTTATCGTCAGTAGCTCGCTACAACCCTGTACTGAAGAACAACTACCAGGGAAGCTGGCGAGTGCTCATAGATCCGCCCACCGCTCATGATTGACATCAATTCTGACCAATAAGAGCTTTAATGGGGAGGGCCTTTTTTCTATAACGTATTAGTCCACGATTTTGAAGTGAAGAAGAGAGTACAGGCAAGGGTGGAATGGGTGGAGAAGAGTGGCAGGAGTGATTTGTGATAGAAAGGTGTCTGCAAGAGTGAATGGGAAGATTTACAAGGCCAGCTATGTTGTGTGGTTTGGAGAGCTGGAGGTGACAGAGTTGAGGATGCTGCCATTTGCACTGGGAGTGATGAGGATAGAGAGGATTAGAAATTAGTATATTATGGTGTCAGCGCAGGTGGGATGGTTTGGAATCAAAGTAAGAGAGGAGAGATTGAGATGGTTTAGGCATGTGCAGAGGAGATTATGGATTATATAGGAAAGAAAATGCTGAGGATGAAACCACTGGGAAAGAGTAGAAGAGGAAGGCCAAGGAGGAGGTTTACAGATGTGGTGAGGGAAGACATTCAGGGGATCGGTGTGACAGAGGGAGATGCAGAGGACAGGTTGAGATGGAGAATTATGATCCGCTGTGGTGACCCCCTAAAGGGACCAGCCAAAAGAAGAAAAAGAATTATTCTACGATTTTAATGCAAACAGATTTCATCAACTGAAACAGACAGCAAACAAGCATGGTTATTACAACCATAAGTTTCCATCAACAATGAAAGTGGTAAACTTTTTTGCAAACTTCTCTACCAGTAGCTTCTTTCCATTAAAAAGTAAAGTATGTAATGATGATACTTCCTGCATCAAACTCTTGCATAAGTTCTATTGCACCTTCAACTCCATCAAGTCATAACGTGAGAGTGTTTAACCATGAGTTTCAGCAGTGTCTGGACAGCTAAAATTACAGGCTGATAGGCCATAACAGCAACCCTCAAAATGGTGGCATAGCCCTCCTATTTCCCCATTCCAACGTTATCAGATGTTTGTGCTGCCACAAGTCTGGTTCCATAAAAGTTATTAGTATGTAAGTAGGCTTTATTAGTTACATATACATTACTGCACAGTGAAATTCTTTCTTTGCATATCTCATCCTTGGACGGTTTGGGCCAGAGTGCAGGGTCAGCCATGATGTAGCACCCCTGGAGCAGGGGTTGGGGGCACCTTGGCGGTGCTGGGGCTTGAATCCTGATCTTCCAATCAACACCCCAGCACCTACCACCTCCCATACCATGTACTTCACTATCCTAACACACTACTGACAATTTCTCTTCACCCAAAGCATTGACAAGTAGCAAGCTGAGTTGAGCATTCTTTATTTTGCTTCTTTAAAGAACCCCCAGTGCATACTTAGGGGTAAACAGAACTGAATATTTAACCTCAAAACCTTGTCAACTCTGCCAGGTGGTTAAGACTTGTGTAGATGGCCATTCTGACCTGATATAAATATTGATACTGCGAGCCAGGCCAAAACTGCCTTGCACATGAATGTAGTATGGAGTTTGCTCGCCCTTTACAGCTATAACAGCTTCATCTCCTCTGGGAAGGCTTTTCACAAGGTTTAGGACTGTGTTTATGGGAATTTTTGACCATTCCTCTAGAAGCGCATTTGTGAGGTCAGGCACTGATGCTGGACGAGAAGGTCTGGCCTATAGTCTCCTCTTTAATTCATACCAAAGGTGTTCTATCGGGTTGAGGTCAGGACTCTGTGCAGGCCAGTCAAGTTCCTCCACATCAAACTCGCTCATCCATGTCTTTATGGACCTTGCTTTGTGCACTGGTGTGCAGTCATGTTGGAACAGGAAGGAGTCATCCTCAAACTGTTCCCACAAAGTTGGGAGCATGAAATTGTCCAAAATGTCTTGGTATGCTGAAGCATTAAGCGTTCCTTTCACTGGAACTAAGGGGCCAAGCCCAACCCCTGAAAAACAACACCCGAATTCAATGATTTGGAGGGGTGTCCCAAAACTTTTGGCAATATAGTGTAGGCTGAAGAATATCACTCACAGAAATGTAGTTATTTATTCATTTTTGCATATGCATTTGAAGAGTGCCACAATTCTTGAGTTGACCGTAAAACATCATTTGAAGAGATCAAATAAAAATTATTTTCTGTAATTCCACTTATATATCTGTACACATCTCCACCCACCCACTCCCAGTTTGCTTTGTTGTTGTTGTTTTTTTTAAGGAAATTGCATCGAACGCAGTGCTTTCTGGGTAAATTCTGCTTCTTTCCATCACATTTGAATTGTTCTTTTGGACATCTAAGCCTAACAAACTTCACATCATCTGTTAAAGTTGTAACGACATGGAAAGCTAATTCCCTGAAGGAGAAATGTTTAATAAAATGATATTGGCACACAGCTCGTGAAAGACTGGGAGAAGTGCAATGGTACGTTTGAAAGTGGAAACAAACTTTTGGAACCTGTATTAGCTTGTATGTTTACATTAAACACTATTCAATCTTCGTTTTCGTCCTCTAAAATTCAAACGGCCTGTTCATTCTGTAAAGCGTTTCCTAGAGTATTTTGTTTGTTAGCTAGACTCCTAGTGAAGGGAACATAAATAGAGCGAATGGGAATGTAGTAAATGAGACGCGGCCAGGTTTAGGGGGCGTGGCGTTCACTTCCGTGGTGAACAAACGTGCTTTTTGCAGTAGCCAATGCAACGTAACTTGAATGCTCCGCAATGGCTAGAAACTAACTGCAGCCGTTCAGTGCTCAGTAGACGGAAGAGGTTCACGCCACTAACCTTCTGTTTCCCATCTATATTAGCGTAACGTGATCGAAACAGACCCCGGTGGTAAGGACTCATTATATGATATTTTTACGAGTCTAGATTACATAGTGATTTTGTTTCAGATGTAGTGAGGAATAGTAATGTTTCTAGTCTCTCCGTGTTTGGATTGATGTAACGCCTATGGCGGAGTGGGACATGGGACGCGGGTAAAATTGACTAAACACTATGAAACGTAAAGATATTCTGTATCAGATTCACAATATATACAAAATCAAGTTGACATGAATGATCGGAATAATGATTTTCTTCATGAAACTTGGGCCTTAGCGTAGTGTTCGTGTCAGTGTACAATAATATAGTTATGTTTTTACGATTTGGTGACATCCTGTTCAAATTCTGCATCAGTGTTAACACTCTGTACAATACAATGAAATTAATTTGTTTAATTCTGAACCGTCATGCCAGTTAGGGCTTGGGCCTAGGTTTCCACACCTTTAACGACACGAGAAGTCCACGGGTCTGGTGTGCTTTCTGCTCGACTTTTCATTGAGACTCTGAGATCTTGTTCTTGGATGTTTACTACACGGTACTTCTGCACGTTGTGTGCCGTTTCTATGTTTCTGCTGCCGCTGCTCCGGGTTTCTCAGCTTTATCATGGTAGGAGGCCTGCTAGCGCTGAAAGCCAAGCGGAGAAATAATTTTTACAAAAACTAAGTAAATCGTTATGTTTTTAGCTGAAGAAGAACCGAGAGGTTTTACGTTAGCGTAAAGAAAACAGGGGGAAATCCTCAGGCTTGGCTCCGAGCAGCGATAGGTTCTACACTAGTTTTGAGGGTTAGCTATGTCCTGCCTTTGAGTTTCAAAGTGTGCTAACTAGCTGCGCCACTCTTTTCACTCCACATGTTTTGTGAAAATATGAAATGAAAAATGTTAATCGGCTTTATTATAAAGGTGTTAAGGTGATGTGGGGTTTTATGATCGTTGGAGTTTCAGAGACAGTGTCTCTCGCTTCAGTTTCACTTTCGCGCGTTTTTGCGGAGGCGATTTCGTGATTGAATCTTTCGCTATCTCGGTTTAATTTAACTTCAATGTACGACCAGCCTGTGAGATAGGACGAGTTAAAAATATTTGGATAAATAGCGGATATTTCGATCCACACGCGGGCCCAGTGCCTTATCCATAGATGGACTGCGTGTTCAGTCACGCAGGCCTTTCACCATTCTGTCCTCAGGAGAGATTTAAAAAAAAAAAAATTATATTAAAGTTTTGAGTTATCATATATCCACAATAATCATACTGTTAGCGTATTTGCTCTCCTATAAATGTAGTTACTTAAAAACAAAATTTTTTTTAAAGAAAGATCTGTACCCTCTTCTGTCCGTTAATTCAGACTGCTTTAGGTTATGACATAAACAAAAAATGCAGCTGTTAATGATCTGGCTTTTCTTTGACGTCATTAATACACTTAACTTCTTAACCAGTCAATTTAAATGATCAGGTTAAAGATATGCTTTTTAAGGTGTGTAAGAAGTACTGAATTCTTATGTTTACATCATATCAGTGAGAGAAACATGATATTTGATCATATCAGAGGAAACATCAGAAAATGTCAAAAAGTTTTGAAACATTCAGTTATGTTGTATAATTTCTGAGATAAGCATATTTTTATTATCTTATTTTCTGTGATCTACACTTCATCATATGACGGTACTTATAATGCATGGACTGTTTGACATATCCACTTTTAATTTGCGATGGAGATTTTGATTATTAGTGATATCCATGAGGGGTATTTGGTTAGAGCACAGTTTTTAGCATTGTGTCTTTTAATCATGATGCCATGAGTATAATAACTGAACTTGTTTATTACAAAAAAAATGCACTATTTGGCTGCTAACCGTGCCTCTTGCCTCTCTAACTACCCATCTGTAACTTGTTATGAGTATTTACAATCACAAGATCATTTGAATTTAATCACCTCTCTAAATAATGGTAATTTGGATAATAACATCCCATTCCTCTGAACACGGGCTATTTACTGACAGCATCTTTGCTTATTAGAGGACTCAACTCAAGAGTGGAAGTCGCTAGCCATGTCAGGGCAAAGGAAAGGAGCTTCGTCGCGTCTGCGAAAATGTGCCTTCTGTAGAACAACCCGAGAGAAGGAGTGTGGTCAGCTCCTAGTATCAGACAACCAGAAGGTGGCAGCTCACCACAAATGCATGGTGAGTGGACAATCTGTACTCAGCTGCACAAAAAAAAGAGATCTCTTTCTGAAACTTGTAGTTTATGTAAATTTGGTTGCTGAAATTAATTTAATGAAAATCTAACAATGGTTTCTATGGAATCATTTTCCAGACTATTTTCAAAAACAATGCTAATTGTATTGGGAAGTGATATCAGTCACTGTGAAGGAAAGTGTACTGAACACATGTTCTGTTTCTCATTTTCTTGATGAGCATCGACATAATCGTCTGTTGAGCATGTTTTCCTCCTCGGCTGTTGACTGCGAGTGACGTCAAATCCAAATACAAACAGACCCCGCAGTATACTTCCACGCAATACAGGTTTCTTTGTAAGACAGGAAATGCAAAGGGCACTGCCTTTCCATTTGAATTTTGTCAGGCACCATATGGGATGCAGTGGAAGTAAAGTAGCAGTGATGCACAATTTTCATTTAAATTATGTTATAGTTTATCCAGCACATTTAACAAATAGAAAGTGCAATTGCGATACAGTTTGAAAATAGTCTGTGAAAATACTTCCATAGGTTTCAGTGCATGATTGAAATGATCTGACTGTTTTGTTTGTCACCTTTCTACGTTGCATAAGTTTCCGGTGCTTTTGCATATTTAAAAAAAAAATCTTTTCTGCGTTTATTTTTGCAGCTTTTTTCATCTGCTCTAGTAACATCTCACTCGGACAGTGAAAACATTGGGGGATTTTCTGTTGAGGATGTAAAAAAAGAAATCAAAAGAGGAAACAAATTGGTAAGTGACGAGCAAGTGTCGATAAACCTACATCAGATGCAATGGGGTTCAGGATTTCATGTTGCCACTATTGGACAATATTGATTAATTTGTTTAAAGGATTTAACATTCAGACTCAACCACGGGAAAAATAACAGCGCAGAAGAAGGCAGAACAACCCAGACATGTGAATGTATTGAAATCGCATCAGGCCGTAGTTGAATGAAGCCATAGTTTTGACCACAGGCTTCTTTACATTTCTGTCTGGTTCGAGGACTTGCGTACAAAATAAAAACAACAGTTCAAGACTTTGGCTGTCTAGTAGCAAATACAATGAGTTATTGCCTTTTGACTGACTATCTGACTAATTTCAAAGATTACATATCTTTTATTTACTGGGTTATTTAATTTTCCAGCAGGATGTAATTTAAGACTTGATTTAATCTACAGTAATAGAATGTGTAGTGACCTTGAGTAAAGTAGAGATTACTATCAATATCTGTTGTACTTAATGACTTTCATTGACATTTGTCTGTTTTGTTTCACATAATTGAAGAGTGTTATTTTATTGATTATTTGTTATTGCACATTTATTGACTGATGCACTGGAGAAGACATTTAATGTAAAGCAACATTGTTCTTATTCAGTATTTCACAATGGTAAATGCAGTAAATCCACCAATGTTTAAGAGCATGCAGTGTAAATAGACCAGCTATATCATTTGCAATTTGAGTAATTCAATCCACTCTTTTATATGTGTATAGATTAATTGATATGTGGATGCTTTCCATTATTGATGTTGTTTAAATAGGAATCAGCTATGGCAAAAGCACAATCGAGTTAAAGTGGTTAAAACATATGTTTCACATGTATGAGATGGAACCTGAGGTTCTTTGGACTATGCACCCAGTGAGAGAATCCTTAAACACCACTGTATATCTAAATAAACTAGTTAATTGCTCATTCATTAGTGTTATAAACGCAAACAAAAGAATGTAAATGTTCTTTCTGATGTTCTCACTGTGTAACCAGATGTGCTCATCCTGCCACCGGCCAGGGGCTACCATAGGTTGTGATGTTAAGACATGCCGGCGGACATACCACTACTGCTGTGCCCTGTGGGACAAAGCCCAGACCAAGGAGAACCCTTCACAAGGCATCTACCTGTAAGGGGATGTTTTTTTATATATATATATACACAAATTTATCTTCCAAAAACACAAGCTGATAGTATTTTATTTGGGCTTTTTCAGTGTTTACTGTCGTAAACATCGTGATGCCTCCCAAGATGCCAGTGATGGTAATAAATGCTTCTATTATAATTTGATTTAAGAAAAAGCTTTAGTGTTCTATATTATAAACGTAGCAGTCTGTTCTGACAATGATACTGATCAGGCATAACATTATGAGTACTGATAGGTGAAGTGAATAACACTGATGATCTCCTCATCATGGCACCTGTTAGTGGGTGGGATATATTAGGCAGCAAGTGAACATTTTGTCCTCAAGGTTGATGTGTTAGAAACAAGAAGAATGGCCATACGTAAGGATTTGAGTGAGTTTGACAAGGGCCAAATTGTGATGGTGGCTAGACGACTGGATCAGAGCATCTCCAAAACTGCAGCTCTTGTGGGGTGTTCTCGGTCTGCAGTGGTCAGTATCTATCAAAAGTGGTCCAAGGAAGGAACAGTGGTGAACCGGCAACAGGGTCATGGGCGGCCAAGGCTCATTGATACACGTGGGGAGCGAAGGCTGGCCCGTGTGATCCGATCCAACAGACGAGCTACTGTTGCTCAAATTGCTGAAGAACTTAATGCTAGTTCTGATAGAAAGGTGTCAGAATACACAGTGAATGCTGGGCCAGGGCTGTTTTGGCAACAAAAGGGTGATTAACACAATAGGCACGTGGTCATAATGTTATGCCTGGTTGGTGTGCTACAAATGCTGTCAGAATTTTATCTGTACTAAATATCTTTGACATGTGTACTCTTTGACAGAGGATCAAGGAGTCGCAGCCAATGATTCAGATTCATCCCCACCTCGGAGCAGAGGGCGTGGCAGATTTGAAAAGAGCCGGATCAGAGGTGTACCACGTGGCCAGTCAGAAGACACCCGTTCAACTTCATCACAAGGCGTAGATGAAACAGAGAGCTCTTCAAATGTAGGACCCTATATTTTTTTTCCCCATCTCATTCACTTTTATTTGAAGTACTACCAGCTAAAGTAATACGTACATATATTGTTTGATGACTGGCTTGACTTGATTCAATAGAAAATCTCCTGATTGTGTCAACCAATCATTTTGCATGTGCCAAAAAAGGCATGTCTTGCATGCTAATGTATAGTGGTTGTGGTTGTAGCGGGACCGGTCCCCTTTGAGGGGCAGCCCCAGTGATTCAGGCCTTCGCTGTGGTTTCTGCCACGCTGGTGATGAGGAGAATCAGACCCGCGGTATTCTCCATTGTGATAACGCAAAAAAGGTTGCAGCCCACTATAAGTGCATGGTGAGTGTCATGTCAGCTTCATCATTTTGATCGTACTGGGGATTGTATTTCACTTTTCAGATAAACACATTGTAATGTTATAAATCATGTTAAAACACTGGAACGTGACTTTCATTATCATAATATTTGACATGATTTTATTGTTTTTGAATGTAAATAAAACAACTTTGATATACATTTTTAAATTAGACTGAAACTCAAAAAATACATTTCAAAGTCTTCAAAATGTGCCATCAGGAAAAACCCTGGATCTTATCTAGCTGTTAGTATTGACTTTTGAAAAGCTGCAAGAATTTGTCCTAATACTGTAAGCAATTACAACTTGTCCTGTTTCACCTACCTTAATAATGTTGCAGATTAACAGAACAATAAATAAATGATTTAGATTGAATGACAACTTTTTTCTCTCTTTTCCTCCCTTTTTAATTTGTTATTTATTTATTTTGCAGCTTTTCTCTTCAGGGACTGTCCAACTCACTACAACATCACGTGCAGAGTTTGGTAACTTTGACATTAAAACAGTCATTCAGGAAATAAAGAGAGGAAAACGAATGGTGAGCTCTTTTCATTTTCTGAGCTGTTAAGAGTCGGAAGAATGCATTGCAGTCTATTGCGCATCAGTGTTACTGTCACTTACTGAGTATCAGATTTAAAATGAAAATCTCTGCATTACTCTTTTGTAATCTCGCTGCATATTTGCTATCCCATTAACTCTAGCTTGCTAATATAGTGTACAAATAGACTATTATTCTGACTTGTATTAGTTGTATGTATTAATCTCAGTATTACTTGTATTAATCTTTTTATTTCTCCTGTATGTCACGTTAGCATTAGGGGTTGCACAGATATTCATTTTTACTAGTTGACCTGCAATTCTAGGAGTAGTTAACTAGTCATCTTTGCCGTTATTCAGATAATTTTACTATTTTAGGCTATTGTAACACTGCAGGAATGCTGATAAACATCAGCAAAGAAAACCAGTGTAAAACCACACATCAGTTAACCTTCAGAGGCTGCAGTTTCCATTTGATTTTTTTCATATTACTAATAGTTAACATTATGAGCTTACAGGAGTGTGAGCTGCCATTTTATCATACTTATCCATTAAACGGGGCTTGTTTAGTAGTCGTTTAATATAATATGCATTATAAGGTCGATGGAAGTTTATTTGCATTTGTAAATGTTCTTAATCATACAGGGATATAACAGCACACTTACTTTAATTTGTGACAATGCTTATGTGATTTGATTTTTTTTTTTTTTTTTTTTTTTTTTTTACTTTTACATTTTTCTTTGTTTAGAAATGCACTCTGTGTGGTCAGCTCGGCGCTACCATTGGATGCGAGATAAAAGCGTGTGTGAAAACCTACCACTACCACTGCGGCCTGCAAGACAAGGCCAAATACATAGAGAACATGGCCAGAGGCATTTACAAGTAAATATTTTTATTCTTACTCATTGAACTGCAGGATAAGTAGAGTGAGGTTCAGCTGGATTAGTCAGGTGGTTTCAGCAGTGATTTTATCATAAGTGTTAATAGTGCTTTAGGTGTATACAAGAAGTTGCTTTCGGCTGCTCCCTGTTCGGGGTCGCCACGGCGGACCAACTGGTCCACACAACAACTTGGCAAATGTTTTACGCCAGATGCCCTTCCTGATGCAACCCTCCCATTTTTCCGGGCTTGGGACCGGCACTGCATCCAGTGGCTGGAGTTGAGGCATTGGCTGGGAATCGAACCTGGGCCTTCCGCATGATAGGCGAGAAACCTACCACTGAGCCACCAATGCCCCTATTTTAGGTGTATACAATGGATATAAATTACATGCCCCTGTTGAAATGGCAGGGTCAAACCTTTTTCTACCCTCAGTGTAAAATTACTATGTATAAAGGAGAGAGGTTCAAATCAACATTTTTAGGGAAAAGTAGACCAATAATCTGGTGGTATAAATGTGCACACCCTTTTATAATTTGATTTTTCAGCCTGTTTCACTGTCTTTGACTTTGACATTGACTGCACTTTGCACTTTATATTAAGAGTTAATTCAGCAGATTCTAAATGCAAATACCATGCTTGAAATGAAAAGAAAAAAACACATACCTGGCCACGCAATAGCTGAGTAGCCAATTGTTCAATTACCTTTGGATCCATGTAAAGGAGGAGACCCTCAAATTAAAGCTGAAAGTTGACCCCATAAGATCATTTTTATTATTTCCTTTCAACTCCAATATAACCCGTTAGACACTTAAAGAATGCTAACCTTTCAATATTCAAATATTTATGGACCTACTTTTCATTCAGTATGGGTCCACCACAGCTTAATTGAAATGTGCTGTGATTTTGTTTTTACAAACAATATTGATGTCTTTACTCTTGGTTACAATCAAGTAATTAATGCATCCATTGACCTAGGCAATTAAACGATTTGCATGTTTCCAAAAATAGACTTTACTGTAAGAATCACAGTGGAAATGAGGAGCGGGATGAAGAGGATGAGGAGAGGGAGAGTCGCAGTAGAGAGAGGGCTGCCAGTAACAGCAGGGGAAGCCCTCCTCCATCTCAAGTGAATGGCAACTAGGTGAGTTTTTAGCAATGTAAGGTCCCTTTTTTATTCATACGGAAATCTTGTATTTTCTGAGAGTTGCTGTTTTGGTAGCTCTTAAAGACATGCCGTATAATCACATTTGTCTTTTACAGATGGTGTGTTGGAGAAAGAAGAAAAATATTTTTTTATTGTGCTCAGTTACAACCTAGGGGCCAGCTCAGAATATTGACCGTTGCAGTTTTTCTCAAATTGCCAGAACCCCCATAACCATTGACGACAGGCCATACATTTCTATGCCATTTTCCTCAATATTTCAAGAATATCAAGAATGAGACTGGCAAGTGCAGTTTATAAGCCCACCCAGGAGAGTGAGGTTTTTGTTTTTTGTTTTTTTATGACAGAATAAGTTCTACTTTTAAAGGGGCTGTGCTTAAAGAAAATAATGGAAAATCCCTAATAACATTAGTTATGAGACTAGTTTGAATCTGTGCCTGAAAAACATTTTAAATGTGAGACAATAAAAACTGAAGGTTTCATGACTGGACCAATGGGAACACTCTTTCCACAGTTTCTTTCTTATCAAATTACTATTTGGATTGGACCTTTTTTTTTTTTTGTTTGTTTGTTTTAACTGCCTTCTGGTTGTTTTTACTCTCTTCCAAATCATGCGACTATCCCTCTAATTTCCTGTCAATTAACTGACATAATCTTTACCTCTTATTTCTCTTGTATCATGTATTATATTTTACTACCGTATTATAATCATGAGTATTGTTGAATATTTGTGACTTTCTTTATAGTCTTGAGTCAGGATTAAAGATCATTGGCTAGCATGCACTTTTCTTTACACTGACTTGTGTAGTAGTCCTTCCTTCATGCCTTTTGAAAAATGACATCACTGAAGGTTCATCTAACTGTTTAAAGTATTAATAATGACCTGAGTTCATAACCACATTGCATTAGAGGATGCATTGGCAGTGAAGGACAGGTTTTACTGACATTATAATATTATTAATCAGACTGTTATGTAGTTGTAAATTGTGGTTATTAGAGTGCAGTCCCGCATAATATAAAATAACCCATGTTATGTTTTTGTGGGTGTGAATTTATAGATCTAAACTAATCTAATGGATTGACTACATATTTGAAGAGCTTTTTGCATACTTAAGAAGGAGATGCATTTAAGAGTATACAATGTTCAGTTAGCCCTCCATGTACAATACACTGGGATTTGAATCCAGTGCCTTGAACCAAACACGATACTTTAATTGTCCTGGCCAAGTGACAGTTTATTAAATACAAACAATTTTTCTCTTGGGGATGTTTGGTGTCTAGTAGAGGTGTGCATTCAGACTGGGAGCAACTGGCAGGTGTGGATGCTTGAAAAAGATCACTGGCCTTACAGTGAAGGCATATAACTAGTGTGACTGCTGCTTGTTAACTGCTAGTTTTAGTACCTACTAGTTTTAGAAAAATATACCTTGTGCTTAAAGATTCACACTTGCAGGGTTAATTTTCAAAAGGTAAAAAATTGAACAACCTAAACTTTGTATGTTGTTCATTACCTCAGTCATTCATTTATTCCTGCATCATTTCCCATGTCACGAAAGAGTTTATTCTGTCAAATTTAACTGGTCCGATCTCCTGCTGTCCTGTTACAATAGCCTTATGTTGTACCTATAGCTGTTGGTGGGGCAGGATACACATAGCTTTAAATCAAATTAAATAAAGAGGTTATCACATTTGACTTAGTATCTAGTGACTTAACAAGTCATAGAGTCTAGCAGCTGATTTGTTAGCAGTTTTAGACATACCTTTGCTCAGGGTAACAGTAACCAGTGTTAATAGATTTCAGCAATTTTCCCAATTGTATCTTAAAAACAAACAAAAGACCTGAAACTAGCTCAGAAAATTTGACAAATTTTGTTTATAGTTATTCTTGAACTACTGTGATCTGGCAACCTTGTCATTAATTACCCATCATCTGCACATTCACTGAGCATGACCTGTTACTGGTTTTGCAATCTAGAAATGCAAGAGAATCAATGTAACATCATCTTATAGAGTTGATGTCTTTACTTGATGACTGGCTTCCAAATGGACAAATTGATTTGGCACGTTCAACCGGGGCAACTGTGCCTGTGGATTTGGCACAGAGGAATGAATCTGCAACTGAGCATTATGACTGTGAGGACTGAAACACTCCCAAAAGCAAGAACCCCTTGTCCAAATTGTATATGTACTACTGTGGAAGCTGTTCCACAGGTAACTCTAGTACACTGGCTGATTCACAAAATACTAACCTTTCTCCAGGAACTTTCTTCTAGTCAGGGGCAAGCCCTCATATACTATATATTACAGCAACACGGATGGAATGTCTGTGGGTGTCTGGAAACTGCCTTTTGGCTAGTGATCAGTTTTACATAACTGGCGGGAGAATTGCACGCTCTGGATTTAAGCTTTGCATCCGTCTGTGACTAGATGACTCAGAGTGACCCTGTAGTTTAATCCAGGATTCCTGAAGGTGAGGCTGCAAAGTGTTTCTTGCTATGCCCAGTGTGTGGCTGCAATTCAGACTGTATACAACCATGTGAATCTGTCATAGAGATAAAACTGAACAGATGCTGGCCCACCGGATAGTGGATAGCCTACAGTGCTAATTACACCAGGATTCCTTGACGTTTTAGACACTCTGGCTGTTGAAATGTCATGCCATGCATGTTCATGCACACCAGAAGCCATCTAGGTGATTCTTTCCAACCGTTGTTATTCTATGATTATAAACCTATGGTTCTATATGTCCTTAACTTTCATTAGACAAGGATCACTGCCAAGAGCAGTGCAAGGATCATGTTTGTTTTGTATAGTTCCCTCTGAAATGATTGAAATAGCAAGGCTAATTTTTATTTATTTATATTTTGGTATACACTTATGACATTTGGGTTAAAATCAAAAGATCAGAATATAGAAATCTGGTTGAATTCAACAACGTAGAACCTTTGGTGGCAGACCACCCAATTTTTTAAGTGAGCAAAAAAAGTCTAAAAAAAAAACTTATTTGCTTGTTTATCTCTCACTTGCAATAACTGCATGAAGTTGCAAAACTCACTGACATCACCAAACTGCTGCATTTGTTTGTGAACCTTTTCTGTTCTTGTACCACAGCTTTTTCAGTTGTATGTTTAGGGTTTCTCCCTTCGGTCTCATCTTCAGGAGGTGAAATGTACGCACAATTGAGTAATTGACTTGGCCAGTCTAAATCCTTACATTTTTCCTCTGGTAATGTCCCTGATCGTGTGGGCAGAGTGTTTTGTGTCATTGTCTTGTTGCATGATAAAGGACCTTAGTAAGCTTTCCTGCTTTGGGATGTTTTACTGGCAACAGAAAATAATTCTACAATTTTTCCAGATACCATGCATTCAGCTGAAAATGTATTTATTTCCTCACCATTTTCAAATGACACATTGTTAGTGGAGTTCCCCTTAAGAGATTAACTCTAGATCTCTCTCTTGTTATACTGTAGCAAATAAAGCAGTGATTATACACTGATCAGCCATAACATTAAAACCATTTGCCTAATATTGTGTAGGCCCTTGTGCTGCCAAAACAGCTCTCGCCTGTCAAGGCATGGACTCAACAAGACCTTCATTATCTAGTCCTGTTAGTGTCAAGGTTGGGCCTCTATGGATCAGATTTGTTTGTCCAGCACATCCCACAGATGCTTCCCACAGATCTGGGGTTTCTAGAAGCCAAGTCAACACCTTGAACTCTTTGTCAGTTCCTCAAACCATGAGAAACATTTGCAATATGGCAGGGTACATAATCTTGCTGAAAGAGGTCACTGCAATTAGGGAATACTGTTGCCATAAAGGACTGTACTTGATCTGCAACAATGTTTAGATAGGAGGTACCTGTCAAAGTAACAGCCACATGAATGCAGGGACCCAAGGTTTCCCAGCAGAACATTGCCCAGATCAGCTGGCATTGTCCATGCCAGCTTGCCTTTTTCCCATAGTGCATCCTGGTGCCTTCTCTTCCCCAGATCAGCAACTCACATTCACTTGGTCACCCATGTAAAGTAGAAGAGAACATGATTCATCATACAAGGCCACTTTCTTCCATTGCTCCATAGTCCAGTTCTGATGCTCATGTGGCCACTGTAGGTGCATTTGGCAGTAGATAGGGGTCAGCATGGGCACACTGACCACTCTGTAGCTACATAGTCTCATACACAACAAGCTATAATGTGCTGTGTGCTGACAACTTTCTATCATAGCCAACATTAACTTTTCTAGTAATATGTGCCACAAAAGCTCATCTGTGGGACTGGACCAAATAGGCTAGATTTCACTCATGTGCTACAGTGAGCCTTGGGCATCCACGACCCTGTCACCACTTCAACAGTTGTCCATCTTTGGACCACTTATGGTAGGTACTAACCACTGCATACCAGGAACACCCTACAAGACCTGCTGTTTTAGAGATGCTCTGATCCTATCGTGTAACCATCACAATCTGGTCCCTGTCAAAGTCATGCAGATCTTTACGCCTGCCCATTTTTCCTGCTTCCAACACATCAACTTCAAAAACTAACTAATATATCCCACCCCTTGACAGTTGGCATTGTAACAAGACAATTGATGTTATTTACTTCACCTGTCAGTGGATTTAATGTTATGGTTGATCGTGTACATTTTGAATGTGCTCACCAATCTCTTTCAAGCAGGCTTGCCCCCAAATGGGTTAATACTCCCTATACAAGTACACCTCATCGATCATGGATTCTAAGCGTCACCTAGTATACCACATGATTAATAGTAATCAGGTTGAGGTCCAGCCCTGTTTGTGTCTTTATCTCGCTAAACACGCGCCAGTGCGGAATCATTTTGATTCATCTCAGAAACTCGAATCTTTTGATTCCGTTCAACAAAAAGAACCGTCCAGAGTTGTTCACTGATTTGTTCAGTGACCCTTACCATAGGTTACGCCATTTCACCATTAGGTGGCGCAAGTGGGTGTGTTTCTAGATAATATGAATGTTATTCTTTCATTCACTCAAAACAATTATTTAAAAACGTGACGTTTTTAGGAGACAAGTTTGAGTATCAAGATTTATTTAGGATAACATTTCAGGAATAACAAGAATAACATTTCAGTCAGAAAGTGGTCACGAATGAGGATACGAATGTTTAAATACATGTATGCAGTAGTTTTCAATGCTGCAATATTTAAAAAAAAAAAAAAAAAGCCATCAGTCATTCAGTCCTGTGTACACACTTACACTATGTTGCCAAAACTTGTGGGACACCCCTCCATATCATTGAATTCAGGTGTTGTTTTTCAGGGGTTGGGCTTGTCCCCTTAGTTCCAGTGAAAGGAATCTCTTAATGCTTCAGCATACCAAGACATTTTGGACAATTAACTTTGTGATAATAGTTTGGGGATGGCCCCTTCCTGTTCCAACATGACTGCACACCAGTGCACAAAGCAAGGTCCATAAGGACATGGATAAGTGAGTTTGGTGTGGAGGAACTCAACCTGATAGAACACATTTGGGATGAATTAGAGTGGTGACTGCGATGTCTGCCTTTACATTCACATAAATTTAATATGGAGTTGGCCCGCCCTTTATAGCTATAACAGCTTCAGCTCTTCTGGAAAGGCTTTCCACAAGGTTTAGGAGTGTGATTATGGGAATTTTGACCATTCCTTGAGAAGCACATTTGTGAGGTCAGGCACTGATGTTGGATGAGAAGTCCTGGCTCATAGGTGTTCTATCAGGTTGAGGTCAGGACTCTGTGCAGGCCAGTCAATTTCCTCCACACCAAACTCACTGACCCATGTCTTTATGGACCTTGTTTTGTGCACTGGTGTGCAGTCATGTTGGACAAACTGTTACCACAAAATTGGGAGCATGAAATTGTCCAAAATGTCTTGGTATGCTGAAGCATTAAGAATTTCTCTCACTGGGGCTAAGGGGTCAAGCCCAACCCCTGAAAAACAACACCTGAATTCAATGATTTGAAGGGGTTTCCCAAAACATTTAGCAACTTAGTGTATGGATAGCAGATTACACCATGAACAACACATGTATAACTGATAAGGCTTGTCCTTAGTGATTCACGCGCTTCTAATGCACGGTTCCTTATCTCTACCTGTTGAAAAGGTGAACGAACGACAGTGAGACAGCAGATCCTCCATCACTTCGTTCACAATCAGTAAGTCTGTCACTCGTTCAGACTAGAAGTTTGTTTAATCAAACGAAGGGAAGAGCTCCCAAAGCAGTCACGTGTTTGAACACAAGGGCGTGGCTTAAACTCTATGTAAAAATATGAGTCAGTACATGGCAGTGAACGAGAACGATTCATTTGCCTGAAAGATTCGTTCGAAAACACCGATTCGTTCACCGTAGTGGACTGAATATAAGCAGTGACTTTCACACTGCTCAGGGTTTGGTCATGGCGTCCAGCAGCTCCTGTGTGGTGGTATGTACTGCTGTCTTACCGTCTGCTGTTTGTCTCCAGCGTGTCTGCTGTAATGATCCGTTAGGTAACCCCGCGTCATATTACATCTTTATGCATCTCATACGTTTACATTACATTGAACCTTGCAGGAAAACTATATTTGACCATACGAGTTTCTTAAATGAATTATACTGTATTTAATTTCCGTGTTGCATGTTTTGTATAGTTAGCATAGCATGGATAGCTTTGGGGCCTCGGTGCACGCGCTTAGCACATGGAGGCTAAACACTGCTGCTGCTTTATACACACCTTGTATCATTAGATCATCTCCTGTCAATGGGGGGAATTAATCATGATTAATCCAGATCCACTGCTGCTGCCGCGTGTGGAAGCACAGATAACTCCATCAATCTTCATCCCATGTCGTAACTTGTATATAATTACTCATAACCAGGGGTTAGCTTTTAAGTTTTAAAACCGTCCTTATTAACATACATTAAAGCCAGTCTCTACAAGACTGAATTAATTAAATATATTTATGTAGGTCTACATTACACCATGCAAACGGGTTATATTGAGCTCTGGCGCGATCATTATTTAAAATCAGTGCAACTCCTGGAATGGTGTATAGTAACAATGATAATGCTGATGAAATACCCTTTCACACTGCTTTACAGAGTATATATCGATATACGGATCAGGCATAACATTATGACCACCTGCCTAATATTGTGTTGGTCTCCCTTTTGTTGCCAAAACAGCCCTGACCCGTCATGCACTGTGTATTCTGGCACCTTTCTATCAGAACCAGCATTAACTTCTTCAGCAATTTGAGCAACAGTAGCTCGTCTGTTGGATCAGATCACACGGGCCAACCTTTGCTCCCCATGTGCATCAGTGAGCCTTGGCGCCCATGACCCTGTCACCGGTTCATCACTGTTCTTTCCTTGGACCACTTTTGATAGATACTGACCACTGCAGACCGGGAACACCCCACAAGGGCTGCAGTTTTGGAGATGCTCTGATCCAGTCATCTAACCATCACAATTTGGCCCTTGTTAAACTCACTCAAATCCTTATGCTTGCCCATTTTCCCTGCTTCTAACACATCAACTTTGAGGACAAAATGTTCACTTGCTGCCTAATATATCTCACCCACTAACAGGTACCATGATGAGGAGATGATCACTGCTATTCACTTCACCTGTCACTGTTCATAATGTTATGCCTGATCGGTGAATGTTTTAATCACATTACCATGAGATCAGTGATGAGACCTTAATATTTTGACACACACACATACTGAAAATTTTCTTCCTCCCAAAGCCTAGTTTAACATGCAGTTGTAAAAACCTTTTGTTTTGTTGTAATGCTACATGCTAATTGTTTTGTGACTGCATAAATGGTATATCTTTTTATAACTCACCACCAGTTGACTGGCCTTCAGTGTGGGAACTCCACTGTGGGAATACTTATTCATTTATTTGTTTTTGTTGTATTTCATAAAATTTTTTATTTTTTATTTTTATTTTTTTACAAAGTAGATTAAACAGAAAACGTGTCCTGCCTCAATGCTAGTCTCATGAAATAATGACATGCAATAGTCCACACTACTAACTGGCCTAGTCTTTTGTACATGAGCTCATTTTAGTGACAGTTTGACAATTACTCTCAGACTGTAACTGATGTACCAACCCAATTAGTCATTTACAGACCATGCCTTATAACGTTTTTGCACAGAGTAAAACCCTCAGAGATTTCGTTGACTACCGAAGTCACAGATAAGGTCTGCCTGTGAGGTTTCAAAACTGTGACCCGCAAATATTAAGTTCCATTTGGCAACGAACACTGCAAACAAAAAGAAAATGGAAACAAGTCCACAGAGCTGTAGTGAGAAACCTGAGCCTAATCAAATTTTTCCTGGATTGTCAGTCATATGACAAATTAACAGAATTCACTAGAGCTATGTATGGTTGGTTAATGCTAATACAGTGCCTGTATCTTAAATATCAAGGAAAAACATTTTCTAAATTATAATTAAAATATGTTTTGTTGGATGTTGCTGTGGTGTTTTTGTGCCAGCTGTAGTGGTTGTAGGTGAACTAGCTAATTTGACAGTCTTCCAACCATGGAACAATAATGTTAACCATCTTTACTTCAGGTACCATATCTCCTATAGCGAGAACACAATCTAGTGTCACATGGGCATTTAATGCCGTGTTGAAACAGGACATCTTTATGGGATAGGACACCGTTGATCTTTAAACTGTTTAGCTGACTACATTACACAATACAATCAATCCAGTTAAAAATTAGCCTTACATTAAATGGGAATGTATATGCATGTGGTATATTTTACTAGGATGATAGATTGATTTAAAAAGCTGCTTTTAAAAATCACACTATTGCTTAGCATAAGGTTAACCTTAACCCAGTAACTTACAGTATGTTACAAACTACCAATATATGAATCACACAAAGACTTGACAGGATTGCCGCCTTCGATCTTTATTTAATTCTCAAATTTGAGAGGTCAGATCATGTTATTGTTTCTATATTAACAACTTGTATGTTGGATGAAGTAATTCTACATAATCTAAGGCTAATAATAAAACAAAGATGGGTGTTTTTATTTAACAAAGAATAGATGCATCTAACCTAAGGAAAGATCTGTGAAGTTTCTGTTAGTTAGTGTTTGTTTAACAGTAATAAAGGGAGTCTCGGGACTTTGTAAAGGTCATTACGTTTTCCTGCCATGGGAGATTGTTCATTTCAGAGGGTTTTGTGCATTCCACTTTCTGTGTTTTTATTTGTTTCTGTGTTTTCAGCTGTCCGTACATCCGTCCATGTGTCTCCTTCCACTCATCTGTCAGTTGGAGATACTCCTTAGTCAGACATTTCAAGAACATGCTGTTGAATTGTTGAAGGATTTATATGGAATTATTATTGTAACCTGCAGATAAACTGATTAGATTTTGCAATTGATTCAAAGAGGGTCAAGGTCACACTGAGGTCAAAAGTCAATTACTTTCCCCCTGCTGTTTTGAAGTAAAGTTAAATTCTGTTTTAAAAGTATTGGGACAGCAAGACAAATTCTTTTGTTGTTGGTGTATATACTGAAGACATTTGGGTTTAAGATAAAAGATAACTATGTGGTACAAATCTGGAATAGAAGAAGGCAGCATTTTGGTGATTCCGTTATTGCAAGCAAGGGATATGCAATCCAAGTAGAAGTTCCAATAATTCTGCTCACCTAAAAATGAAGTTGTCTCATTTGAGTTGAAACCTAAAGAATTGGCTCCTGTTGTTCCAATACTTTTGGAGTGGGACTGTGCTCATGGCATGCAAAGTAGTAACAAGGGGCAGAAAGTATTCGTGGCAAACAAAGTGGTAACGAGAGAGTAGGCAGAGGCATCCCTGTCAGCACTGACGGCGTCGAGCTCTACGTGTTAGTCTTATTAAACTGAGCGATGATAAGAACTTCAGTTGTTCTACAGTGTTTAATGTAACCATAAAAAGTCCAAATTGTAATTTTGCTGAGAGGGGAAAAAAGGATGAAAAGGCTGTTTTCATGTTTTATTCCTGAGGTAATGTATCTTAGGATGCATGAACTGTAGAAATTGTAGAAGCAGTTGAATGCAGATCAGTTTGGCTCAGTGAATTGCAAACTCTTCCACTTGCATGATGAAAATCTCAGCCAGGGATTGTTGTAACCAACAGATTTCGCCATGCCAAAAAGCATCGTGTGTAATAAATAGAATACCGCATGTCAGTCTTGCAGGTTGACATGTACACAACTTGTTCACATAAGCTCCCTCATTTTTCCAACATTTCTTGGGTTTGTCTCTCTAGTCTTCGAAACCACAGCAATCCTGTCAGGTAAAGATTCAGTCAGCATCTTAAAGAACAACCTTTCTTTCGGACTGAGGTCTGGTGATTTTGTATGCCACTCACAGGGTCAGTACAGGTATTGTGTTCTGCTTGGACATAAAGATTAAAAGGCACTTGTCCAAGGGTGCAGCTAATGTACATTAAAGGTTTTTTTTGTTTTGTTTTACAAACTTAATAGCCTAAATAATAACCTAAATAGTATCTGAGGTTAGAATCAGTGTACACAAAAAGTAGTATGTTGAAGTGGTGAGTATCCTAAAGGTACCTGGACGGTCTAGTATATTTTCGAAATGTAGATCTGTGGGTCCATTTTTAGCTAATATTGACCATAACTTTTTGTATGTCAAAGGAGGAGTTTTGTTCTGGTAGGGTCCAGTTTAACTTCCTCAAAAATCTGTCCATGTTGCTAAAAGATTTAAGTTTTAAACATTTCCATATTTCGACTTCCTAGACATTCTGCATTGGGGTGTTGAAAGATTGTGTGGTTGATTTTATAATGATGACTAGTGGACATGATTAACACAATGTTTTTAAAAGACCCCTCTTTCAAACCAGTATTTGATTCAGTGACTAATGAACACGTTTACACCATGTATTACACCATATTCCAAATGTAATAATGTAGAAACATTAAGTTCTGGATATGTGTTCCATGTGTACTGACTATTTTATACTGGCCCTAAACCACTGCTTTTTTATGTCTGCTCCTTAAATTTCCTTGGAAAGAATGTGTAGATTGTTTTGTGTACGTTACTATGTAGCCTAAATGAATCAATAGCTGAGTGAGGGGTTAATGACTATATGAACCCTTCCCCTTCTGTCCTAATTCTGTGCGTGCGTGTGTTTGAGCTTCATTCTCACCCTTGAGGTCTGTCTGCTGCACTATTAACCACAAATATAATTTGTGAATTTTAGATCAGCGATGATGAGCAGGGTTATGATCTTGACCTCTTCTGCATACCAAAGCACTATGCTTCTGACCTGGAACGTGTCTATATACCTCATGGACTAATCATGGACAGGTATTTGGCAAACATCTAACATTCCCATTGCTCTAGCGTGTTCTCTTAAACCCAGAGAAAGACTTCTCAGTCATGTGACGGTTGAGTAACCAGCACAAGTTTACTGAGATTAAATGACCTTTGCTTGCATAAAATGTGTTTTCTAAGTACAGAGAACGTATACTACCCTGATTTTGAACGTAAAGCCAAATCCAGAAAGCCTCACTGTTCCCTAATCTCTGCAGGACCGAGCGACTGGCCAGAGAAATCATGAAGGATATGGGGGGACACCACATTGTTGCCCTCTGTGTGCTCAAAGGGGGTTACAAGTTCTTTGCAGACCTGCTAGACTACATCAAAGCATTGAACCGCAACAGCGATCGCTCCATTCCAATGACTGTGGACTTTATCCGCCTCAAAAGCTACCAAGTAAAAAAACTGACCTTTCTTTGTTTGCTTTTCCCCCCTGTATTCAGCTGTATTGTATTGTCATATCAGCATTTGCAGATGACCCAAATTAAACTTTTACATTTCTCATGCTTATTAGGATTATATCTAGAGATTATCCACATATAAAAAGATGCATTTAAAAAAAATAAAATCTAGTCACTCAAACTGTACATCCCTCTACCCCACACTAAAAATGCAAAAAAAAGTTTAAATGTTCATTGATAATAATATTGAAAATGACTAAACATTATACCATTTTTTTGCTATGTAAAAAGAACCTTCCAGCACAGCTAAAAATAAGAACAAGACACAGGAAATTGATTCTAGACTGCATTGAGACAATTTGCATATTAACAGATGCTGCAGCTACCTATTTCAGTAACTGTCTGCAGACCCCCATAAAATCAGATGTAAATGCATGCATACAATCACAAGACAAATGAAATGACTAGATATATGTGAAATTTAGTCAGTGTTGCTGCTAATTCACCACAGATGCATCATGTACATACTTTTTAGATCAATTTACATGCAAATTATTTGTTTCTATGCAATTACAAGCTGCTTAGTCATGGCACCACTGCCAGGTTTTTTTTTTTTTTTTTTTTTTTTTTGTAATATAAAGGTTGGTCAAATTACATTTAAAAGTAGAAGTGGGATTTTGTCTCTACAGACACAGCGTTTAGAACAAGTGCTCATGTAAGCAATCGTCGTGCAGCTGGTGTGAAAAATGGAAGTGTATTTGTTCTTTGTGACACATCACGTGTATGTTCTGTGTGAAACAGCCTTTAGTGCTAATGTAAAAAAAAGTTTCCCCCATATTAGTGACATTGTCATTTCTTTCTCTTTTTTTTTTTTTTTTTTTTTTAAACAGAATGACCAGTCTACTGGTGAGATTAAGGTGATTGGTGGAGATGATCTGTCCACACTAACAGGGAAGGTAAGTGAGCAAAATCATGCATGTTACTGTTATCTGTTACTCTGCTTTTGTTAGCTTTCGAGTACAAAAGATTTACAAAAGAAAATGGAGAAATTGAGTTAAAAGAGCAGGAACTGTTTGAAATCTGCTAATGTGGTAGATAATTAATTATTGGCTTTTTTCTGTCTCTTTCCATGCTTCACTGAAGAATGTCTTGATCGTGGAGGTACGAGTGAATTCATGGTACATTTAAATACCCTATGATGTTTCATCACATTTGCGGTATTTTGTCATTAATGCAATTTGTTTCTTTCTAAAGGATATAATTGATACTGGGAAAACAATGCAGACCTTGTTAGAACTTCTCAAGCAGTACAATCCAAAAATGGTCAAGGTGGCCAGGTAAGAAGAGATACAAGGAGTATAGGAAGCCTCATATTAAGAATATGCAAAATATGAAATGAATCAGACAAGGTGAGATGTTTATTTGAAAAATTAGTTGCAAAGATCAGAGTAATGATTGTATACTTTTACAGGTCAGAATTGCTTTGTCTCTAGAAGTTGAATAATTTAACATCTGTTTTTTTTTTTGTGCTTATAAAAGTTTACTTGTGAAGAGGACACCAAGGAGTGTTGGTTACAGACCTGATTGTAAGTTGACTTATCAAACAGCATTAAAAGCATTCATTGTAATTCCTGATGCTGTAGATGAATGAATGTTTTTTACAGTATGTGCATGGAAAACACTGATGCACATTGTAAATAAATAGATTGATTGTATTGCACAAGGTCACATGCTCAACTTTTATTTCCATTTACATGACAAATCATTCCATTAAAACATTTTTTTTCGTTATTTCCCTCTAGTTGTAGGATTCGAGGTCCCTGACAAATTTGTGGTGGGATATGCACTAGATTACAACGAGTACTTTAGAGATTTAAATGTAAGTTATTGTGTGGATTTATTTATTTATTTATTGTGAAATGATTTCTAGATAAACATGAGTTGTCCTATTCTGCTTTTCAGCATATCTGTGTCATCAGTGAAACAGGAAAAGAGAAGTACAAAGCTTGAGCCTCAGCCCTTTTAGCTGTGCATAATTTTTATTGACTTTTTTTTTTTTTTTTGGATCACATCTGCTTTGTAATTTTAAGGAGCGTTGCTTGCTGCAGATACAGCTTCTTTTCTCCAGGAGTGGAAAGCTCAGAGTTAACAAAGCACGATGGCTCTCAGACTGGGAGCCCCAAGCCTTTTTCTGCTGAATCACAGATGTATTTTGTTTTGAATGCATTCAAATATAAAATATCTATATATATATATATATATAATATAAGTAAATATCCTTAATTTATTTTGTATCATTTTGAAATTATTGCCTGACTTTTTTTATGTTACAAATGAACTTTATTCAGCAAAAGAGAGCTTGCAGCCAAAATATATAAGATTGATTAAATCAAGACCATGTTAATTTGCTTATTGAACAAAAATGAATTTCTAGTCAGACATTTACATTGTATAAGCCATGATTTGTGTAATCATTGTGGTGCGTTGTTTTTTTTTGGGTTTTTTTTTAATGGGTTGCTTTGATTTTTAAGACAAGTAGGACAGCTGTACTATCGATCGACCATTATTATGTTTCCTTGCTGTTGTATTTTTATGACTACTTATTGTAGTTTATTAGATGTTCTTGGAATATTTTACATTTTTTATGTGAAAGAAGTAAAATGTTATGGTGCCTTATATGTTAAATCATATAGCCACAATAACACTTGTCCAATACATTTTCAGCAAAAACATGATTATGGGATGATGACAACTTGAGCTATTCTACATGTATTTGCAGTTTTAGCAACACCATTTACCAGCATCTCCATTAGCCTTATTATATATAGATTAATATAATGGTCATAAAGCAATTTAGGTTTATAATTGATTATTCTAATTAGATGTGTGGTTTCAGATGTACATGCTCAAGCAACATCCCAGTCCTGAAGCAGCTTTGGTGAATTGATCATTTAGATCATGTACTTGGACCACTCTATCAGAAAGGCTTGTGAATGATGACAATGTATTTGGTTGAAAAGTGTGTAAAGACATTAAATAGTATTTCATTTGAACCTGGGAACAGCATTCGTCTTTCTACACTCAGCTTCTCTTCAGATAAGTCTTAGACTCACAGAGGTAATATGTGTCATGATGCACAGATGGTCCAAGTGCTGTCTGTCTGAATCCACACTACTCCATGCAACTTGATCCCAGAAAATTTGTAGGAATTAAACTGGGCAATTCTGTTGGGTTTCAAAAGAAGATCCATAACCTCATTGGTCACCTGAACTGTAATTTTGTATGAGCTGCTATGAGATCATACACCTTAATATGCCTGGCCTAAAATATAGTTATTATAACTTCACCATTCTAATTACTGTTGAAAGGTAATTCTGGTACCATGTACCAAGTTTTAGTTTAAAACCCAAAATGTACTCTATCAAATATACCACACAGCTGTAATGTTTACAGTTGGAATATTAAAGTAATTAATATAGTGTGCAGACCATATATACCACTATGTAATATAGTATAACACCTCAAACATGACTTTTAATGACTTTGTTGAGACCTGGGATTGTGTAGAAAGACCTTAATAGAGAACAGTCAAGTCAAGAAGCTTTTATTGTCATTTCAACCACATATAGTTGACACAGTACATAGTGAAATGAGACATTTCTCCAGGACCTTCTCCAGGATTGTGTTGAGTTGGTAAAGTGCTGGAATTTTACCAGCAGCTCTTCATGATTTGCATCTCCTTTATCACTACAAACCATGATGTGCTGCTAGTAAAGCTGCCAGCATGAAAAAAAAAACAACCTAGAAAGCAGTCCACTTGTACCTGATGAATAAACTGACTGGAGGAAAAGAAAACATGCAACATTTAGTTTCATTGAAATTCAGTTGCAATGTACTCTGCCAAGTCCTGTCATTTTTCTATCTGGTACATTTACAACGTATGTCATTTCATTTAGAATTATTTATTTTCTAGTTAAAAAAAAAAAAAAAGTTCACGTGATGTGAAAGTATTCACTTATTTACTGGATATACACCGATCAGCTATAACATTATGAGCACTGACAGGTGAATTGAATAACACTATCTCCTCATCATGGAACCTGTTAGTGGGTGGAATATATTAGGCAGGGCCAAATTGTGATGGCTAGACGACCGGATCAGAGCATCTCCAAAAACTGCAGCTCTTGTGGGGTGTTCCCGGTCTGCAGTGGTCAGTATTTATCAAAAGTGGTCCAAGGAAGGAACAATGGTGAACCGGTGACAGGGTCATGGACAGCTAAGGCTCACTGATGCACGTGGGGAGTGAAGGCTGGCCCATGTGATCCGATCCAGACGAGCTACTCTTGCTCAAATTGCTGAAGAAGTTAATGCTGGTTCTAATAGAAAGCTGTCAGAATACACAGTGCATAATGGGTCAGGGCTGTTTTGCCAGCAAAAGGGAGACCAACACAATATTAGGCAGATGGTCATAATGTTATGCCTGGTCGGTGTAACATGGACTGCAAACAAGCAGTTATCTCGCTGCTAAAAAGTTTAGAATGGGAGAAGAGTGCCCTCTACAGGAATCAGAGAAAATATCAGGACAACTTGGTGGC